>CM029606.1:63167259-63767259 GCA_017311375.1 Mytilus coruscus | reverse complement strand
TTAGTATAATAAAATGTCATAATTAATATTTTTGTTATATAATTTCGTATTTAAATGGATTTTTAATTTGTGAACATCAGAGTTGTTCTCTCTATTGGTGAACCGGTCCATGAACCACTTTAGATACGGCAAAACTCAGGTAAGTTCATGTCTCTTGAGTTAAAGTTCCAAGGAACCACCACGTCATTTCGAACTGAAAATAGTTGCAAGTATTTAAATACCGTAAAATATTCTGATATATGGAAATCAACTAATTTTCTTTAACTAGAATGAGTAACCCCGTTCCAATGGCAGAGAGTGTGGTCCTTTATGCTCGCAATTGCCTTGGAATAGATATCAACACGCCACCTCTGTTGATATAAGGGTGCTTCTTAAAGGTTATTAAATGTTAACGTAATTAATGAAGAAAACGTATCTTAATAAGTAATAATTATATTTGCAAGATAAATATACATGAACATCTAGAGTAGATTTCCACGTTTATGTATGTGAATGAGGCTCTAGTTGAGGTCATTTAGCCAATAGCGGATGTTTGGTGCTTGACATGACCTGTCCACTTTTATGAGCCTGACTATTCATCCGATCCTACACATGCATGGTCTCGTTTATCGAGGGGAGACTCCGCCCTTTTAGGAGTCAGCGTGAAATCTTCCGAACGTTTCTCGTAAAGGGCATCAGAAATGTTTAGATTTTCATGTATATTTATCTTTTTTTATGATTATTAGTTGATATATTCGAGAAAATACATATACTATAAATAAAAAAAAGGTTTGGCATTAAAAAATAATATACACTGTCAATTTAATATTTTTTATTTGTATTACAATTATAAAAGAAATCAATGAGATTAAAAGTCTTTAACATCACTGGCTTTCACCCATGAATTAAACTTGGTTGGCCAATTTAACCATTTGATATAATATTGTTTATAGGGTCCTCTTCCTTTTGTTTTTATCACTTTCTCAATTTTCCACAAGGAATTGTCTTTGACGTTTATTTGTTGAAGTTCAGATTGGTAGTAGGATCCAGAAATTTCTTCTCCATGGTAATCTTTGATGCGATATAACGGTGTCATGCTTCTCCAGAATCGTCCGGATATCGTGAATACCTCACCCGTCCATTTTTCGTCATATTCCCGAGAAAAAATATTTCTCAAATATGTAAGTCTAACTCGATATCCAAGTTTAAACCTGAAGTGGTACTGTTTCTTTAACTTTCCAGAATGTGGTCTTGAAAAATATGTCGATAAGCGAACAGTTTCTGCATTTTCCTTTTTTACTTCTACGGGTGCCATGTCGATAGTGCTATGAATAGTATGGTTGTATCCATCTGCAAAGCTTTGAAGTTTGTCTATGTATCTGTAAGACTGATGTACGAAAAGTAGCGATATATTTTCGTTTTTATTGTTTTCATAACACGTAGAGATGCCAGTTTAACGTTATTTGGCCGCCATTTTGTTTTCCGGTGACTGATATCACTGGAAAATGACCATTGTTGTTGTCAGATTTCCCCCTTTTGCTAATCTTTTATCTTTCCTATGTAGCATTTCTTTTTGTAATAAATTATTTTTATTTCTTTTACTATCTTTGTTTTTACTGAACATCGTTTCTTTTTTATTTTATCGAGTCGAAAGAAAACCTACGTGAACGACTTTTGAACTGCGCGGCACGGTTTTTTTTTCTGGGGATGTCTAGTTTGGAGTCAAAAATAAATATGTTCCTGACGTCATACGTTTATATAATTATTATCCAATGAAAGCGGAGATTCCCATCTACTGCGAAATCGAGGTCGCTTTCCGGTTCCTGTTTACGCTCACCAGCAAAAGAATTTAACAAAACTTCAAAGATAATTTTCAAGTAGAAATATTGATATTTTTTTTAAACGACTACGATTTTTAAATTCCTCGATGGCATTTTAGTCTAGTTAAAGTTATTTTAAAACGATTTATGACCAGGAACATATTTCTTTTCAGGCATTTTTAATTGCCCCTCACCATGACAGAGCAGCGTCAACAGACATCGTTCGAAATCAGCGATCGTGTAAATATCGGTTAGTATAAATATTATTACCGTATATCCGAGATTATTTTAATTGAAATTTAAGGTTTTTTTATATGTTTCTTGTGTTTTACTTGCATACAATTGTAGATGTACATGACATTCATGAATTGTAAGAACCCCCACCCTTTTATTTTGTAAAAGCAAGCCAAAATTTGTCATAAATTACATAAATGAGAAATAGTAAATGTGGCCAAACCGTTGTAAGTACAGAAAAACAGATTTGAAACATAAGTATCAACTTCTTTCAAAGACTGTTTTAATTTAAATTCAGGATCCCCATCTCCTGTGCCTGTGCCTGTGGCCCAACTGATAGAAGAGACAGATGTTTGGAATTACTTATCCTGCATGGGAGTTGACAGACACATGATTTATTCTCTTCTCATCAATTGCATGTATACCGGTTAGTATTTTATATAGTAAGAATAGCTACATTTAATTATAAATTTAACTTTAATTTGCATTTTGTAATCAGCGACTCTTTTCATAAAAAATCTTACGATTAAAATTGATCGTAAGTTATACTGAAAAGTGTATGACTTACGAGTATTTTTACTCTTAAGATTTTTTGTGAAAAGAGTCGCAGATTTATTAGTCGGTAAATGACAGCATTGTACTGAAAACATTATCGGCTTCAAATATATTAATTATATAAATTTTTATATTTATAATCAATGACTTTTTTTCACGTGTTTACACCATGTACATATATTCACCAAAAACATTTTGATATATATGTATGAAAAATTTAATTCGATGAAAAATGCTTTCGCTATTAAGCAAAGACAGATTTCATGAAAAGAAAAGAGCTATAAATACTGTACTTTTCAACATCTCTTTTATTTTTAAAATTTTCCTGTATTTAGTATAAATATGCAGATTCATTACGTCATATATAAATGTGTAAATATATATACACAACTTTTCAACATGTTAACTACATTTGTAGAACTGTTTCTTTGTGGTCCCTCTGTTTTTTTCAGTATATGATCTCTACACATTGCTGGTCAGTGGTGAGATGGATTGAAGACATCGCTGGACGATTGTGGTCTCTATGGAACAATACTTTGATGCCTAATCCTATATGTTTATGGTGTTTAAAAATAAACAAGTAACTTTCCTTTAAGTTTTATCTTAAAACTAAGGCATCTTAAAAATAAGTGCCAACTAATAGGTGACTCTTGCGATTGTTTCATATAATGATATATAATTTAAAAACTTTATCAGAAATGCAGTCAACTCAAAGGTCCTTAGTCATTTTCAAAATGTTGCTGGTCAACGCTTCAAACAATTAATAACATGAATAGAAGCACACCAATATTACATTTGTACATTTGAAACTCATGCAATTTTGGTGCCTTTTTTTTAGATGATTGGAGTTTAGACAAGTTAAAGCAGAATGTATGGCAAGAATATCTGTTTTGGCATTGTGTGATAGCCGTAGTTGAAGATAGTGTAGAACTCTCTTTTAAGGAAAATATGCCTATTATTTTGAAAATCTTAATTATAGTAGTGTAAATGTGTCGGTATTTCTAAGAAAATTCGAAACAAAATGAAATCGGTTTTAAGAAAAAGATCTATCTATTGGTAAAGAGCAAGCCATAGGGATTGCTTTCAAAGATGTTGGTCCCATATGTGAAAAGAGGGTATCCGCTTGGATTGGTTGAAAATCCATCTCCTATACCAAATAAAATCGATGTAACAAATGGTCTTATTGTTGAATTGAGAAAAGTAAGAATGCAACATAGTATATTACACAAAACAGTTGCATTGTGGGTTCAATTTTTATGTCATTTAAATTACACCCCTGACTCGGATGGGTTAAAACGCAATATTGAATTAGTTTACAAAAAATTGTCAAAGATTTCTTTACATAATAGGCAAAATGTCAGTGCCTACTTGACAGAACAATATATCCCCCCTCAGAAAAGAAATACCTTGTGTAATTCTGACTCAAATGAAAAAAGGAATAGTTCAGAAAAGGTTGACAATAAAAGGTTTCAAGACTACATCAATAACGCTTCTCATAAGTTTGCCGAACAAAAAAATATTATTATTGACCTGGAAAAAAAACTGGAAAAAACAAGACAACAGAAATTTAGTGCAAACTTGAAGTTATTCAAAATTAGAAAAGAGCATAAAAAAGTAACAGCTAAATACACTCATAGTCTATCAAAAATGTCTGAATTATCAACAAGAAATGTAAACAAAAGACTGAAACGTAAGCAAACACGTATTTCACAACTAACATCCGAAAAAAACAAACATGAAAAAGAAATGAAATATTTGGGACAAAGAAATAAGAATATAAAAAGAAAGTATAAAGGACAATCAGCACTTCTGAGATATTACCGGAACAAAAACCTCAAAAAAGAAAATAGTAATGAAACTGTTGACTAAATAAAAAATCAGGTATAAGGATGGATTCAGATATGGAAAACAGAATGAAATATTTGGAAAATGAAAATGAAATATTAAAAGAAAATATTGAAGACTTAATGAAATCGCAAATAGTTCAAACATTGCATGGGGAAAATATAATGACACTATAAGGAGGTATATGCTTCACTTCTATCCATGAACGTTGGAGTATGTAATGTCGAAAAATTATTCGCACTGTTTTAGAAAAATGGGGGTTAAAGGTTGAACGTTTACCAAAAAACATTTGCAGAAACTATGCTAATAGAAGCAAAAATCATAGCACAATGCAGGCAACAGAAGCAATGCTAAGTAGCAAAATAACACTCTACACACAGATGGCACAAAAGGGATGGTCGTGAATTTGGGGGCTGCAAATAGGAACTGATAGTGGTCAGTACAGTATCGGTTTGGTTGAAATGTTGCGTGGGGATACAGAAAACTTTTTAGAAATTATTGATTTAGTTATTACAGATATGGCAAAACTTTTACATGAAAATTACACTGAAAAAAAAATGAATTATTGTTGTCAATAAAAATACAATGACAGACAGACACATAGTTAATACATGTATTAAAACATCACTGGAAAAATTAAACTAGAATGTATACCAAATAGCTCTGACAATTCTGAAGAAATACGTAAAAAAATATCAAAATTAAATGGTTTTAAATGTAACCTGCACATTCTAGTAAATTTAGCGTCACAGGCTGAATCTGGCTTGAAGTTATGGGAACAGAGTGTACTTGAATCTGAAAGTTTTCATCAGTTCACATACAACCAAAACACTTCTGATTTTATTCGTGCAAGTACAAAGCTCTGTGTGCCAGGTGCTGATGAAAAATCTGGGTATGGTCAACTTTTTAACCTTTTAAAACAGCTTGAAAATCCAGTTGATTTAAAATGAGTACTTTTCATGGTCACAGAATAAATTTATTATTTTCCATGGGAGCAGCAGTTTTTTTCATAGAGAACACATCAAAGAATTTATTGATTCATTTTCAGCATAACAGAAAGGAATTCATTAATAACTTCAGTCTATTACTATGTAGATAATCCAGTCTATCTTGCTGGTTGTAGGGCATTCGGAATAGTTGACAAAATTTTAACAGGTCCTATTTGGCGCATAATTGAAAGCACCTCACATATTTTAGATTTGAATAAAGTATGGTTTGATTTTAAAAGATTTTAGAAAATATTCAGTAGATGCCACAGAACTTGTTGAAGGAAAGTCTTATATCCTGAATATACTGTTCAAGATAAAGTTTTGAAAGTTTATTTTAAATTGATAATGAAGAATTAAACATTTTAACCACTGAAGCTTTACAAATTGTTTTGTTAAATTTTGTATTATAATAGAAAGGCAACTATTTGATAATTTGCCAGGTGGCAGTTTAAATGAAGAAACAGAAGGGTTAATGGGAAAGAACTTAGAGATGAATCGATGACTGTTAAACCGACAAATATAGTTTCAGAGCGAGATTTTGCAAATTTAGACAGATTAAAAGGAAAACCCAATGCTAACATAATAGCATTGGAAGGTTTGATTTTATTTACCAACAACAAAACATTACATTGGCTTGATCAAATGGAGACAGAAAAGAAAACACAAATTTTAAAATAGCAAGAGAAAGGGCACCTGCAATGTTAAAACAATTTAAACTGAGAAAAGAGAACATATTAAAATCAACACATTTTATTATTGAAAAACAAAAGAGAGGAAAACTCAGAAAAGAAAATTCAAAGCAACAAGAACTTCAATCTTTAACCAAGGACATTGAAAAATAGGAGGTTTATGGGTAACTTCACAAGACATAAATAAACACTTAAAAAACTTAATGAAACTGAAAAATGGAAGCAGTAAAATTACAGTTAGAATTTAGAAAAAAGTATTAAAATGCAATCCAGAAGACAAATTTTATTGCAATTTTCTGCCAATGGTATTCAGTTTCCTTGCATGAACTTGTTTCCCATCTTAAAGTTGTGTTGGCAGCTGACTATACACAATCAGTCCCCCTAACAGTATGGTGTCTTTTGTTATTAAATCCAAAATGAAAGAGATGAAATTATGCAAAACAGAGGAAATTGTATTGAAAAAATAGAAAATATTAAATTAAAAAATGTATTGAAGCTAACAAAGTTTTCAAAGAACCAGTTCCTAAAAGGAAGAAAACTGTGTCTGTAGTTGAAAACACTCCAAAGAATACTGTTTAAAATAACTCTGATATTATTGTGAATGTTGAAAGTTCTTCTCAGTCTTTTGATCATGATATGATAATGACTGGATTAAATGAATGTCCAGTTGGTAAAAATGTTGTTGTGGCCTATATGGATACATGGTATCCTGGACAAGTTATAGCCCAGGAAAACACTATTTTCAAAGTAAAATTTTGCATCCTGCAAAATCTGTACAGAATCTTTTAAATGGCCTGAAAAAGAGGATATTAGTGAAATTGATGAAATGTTTATTTTTTATTTAGATTTTGAAATTTTATCAAAGGACTCTGGTGGTAGAACTTGGTATTTAACCAATTATCACAAAATTCAATATGAGTACGAACAGTACTGTAGAAAATATTTTGACTAATTACTAAATAAATTAGTCTAAAAGCAACACAGCAGCATTTAACAATGCATGTATAAACATCTAAATCTTCACTTGGCATTCGTCGTTTCGTGCAAGAATAAGTTATCCAGACCAAGAATCAACCTTTAACTTTTCAAGTTCATATTTTATTAAATATTGGTAAAAATGTTTGCATGTATATGTGTTTTTACAAATTAAAGAAAGGTGCTCATAATTTGTATAAATCTTTAATGATGTCCTCTATAAATTGCATAAATCTGTAGCTGAGCGATACAAATAATGCTTGTTGCATGATTTTTTGTGGTGATGGTACCCATAACTTCATATCTACTTGTTGCACTTTTTATGTGGTGATGGTACTCATAACTTTGTATTTAACTGCTGTATGTTTTATGTGGTGATTGTACTCATTTGTATTTACTTGTTGTATGTTTTTTGTGGTGATAGTACTCATAACTTTTTATTTTATTGTTGCAGTTTTATGTGGTGATGGTACTCATAACTTTGTGTTTACTTGTTGTATGTTTTATGTGTTGATGGTACGCATAACTTTGGATTTGCTTGGTTTTTTTATGTGGTGGTATGGTACTCATAACTTTGTATTTACTTGTTGCATGATTTATGTGGTGATGGTACTCATGACTTTGTATTTACTTGTTGCATGTTTTATGTGGTGATGGTACTCATAACTTTGTATTTACTTGTTGCATGTTTTGTGGTGATGGTACTCATGACTTTGTTTCTACTTGTTGCAAGTTTTATGTGGTAATTGTACTCAACTTTGTATTATGTGGTTGCATGTTATGATGTACATGTATTGTGTAAAGGTCTTACTTGGTGATGGTTTCTTGTTAATAAAATATGAAGCAAGATTCAGGAATTAGTTTTATTTTTATTTATTTGTGAATACAAATAAGGTCTCCATCTTGAAGTCTAATTGATTGTGCTTATCACAAGTGCAAGATGTCTTTGGTTGTATCAAAAGACAGGTCAAATCTTAGACTTGAAAATTGGTATTAGTTTTTCTACAATAAGATTTACTTTGAACACTGTATTCAATATTAAGAGCAAAGGATTTTGAGCCAGTCAGATACTGATGTACTACCAGAGAAGAGTGTCTAAAAGTTGTGTGAAGTGTTATCTTGTGAATTAACATAATAAGATCAGGTTATTATGTCTTGGTACAACATATAATCATATCGCAACAAAATGATCTATTTCAACAAATGTACCCAAAATTTAAATACACAGCTGTAAATCACTATCCTTGCTACAAATAAATCAGTGAGAGCTCTAAACTCACAGAATACAATCAATAAAATGAAAAGGTGGATGCAAGACAAACATTTTGGTACCAAGATTTTTAAAATCGGTTGAGAAATGAGCGAGCAGTGAGTGAAAATGTGATTTTACGAGGAAAAAAAATGTCAAAATGGCGGCCATTTTTCCTTTCAAACATATACATTTATCAAAATCATATCTAGTGATATTTCACAATGCTGTATCTTAATTTTCATCTTGATACCTTGCACAATTTTAAAGAAATGACAGATTTTGTTGTTTTTTGGTACAAAAAAAGCTAATTCAGGTCTTAGTTAATTGGTGCCATTCAGATTTCTGAGCAAAAATTAGTGCGACAGCATATTTAGAGACCAAGAAATTGATTTTTTTTCTACTTTGTTATACCAAGATTGCAGATTTAAACAGACCAGGCAAAATAATATAGTGAATTTAGTACAGTTCTGTACTTGTGTTGGTCATTTAGTAGAAAATTAAGCTTCAACATGGCTATCAATACCTTTGGGTAATATCAGAATGGACGATTCAAGGTTGTTTGATGCTGATAAAAATTCTTTTAATAACATATGTTGCTGAATATTAATGGTTTTCCCTAAAGAGTGAAGTGTGTTCTGCTAGATTAGAGTATTTTAGGGCACAGTGCTTCAAAATATACCTATAAAATCTCAAATCAACACAATTTTAGTGGCGGCCATCTTGGAGAAAAAAGGGGGACCGAATGACAACTTTAAATTGTTCATAACTTTGTAACCCTACATTGGATTTTAAAAAACAAGGGCTTAGAATGTTCGTCTTGACAAGATCTTTCAAAAAAATGCAAATAATGCAATATATTCCCGGTAATAATATAGGCCTGGCATCTCTATAACACGCTCGGACACTGATGCTTTGACTTCATTCAACGCATAAAAATGATTAATCTCTTCCTTTTTAAAAACTGTCTGAACTCTCTTTGCCTTGAACTCCTGTCCCATATCCGTTCTTATTCTATTTGGAACTCTTCCTGTTTTAAATATGTCTTGAAATGCAGTTGCCACGGACTCGCCTTTTTTATCTTTTAATTTTCGTAACCATAAATACTTTGAAAACACATCGATGACTACCAATACATATTTATATTTTTTGTTGTATTTTGAAAACTTCACCATATCCATAAGGTCAGCAGACCATTAGTCATCTATGCCTGCAACAACGATTTCCGTTCTATTCTGTGGTCTCCTTAATGGTCGTTGTAAACTGTATTGTTCCTGGCTTTGTAACCATTTTCGTATCTTATATTAACTAATTTTGAATTTCCCTTCTTTTTGTACATAATTATGAAGTTTGTCTGGTCCCGAAAAACTAGCAGGATTTGAAGGAATGAAGTAAATCTCCTTTAGATATTTCTCCCATGCAGACATGTTGTCAACACAAATATTGAAATGGATATAATGAAACCCGTGTTATACAGTATGTTATAAAGGACTAGTCTTCCTCTTGTATATCTTCGTCAGTGTCCTCTTCATCGTCCTCGTCGTCTTTATCCTCAGTGTCACTATTCATTTCAAAGTAATCATCATCATCAAATAATTCATTAAATTGATGTCGATTTTTCATGAGAATACGCCGAATTTGAGTTTCGTAATCTGTATCGTTTTCAGCAACATCCTGAATTTGTCGTACAATGTCAGAGTGCACATTGCTTTCATCTAGGGGAACGATCAGTTTCAACAATTCAGTATAGCGTTTAAAAAATTGACGTTGAACATTATGGCTTATTTTTTCATTGCTGCGTTGAATTGCGTCTTCCTCATTCATACCCTCTTTCACGTACTTGTCATATTTTTTATCCCAAGTATCTTTCGCTGTATCAATGGCTTCATGTAAGAGGGTTTTGTATCCTTCATTGTCGTCTATATCAACATCTTCACTACTATCGTCTGTACTTCTATCATATTTAATCCATTCTGAGGCTGACTTTTTTGAAGGATTTTCGTTATCTAGGTCTTCGTTGTCTCTTTTCCTTTTCAAAGATTCGTTTTCTGGACACCAACGTTTGATATGTCTTTGTAAATCGTGCATGCTGTCAAGCACTACTCCACAATCGTCACAGGAGGGCATATTTCCATACGTCTGTTCACTTGGATCGTCTTCATAAGAATAAGGAACGGCTGAATGCTGGTCTGTTTTTATATCATTTGAAGTAGGAATGACTTCATTGGTCTTTGCTGATTGTTGCTGTAAAACATTACCAAGCAGTCGTTTCGATACTGGTGTCGTTGGTTTTAAATCCAGAAGAAGATAGCCAAATGGTTTACTAGTTGATTCTTCAAATTTTTCTAAAAAGTATGGTCCTTTTCCCGGATACATTTGTCTGCCTAAAGTCATTATCTGTTGTTTATCGACAGGGTTGTTAAATAATACCAAGTAGTGACAATTTCTTCTCTGTGTAGGATCTTTACTGAAGTAAAGATTTTGATTTAATACTACAACTGATAGATTTCTATGATGGCTTCCTTCTGTAAACAAGTCAGTGATTCTAGGATCTTTTGCTGATGTTGACATCTAATCGTCCAAAACTATCATATTTCTTACATTTGGATCAAGATAGCTATCTTTCTCTAAATCAACTGGTAGTCCTTGTATAAATTCAACACGCGGTTTAACAGTCTTTTGTATTTCGCCATAGAGTGGTTGCCAACGTCTGTATAACCATATTATTCTCTCAATAGTGGGCTGAATAAATCTTGAATTCTGAAGGAGTTGTTTCACGAAAATGTTTTCCCACATGATGTTGGTCCGCTCACCGTCATCGTGAATGGATGTTTAAACACAAAATGTTCCGTTTCCTCCACCCGGGCGGCGTCGGCGTCGGCGGCGGCGGCGGAGACGGCGGTGATGTTTCTTCCCTCTGCGGCGGCGGCGGTGATGTTTCTTCCCTCTGCGGCGGCGGCGGTGATGTTTCTTCCCTCTGCGGCGGCGGCGGCAGTGATGTTTCTTCCCTCTGCGGCGGCGGCTGTGATGTTTCTTCCCTCTGCGGCGGCGGCAGTGGTGATGTATTTCCTTTCTGCGGCGTCGGTGATGGTGATGTATTACCTTTCTGCAGCGGCGGCGGCGGCGGCGCATACGCATGACTGCTCTGCGGATATGGTTGAATGATTCCATGTTTGTTTCTATGATGTCGCATCATAACGTCTTTTCTAGAAAATTGTAGTTTACACACGGGACACGTTTTATCATCCATCTGTTCTCGTACGTAGGCAGCTGTAAACTGATATATCTTTTCAGTATTTCAATTTATATATTTATTTAACAATACGGAATTATGGGTTAATATACTAGTATTAAAGGTAATTTGTTTACACTAAACCTTCAAGCCAAAACAGTTAAAATGCCCATGTACATATTTATTGTAAAAAAAATCTCCCATTCATATATAAATACTAAAAAATGAAATTGCCACACCTGTATACATTAGATAGAAAATAAATGAAATACACTGATCTTTTCAATTATTTCAAAATGACCGTCTGACATCTGTTTTTGAAACATTACATCACACAATGTGATTATTGGTTTGGTCAAACCCCTGTTCAAGTCATAATGGTCCTACAAGAGGAGACATTAATCATTAATATTAATTAGACTCGGACCATTGTCAAAACTAAAAAAAAAAATAATTAGGAATAAAATTAATATACTTAATTATATTATTAATTGTCAACATCAAATATTAATTAAGAACACACATTAATATACATAATTATGTTACTAATTAAAAAAAATATGACCACTTGACCCTTGTCGAAAATTCCCTCCAACAAACAAAATGGCGGCTTTAACATTGGGTCTATGGGGAAAAAGTGGTCTAGTCTCATAGGGATGACTACTTCGACAGATTGCAGTACCGTGAGAGTACATATGTGTAATATTTAGTATGGTTTTAATCTACTGATAACAAAATCAATATTTATACCAATAAAACAATATTCAAATATCAAACTAACGCCACTCTTAGAGACCTTTACTGTATCATTGGCTGCTATTGTTTATAGGTGGAGGAAGCCGGTGAATCCGTTGGAAACCACTGATCTGCAAGGAAACAACTGGTAATCCTTTTCAATTAATATCGCAACCGAGCATACTTCTCAAGAGCGTTGTTCAAACTCACAACCTCATAGTTGGCAGGCTATTGATTACTGTTGGTGAACTTTTTTTTACCTTAGGCAACAGAGATCCTGGATTCAATTTAAACAATTATAAATAAATGATACCCTGTCATATTACTAACACAACCCAAAACGATTTACGTTGCTACAGAAATTGTGCCTTCTTACACTCCTAATAGTCTTATATCGGTCATTGAACCTCCAAATAGATTCCATACAGCAATGTTGTAACCAGTGGAGGATAACATGATATATGTAAATTGAACAATTATTGCAATAGTTTCGTATCCGTTATTATTGTATCGTTAAGAGAAATATTAATAAAGATGATACTAAGATACTGTTGATAACACTAAATAGCTTCAACCCTACCTTGATCTCCATCACTGTTACTGTTACTACTTGTTCTAAAACACATGTTTACGCAGCTTGGGTATACTACAACAAAGACTGTTGTAAATAAAAGTAGATGCATGTTGGTAAGTGTCAAATCAATCCAAGATATCAGGTAAACCCACAACAGAACTTGGATCACACAAAACTTGTTCAGAACGTTTTATATAAACATCCGTAATCATGCACCGCCTTTTAAACTCATTGATGCACATATTTATATTTGATAATGTGTGATATTTGGTCAGCCAATAAACGTGCACGGTTTTGCTTAGTTAGTCTGGTATAAATTCCCCTTTTAGTTTTACGAAAGATTATTTTGCGTTTTAGTAATCTTTAAATACAAGACTAGTACAAACGAAGCGTAAGAGTGTAAACATATTTTGGGTTTTTAAATAAATGACATGAATTGTATATCATTGACAAATCGGTGTGCTATCCCATAAAATACAAATGTTACCCTCAGATGAAATTAAACATAGACTTTTATCCATTTCAACCCAAAACCCGGCGAGACTTACATTTGATTATTTCAATATGTATCGCCATTAAAATTGAGTTACTATTTTTATCATTCCATTTTATCAGTTATATATCTACAGCTATTGTATGCATTTATTTTGGTAATATGACATCAATAATTATAAAAACTAGGTTATTTATTCACATGTTTGGGAGATTTTCCAACGTTTACTTTGACAAGTATCAATATGTTCAATTTCCATTAACCAGTGTCATCAAGTGGCACATTTAATGAAATAAACACTTTATAAATTGCGTGCGTCCAAAGCGCTTTTCAGCAAATACCTCTAACAGAAACGCTCAAACCTAAATATTGAAAGCCAGAGGAGCTACAACGTTTGGAGCTATATGACCATAAAGGATCTAGACAGAAAAGTCAAATTCATCTAAGGTAAACTTTGCCTTAGGGAGTTGGAACCTTAGTTCCTTCACAAGTTCTTAATTTGCGAACGAGAATTAAACATGCTTTAAATACTAGATCAATATCGATATATGCCTTATTTAGTAAAAGTTTGTGTATCTACAGGCTGTAAGTGTTATATTGATAATATTCTTTAGGTTTGTTAGATAACCTTGAGTCTAATTCCACGCGAAAATGGCCATCTTATTATCTTATATAAGATTTAGAACAATCAATTAGACGTACATGCACACGCAAATATGTCGACATATTCATATAATGGTTGTCAATTCGACTCTCGGGATTGAACCTGGATATCAAAGTTGTGTACAGGGTTTTATTTTTGTCTGAATAAAAAATAATACATAAAAAGGATAACATCTTAGAAAGGAACAACAGACCAAATCAACCACCAGCACTTGACTCCTCCGACAAAATCGACGTTCAAACAAAGACTAACCATAACGAACAACAGATTGCCTGCCTAGGTACTGGCAGAAAATGTTGTGCGCACAAACCTCCCTATTTCCCATCTAGACCATATGTCATAAATCTAAAACACAAAATGAAACAACATCTACAGTGCAGCTACCCACTGACTTATATAAAGAATTCAAACAAACGGAATAAAATTAAATATTAGAGTCAAGATGTGCTTGCTTCTTCAAAATAGGATGGGTTTATCCTTCTAGAGCATCTTAGATCACCCCAAGATTCTAATGAGGTTCGTGTCGCTCAGTGTTAAGTTTTCTATGTAGTGTTTTGGTGAACTTGTTTGACCATTCGTCGTTTTCGGTTTTTGCCATTGCGTTGTCAATTTCTCTCGACTCATGAGTTTTAAATGTCCCCTTGGTATCATCCGCCTGTATTTTACATGAAGCTAGCTTATACATATACAGCTGTTGGTTGGATACTACTGATCACGAAAACAAAATGTCAGAAACAATACTTTGTCAGAATGGGTTAAAGCAATCAGGTCTCTGATAAAACGTCGAATCCAAAATTTGAAACACTGTGTGAATGGTCGACCAAATTCCGTATTCAGAGACAAAGAAGTAGTGAAGTGTCTATCATTTCGTCGCGATGAATATATTGTTGTTCCTGCAGACAAAGCTTCAAATAATATTGTTTTTGTGTGTAAATCGAACTACTACGAGTGTCTTGTAAAATATTAGGAATAAATGAGTACTCATGTAATCACATATACAAAAACATATTAAAAGGATGAGATTTTGGTGAATCATAAGTCCTTCATGGCTTCAAGTAAAATTACATTGAACAGCAAATCTTGGGACTTACTTTGTTTGTATTGGATCCCTTAAGCTTCACACAATTCCGTACAAAAAACGGTACCTTGGCGGCTTATCTGCATGTTCTACAAAGGAATTACCAATTACATTGACAAAAAAATATGTCCACAGTGAATGAAGGTATTCATGAAATCATGTTAAACTGTTTACTCGCGTAGTGATATTACCATTATTTGGATTCTAAAAAACTCTAAAGAACTTCTGGAAAATTTAACATCGATTTTTCTCTGAAACTAATTCTATCAAAACCTTTGATTTTTCAACTCTTTATGCCACAATTCCCCATGTGAAATTGCATGGCAGCATACGTTATAAATTTATTGCTTTGTGATACCATACGGCATATTTGGTTAAAAGTGAACAAGATTGGTAAAACATGCTACACCGAGGAACGAGTGATCAGTATGCTTGAGTGTCTTATTGACATCATATTTGTTGAATTTGGAGGTAGATGTTTTCAACAAATTGTCGGTATTCCTATGGGAAAGAGCTGTGCGCCTCTCCTTACCGACCTCTTCTTATTTTCACATGAGTCGGAGTTCCTTCAGACACTAGTCAAAAACAAGAAGATCAAAGAAGCCATATCATTTAATTTCACATTCAGATATATTGATGATGTTCTTTCCGTTAACAATCCAAAATTTTCTGATTGGGTTTCATTAACATATCTTCCAGAACTAGAAATTAAGGAAGAAATAGACAGGGCTTCCTCCACCTCATTTTTAGATTTATACCTCAAATTTGACATAAGCAGTCATCTCAGTACCAGAATCTATAACAAGCAAGACGATTTTAATTTTGAAATTATAATGTCCTCCACCTTAGAAGCAATATACCAACTTCACTTGCATATGGGACATACATTTCCAAACTCATTCGGTATTCAAGAGCTTGCAGCCGCTACTCAGACTTAATAAAACGTCACCAGTGTCTGAGTAGAAAGTTGATGAACCAGGGTTATGTCAAAGAACGTCTCGTCAGTAGTATTATAAGAGACGTTTGGGGAATCCATCTAAGAGTCGAGTTATGTAACAAGAGGTAACGAGGTCATAAATAAAGACGTACGCAACAACCGGAACCGAGAAGGAGGAAGGGGATGTAGTTATAAAATCAACAATACGATAAGGAGATAAACAAAGTATTATTATATATATGTCTTAAATCTACAAATTGAACAGACACAACAATATACAATATATTAACAGGATACAAATAATAAAATTAACAAATACGATAAGGGGAAAACAAAAGATGATTCTTTATGTCTTATATCTACAAATCGGACAAATAGTTATTTTTCTTACTTTATTTAACCTTTAATTATTTTAAATGTATCAATTATGTTTACGATTACACGTTTATAACCCCTTAAGTGTTACGTCTACATATCGAACAGATAATGATTTTTATAACCTTATTTTACCTATGGAGATTTTTACAAGCTATCAATTACGTTACGATAATACTTTTATTACTCTCTATGTGCGCAATAGTAGCCTATCTATCCAGTTAAGTTTGGAGTTTAAAAATATAAATAGAATTATGTAAATTAAACAAATGAAGTGTCCATCTCTCGAATTAAATCGTGTTTAAACAATTCAAATATATCGATAGGATTAAAACATCTTCTACTGATATGTGTCGCTGGACTCACAAAATCAATCGATCTAATTCTTATACAGAATCAATCAAACGTGTATGCATAACATCTGATACTTTCATAATTTAATTATTATAAACCATATATATATATATCAATTATATATAGATCTTTACATCTTTAGAACTGAAAAATCTCTAAGATTTCAGATTTGAGATCTGATTCAGGACTTTAAGACTTTTCTTATGTCTTCTTTTTTTAATTCTGTTTTCTTTTTCTTTATTTTAATGAGGCACTACGCATTTATCCTTTCTTTTTTATTGAAACTGAGCAATAATTTTTATTGTTGTATTGTAAGTCATCTGTCGGAAATTCCTTCATAATATCCGACATCTCAACAGCTCGACATCGCTTTTTTTACGTAATAAGCACTATACAGTCCACACGTTTCCGAATCACTTGGTTGTATCTGACAAGGGGAATAACGACTTTTGGTCCGTTTGCAATCAGGACGTTTCTAAAACTTCGTTGTGGCAGGGGTTAAGAAATCCACTAGACCGACTTCCGGGACTAGAGCATTAACACCTCGGGCAATCAAAACTTGTCACCAAATATGCCCGACGGACTGGTAACAAAAATTCTTGGCGTTTCCAAAATACAAAATGGAAAATCCCTTTATCTCTATTCTATCTTAGCCAATCAAATTCAATTACGTCATCCGGGATTCCAAGAATTTGAACTGATTTAAATATTGTATGTTTTAAAAATAGAACAATTGACTCTGGGTGGACCGGTATCGTGTATTGATTGCAATTCCTGTACTATTCATTATTGATTGCTCCGTACTTAGCGTATTGTACATTGCTCAAGCCGAGACTTTCATTTAACGGTACTGGGGGAATGATGCATTGATTGATGTGAACTGTTACTTATAAGAATGATTTATTATAGAAAGATTTATCTAACCGTTCATTTCAAGTATTTTTAAGAAGAAATAATGTGGAAAGAACTACATAAACTGAATAGACAACTTTGACAGCGTACACAGAGTTTTGTGTCCATCTTTGATCTGTGTTTTACCATTGACAAGTCAACATCCGGTTATATGAAAAATGCTTTTGAAAAAAGAAAGTTCAGTTCTGACAGCGTGATATTGCATTAATAAATAGTTTAAGGCAGATTTTTATTCCTTAATTTTTTACATTTCGTATGTGGACTGTCAATTATACAGTTTACGTCAGAACATCAAAATTATATCAAAAGTCTTCTAAAGTTTAGTATCGTTTTAATGTCAATTGTTCAGGCATTGCGATGATGCCAACATTTTAGCAATGATTGCCTTTGTGACTAAGTCTTACAGGATTGAAATTTGAGTCAGAAGAAAATATCCAGCTGACTTAAACATTTGTTGGAAGTCCAAGCTATCAGGTTTGATTTGCTGGGCTAGCAGTTCTATCAACAGGACTAGTAAATTCTGCTACCAATAAGTCCTGGGCTAGTGAGCTGTAACAAAATTTTTACCCCTGTGTGGGTCCAAGAAAAGGATGATGAAAACACTCGTGAACAGGTCGGACAAGACATAATGGTGTGCATTTTTATAAAGATGACTGTGTTTTCATGAACTCCTTCTTCGCCTCCTCCTCCTCCTCCTCCTCCTCCTCCTCCTCTGTATAAGGAATTTGTTCGTAAATAGCGAAGACTCCATGTCGGTTTTGCCGGTTAATTTAGGTTTTCCAAAAACCTTTTTGCTAAATGGACATTGGGAATTGGCATTATTTGAATTATCCTTTGTATCGATCTAGAATCTCAGACGAGACGTATCTATTTATGTTCCAATATCATTGAAGAAAGCTATGTTAGGAATACGTGCCTCCTCGTCTTATAGTCGGTATGTTTGATGGACGAAGATACTATCAATATTAGATTTGAAATTCGAATTTATCATAAAGTTAGAGTATTAAATCTTTCTAATTTCGAAATAGTCTTAATGGATGATATACTTCATGTATGTAGGTTCAAAGATGATCACGTGTATTGTGTGTTTTATTTTTGACAAATAAAAACTTAGTGAGGAGAAGGCGGAGGCGGAGGAGGAGGAGGAGTTCATAAGAACACAGTCATCTTTATAAAAATGCAGACCATTATGTCTTGTCCGACCTGTTCACGAGTGTTCTCTAGAAGAGACAATATGCTTAGACACTGGCGACATAGCCATTCCAACCAAACAGAGGGGATGGCGCCTACGGTCCCCTCCACCCCAATGAGTTAAAAGGGGGAGACTTCGATGGTCCAAGAAAAAGACGAATTTCGTTTTCAACACCCTTTTACCATGATCGTTTCCAGACCCACCTCCACCTATTTCATGAAAGACCTGTTGCAACATGCAGGAAGATTGTGCAGTCCCCGTCCAGAGAGAATCGTATGGCTGTACAAGAGATGACAACCTCTCTACTGGGAAATACAGAGAACGGTGATTCCGCGCGTTGAATTCGTCCGCGGTATCCCTATTGATCTTGAAAATGACGATTTTTCTATTCCAGAACGAGAAACATGATCGTATTAGACGACCTGATGTCGACATCGACTAAAGATTCCCGAATTAATGGTTTATTTACCGAAGGAGGCCATCACAGAAATTTATCGGTAGTGGTATTAAATAAAAAATTTAATTTTGGTAAAGACCCTACGCAGAGGCAAAACTGGCATTGCCTCGTACTCTTTAACAATCCCGTAGATCGACTACCAATCATGACTCTCGGACGATTGATGTTCCCGCCTCGATCGGATTTCTTTTTGCGAAAGTTTGAAGAGGCTTCACAGAAACCGTTCGGATTTTTATTTTGATCTGAAAGCGAGAATCCCGACATCGTTGAGACTGCGCATTAATGTTTTGCTAACAGGTGGAAGACTCGATATCCCTACCACACCCACGACTCGAGACGAAGCCATGGAGGAAGAAGACTTCTTGGAATCTTCCGACATATCGGATGAAGACACGTCAGATGGAGATAGTTTTGACCCCATAAATGAGGTTCTTAAAGCTTTTTGGACTGTGGGCTGGTCTTTGTCCACCTCCGAGTCTTTAACAAAACGAGCTTTCAATGTCGGGAAAGGCTCTCGTAAATGTCTTGAACAGTGTGTCTGTCACCGTTGTCTGTGCAGACGACAGCATACGTGACCCAAAACGTCGTGGTCAATACGGACAATCGTGACAAAAAGGGAATCATTGGGTTGCTTTTCATTTTCCGGCATCGGATACACCCGGTTGCAGAACAGATTAAACCTTTGGTGTATTTCTCGCCAAAAAAATATTCCGACCAATGATGTAACATTTTGTTTCCATTACTATGTCGTATATTTATTGAATATGTATTTTGAACAAAAACAGTGTAACCAGTTAACAAATTAGTGTTCATTGTATATTATCTCAGTTTAACTTGAACGAATGTTACTTTGTACAAATGTATGGCATTTTCTTTTTTGAGCGTGGATTGTGCTCCATATCTATTCGTTGCATCTATGGGCTAAAAAAGTTTGATTTTTTTTTCATGCACAATTTGTCTCTCTTAATTGTCATATCGTGGCTGTAGTGCACTAAAAGAGCAAACATTTTGACTAAAAAAGTAATGTTCTATTGTAAACTGATTTAATTTTAAAGATTTCAATTTTGATAAAAGTTGAAAAGGAATTTATTTAATGGCTAATTCTCTTTTAATTGCTATTTATTTCTTTTGTGGTAGTGATGAAATATAAAAATATGTTATATAAGTTATTATACCTTTTTGTAATTATGGCAAATTGAAATTACCTAAAGTGTTCATTACAAGATATAATCCACACCACATACCCATTTCAGTTAACAAGTTGAAAAGATATTTATTTTCTATCCAATTCAAAACTCGTGTTTTCTTGAAAGGTAAATCAGGTCTTTTCATATTTCTTCTTCTTTAATTTTCATTATTTTCCACGAGACATGTTATAGCCTACTTAACGGTAAAGACTTGCTAATTATTGGAGGCAATTCGGTGAGAGGTAGCACATTATTTTGTTTACATTCTTGAATTTGATCTTTGATGGAAAGTTGGCAATCATACCACATTTCTATGGTGTCTTCCTTTAAAGGGGCATTAGCTACAAGATATATAAAAAAATAAAATATGATTATTTTTTTTGTTCAATCATTAATGAAAGTGAAATAGTGAAATAATAATTCGCTTTTAACAGCCAGTTTGGTTCAGTTTTGTCAAAATAACCAAAGAAACATCGCTAATGAATTATTCACTTGCGAGTGAATAATTCGACCTCATTGAATCCGTATTCATGTGAACTTTAATTAATCCCTATAGCTAGAAATGGGTTACGCATGAACTAGGGCGTGTTCAGTTATTCAATTGAAATGAATGTAAACAATGGAAGTGAAACAAGGGTAAATCATTTGGTTGACTGATTCGATCTAGAAAAACTTATTCTTATACGGGTAAAAACGATTATTAACATTTCTTTTAACCTTTAATATGTTATCAAACAGACCTATAAAAATCCAATTGCAAGAGCTCGCAATCTATTTATATCTATGTGTATGTTTATATCGTGTTATATGACCGTCGGCAGTCGGTTGTCATAGGGCCATTTTATACCTCATTTAATATTTTTGTGAAAATTTAGTTTTCAGCAAAAAAAGAATAAGTTAAATTCGTTTTCTTGATTTAAAGTCTATTTCGAAGCAAGCTGAAATTGTGGTTAATAGTATTTTTGATTTATATTCGTTCATTATTGTTGAAGGAAATCATTTTAATATTCCCGATAAATTTAGAATAAGAAGTACATTTTTAGCAGATATTTATTTTGGCATTTGTCACTTTAGGTTTTCTCTTTGTTAGGCATTATTTTTATCAATATCAGATGTTTAGCGCCAAGCTAAGTGGACACAATTAGATTTTTTTTCAAGATTTTATTGTAAAGCAATGCTCAGACACATATATGTGTAACATGAGGTAAATATACAATAACAAACATGATTTATAATACAATGGTAACATTTAAAAACAAAAACAAATAAAAATTTATACAAATCATTATACATATCACAATAAGTTATTTAGCTTTCTAATAAAAGATGACACCTGTCTATATAAATTAACATTGCAGTAGGATAACATAACAGATAATTTCTGCTTGCTTGGATGGTTCGTATAATAACAAGGGATATGTTTTTCTCTAAAAATAACCAGTTAAGGAGACTTACATATAAAAAGATAGTGAAATTCGTCTCCAACATTTTCTTTACATATGTGACATTTTCGGTCCTCCGCCGGAATATTATGCCAACGCCCAGTTTCAATGGGAATTTTTAAATTAGACGTTCTTAATTTTGTCATCCAGATTCTTGCATTTTCCGGGATTTTATTAAATAATTTTCAAAACCAAAATATTTTTATAACCAGAGTAAAATACACCTCGGGAGGATAATTGAACATCTTGGTGCCATTTTTGTATATATTGGTCTTGTAAAACCTATTTTATCAGATGTTTGTAGTCAGTACTATCTTGATTGACAAACACATATCCTAGTCCTGTATCATTAAATATTGATTCTATAAAATTCAGCCATTTGAATGACTGACCGCTATTTTGCTTTAAACTTAATAATAATCTATACATATTACTACTTAATTTTTCACCATGCATTATACTTCTCCAAAATGATGCCATTCTTATTTTAACTTTTATTTCTAATGGAAATGTGCCTAATTCTCCATATACCATATAGTTAGGTGTTGAAGATCTTATTCTTAAAATACGTTTACAAAAATTTAAGTGAATTTGTTCTAAATTTTCAAGTTTTCGTATCCCCAAATCTCACAGCCATATAAAAGAATAGGCTCTACCATGGCATCAAAAAGTTTAAGCTGTAAATCTAATGGGATAACTTGATTTCTAATACTAGTACCATTACATTTGAAAATGAGCCCAAGATATGAGTTGGTATCGACTAATTCTATATTTTTGCCTTGTAATTTAAATTCAAATTTCCGTCGCACTTTGCCTTTGCTAAATACCATACTTTTTGTTTTTGTAAAAAAATTTTCCAATTTCAATAATTCACAGTAATTCTGAAAAATATTTAGTGCATTTTGCATACTTTCTGCTGAATCCGCCAAAATGACGATATCATCAGCGTACAGTATGGCGAACAGTTTCATGATTGAATTTAACTCATTTTGACATTTTTCTTTAACTATCTCAAGGGGACATCCACCTAAATTAATAAAGAACTGTTCTATGTCATTTTAAAAAAATGGAAAAGAGAAAGGGATATAGATTTTCACCCTGTCTAACACCAGTAAAACAGGGAAAATATTCTGACTGTTGGTTGTTGTATTTAACACATGATTTAATATTATTTTACATATTAAAAATAACAGTAAAATTTTTCCCTTTTATACCACTGTTCTGTAGTTTTTTCCACAAGCCACTTCCCCATACAGTGTCGAAGGCTTTGCGGAAATCAACTGACAAATGTGCAAAATAGTTTTTTTCCAAAAGACTGATACAGTGATATTAAAGCATGCAATACGAATAAATTATCGGTTGTAGAGTGACCTTTTTCGAAATCCAGCTTGGTTGTATGAAATTAAGGAAATTTCATTTGCAAAAAAGGTTAACCTAGAATTAATTATTGTTGTAAAGACTTTTCCTAGACAGCTTATTAATGTTATTGCTCTGAAGTTATCAGGATCCATGGTATCTCGATTGTTTTTAAAAACTGGTCTTATTATACCAATAGTCCAGTGCTCTGGTATTATTCCAGTGTCTAAAACAATGTTAAATATTTTACAGTAAATATGTACCAGTGCTGGAGTTGAATGTTTTATATATTCATTTAAAGTTTTATCTAATCCTTGTGATTTGTTATTCTTTAAATTTTTAATTGCATCAATTATTTCAGCTTCCGTAATCTCATCGTTCAAGATTGAATCGTACAAAGCATCATCACAAATAGAGTTAAAATCAATATCAATAGCAACATCAGCTGCATCGGGTTCATATTGATTCATTTTTTAAAAAATATTCGTAAAATGTGTCAATAGGAATCAGAGGGTTCTGTTTAGTTTGAACGGAATATTTTTTTAGAGTCCTCCAAAAGGCTTTTGTGTCAGATTTCGAGTGGGATCTAAGGTCAACAGCACATATTTCTTGATACTTACTAAAGTTTTGGTTTAGTGTTTTCTTATAATCTTTAGCAGAAGTGCTTAAAAGTTGTTTGATCTCTACAAATTTATTATGCTTATATGTATTTTTAACCCGATGAAAAGCATTTCGTTTTTCTTTGCACTCTTTATTAAACCAAGGTTTTGTATTTAACTTAGGTGACCTATTAGACCTAATAATATTTTTATCACTAAAACGTTAGTGGCGCTATTTACTAAGAATTTACAAAGGTTATTAATAAGACTATTTATCTGATCGACATTAACCTGACTTGTGTGGTTTCATTCATTTCATTCAACATGCTGTTAGGTTCATTCAATGAGTTATGGGATCATCATTTATTTCTTGAATAAATTCATTTGCTTTATCTGACCTCCAACGTACATGTTGGTCTACCTTTTGGTTAGAAGTTAAGTTTTCTGATGATTATCGTGATTTTTTTCATTGTAAAATGAACTCTATTATGAACATCAGAAAACATTGGGTTAAAACCAATTATTTCAAAATCTTTAATTATATTAAAACTGTTAGGTGAAAGTAACAGATAGTCTACCATGCTAGCATCCTTGTTGTATGGCCAATACCTTTGTCTGAAAAAGACGACCATTTGCAATAAAAGGTTACATCGTTTACAAAATCCAATAATTTTGTTCCATATTTGTTTACACGACCTGTATCTTCATTAAATCTTTGTAAATATTATTTTTTCAGTATAGAATAACTAGAAGTATTACCATTAATTTCATCTTCTTCAATTTGTAGTATTTCCTGGGGACCTGGTGGCCGAGTGGTCTAAGTAGTTACTACTGTAATCACTAGACAGTCAACACTGAGGTTGTGAGTTCGAACCCCGCTCGTGCGGGTGCACTCCACTCAATCTTAATTGACTAGGATTGTCAGTTTTCCTATCGAAGGTCGGTGGTTTTCTTCGGGCACTCCGGCTTCCTCCACCAATAAAAACTGGCCGCCACGAAATAGCCCAAAAGCGGTGCTTAAAAGTGGCGTTAAAACACCAAAAAATTAAAATAAAAAATCATATTCTCTGGGTAATTCCAGCACATCAAACTTATCCAATTTAGTTTCTGAAAAGACTAAGATAGCATACTGTGTAATTAGATGGTGAAATTCAGGATTCAGTCATTTTGACTTTATACCACAAACATTAGGATGAGTTATTTTAAGTTTATCAATTCGCTCAGTAATATTATCTAAAGAGTTGCTACTGTTGCTACTGTCCTATCTTGATTTTTCGGCAGTATCCGATTCAGTACGGGTTCTTTTGATCGTGGTGATATTGGTTGACTGTTTGCTGCTTCTCTATGTTATGGCGTACTAGGAGCTCGTTGGTTGGTAATTTCTCTGTCATTGTTTGCTGGATTGATATTGGTCTTTTCGGGGTTGTACAATTGACCATTGATATATAGTTTGTCACGAACAAGCCTCGCTTGTTTGCCTAAACTTTTTCATTTTTCAAGATCGGGTACAGTTTGCGGCGCCTTATTTCTATCTCTGGAGGAATTGCTCGTTGATACTGAAGTTTGTATTTTTAAGTCAATATGCTATGAACGAATAGACATGTTTTTCTTTTACTATGACAATCGTCCTTTAAACATAAACAAGTTGTTGTAATTAAATAGAATTATAGAAAATATTTGTCAATCATGTAGGTCTAGGTAACCTGGTCAATTAGAGTTCTTTGTTTTGTCCAGCAAAGAAATTTCCATGCCCCTTTACCCCAAAATATCAGGATAACTAAGGTGGCTTGGGTGTTTAACGAATCTGATTGGTCGAACCTGAAACAGTAACGAGAAATTGAACAAGTGAATTTCGGTCTCAAAAGTGGCACTTTCATATGCGCTTTTGAAGAAAGAAGAATGTAAAACTATTTCATTGTGTTTGTAATAACTGTTTTAGGTGAGTCAAGTATTTTAGTTATTCAAAGTTAATATACTTCGTTTTATCATTTGTTTTTTTTAGTGTTTCTTTCGTTAGTTATGCAAATGAATCGTAAAACTTCATAAAGTTTCGTTTCCCTTTATTTAGTAAAGTTGAAGTTAAATATATATTAGTTCTGGGCCCTCGGTCATAAAACTTTACTCAGTGCTCGAGTACAAAATTTGTGCTAGAAACACCAAATCTAGTATTTTGATTGGTTGATTTCTGAGTCTGAGTACAATAATCGTGCTCGAAAGTTTTATGACCGCAAGGCCTGCACGTAAAGAATTTCTGATCAAATTGTTGTTTCTCAGTTAGTGTAAATAGATGTAAATATGTTATAAAAAAGGTTCTTTTATTCTTCACGAATTTTCTGTATTCAAGGGTATTTTTAAACGCGTTATAGAATTTTGTTTTACGCTTGCATGTTGGAAATGATCATTTAACTTATCGCTTGTTCATACTTAATAAGAATTAGGGTCAGTTCCGCAAGGGTTAGATGATGATTATTTAAGAATCGCTGTATGTGTAATTTCCACACATATAGGTTAAATTAATAAGTAATTATTTATCGTAAACTAGTCTTGTCGTTTAGCCCTAAATCATCATAACGAGTCATGAATTTTTGATAAAGGCAAGCATGAATGTTTAAAGCTAGTTTTCCCATTTCACATGATACTGTTTTATATTCATAATATTTGGATAATCACGTTTAGTTTCGTAAAGCTAAGTTTGTCTCGATTTCGATTATTCCTATAATTCATCTACCAAGTTATTTCCCCTTTTAAATAGAATTATTGAAAATATTTGTCAACCAATGCTCATTGTCTGAATTGATTATTTTTGGGTTGATAGGATTTATATAGTTTAAGTTTTCACAAGCGCAATATTTGCTCTTCCATGTTTATCATTCAAAAAATAAAAGAATTCAACATGGTGATGCTGTTTAGCATATATGCTATGCTCATATAGGTTCAAATACTAGGTCACGCATTATGCTCATACATTTAAGATTTAGCTCGCATATTGCTCATATATTTGGATGCTGTTATTTATTAGAAAATCATAAGCATACATGTTCATTGTTAAGATATTTATGTATCTAACACTTTATGCTGTTCAGCAAAATCATGCTTTATGTTCTCTTAGGTTCAAATACTAGGTCACGCATTGTGCTCTTACGTTTAATATTTAGTCCGCATCTTGCTCATATATTTGAACACTCAATAAGCTTTTATTTATTAGAAATATTATAAGCATACGTGTTCGTCATTTAATATGCATATGCTAATACATTAACGTTAAGTTTGTTTAGTTCAATACTAAAATATTTAATTTATCATTTATGTTGGAAAACTATAGGAATTATATGCTTCTAATATTTGCATTATATACTGTTATATTGTTATTAATTGTATATGACTTTCATATGCGCTTTTGAAGAAAGAAGAACGTAAAACCATTTCACTGTGTTTGTTATAACTGTTTCAGGCCCTTGCACATCTCCCTTTGTTCGCAAGGTGTGCTTTTGGTTAAGTCCAATCATAGCAGTCAAACGACAGTTAATCTAACCTAGAAAGTCAACTCCGATTCTTTGGAGGTCACCTCGATGGTTAATTAGATGATCGTGGTGGTATTGGTGGACTGTTTACATAGAAATATACGTGAAAAGCTTATACATACTATCGAGTCTATGAATCGTAAACTGTTTACATTTAGACTTGTTATAGTTTGGATATGCGTTAAAGTACGTTATAAGTCGAATATAAGAATTTGAGTCAAATCGCTGAACATGAATTTGACAGCTAATGCCCCTTTAATGTGTACATTTTATATGCACAACTGAATGTCGCGGTGGGTGTTCGTGTTTTCGATTTAGTTTCCCCCTCTTGTACAGCTCTGTGTAAGTGAATAGCTAAAAGTGTCCTAAGGTCAACATTGCATGAGACTTTATATATAAAGATTACAAACAAGAAATAGTCCATATGTAACACAATGCTACTATATAGTGTATCAAACAATTATTGTTGCTACTTAACAGCGGTCAAATGTCTTGTCGATTTCCACAAAATATGTATGCATGCAAGGAAACATAACTTATGCAGTGTCAATAATGTTTTGAAGCTTCCATGTCTCAAGACATACTCTTTTCGGTCACGTGTATTAAGACGTCTCAAGACATAAGGAATATGTCTCAAGACTGTCTGAAGCCGTCGTAGGATAATGAGTTCATTTGCTATAAAGGCATGATTCAGAGAGAGCGAAAAAAAATATATGAAAAGGAATAGTCACCATATGGTTCTCAACAGTATTTTTTTAATGAAAGTTGAACTTATTCATTTCAATCCAATAATAATTTAAGTATCGAAAAACTAGTGTAAAGGGTGGAAAAGTCGAATATTGTTATAATTTTGCAAGATACTAACTGGAATAAGAAAACCATGACGGATTATAATTACAACTAGGATACTTGATGATGATACTCTTACAATTTTTAAGTTATATTTTATATGCAAAATAAGGAAATATATTTTTATTATTCTGAACTCCCTAAAGGCAGGCATGTTGCTGTATGTCATAATTGTTTGTTTGTTGTTTTTTTTTCTATATTGTTTTGTACAAAAATCAGGCTTTTTTTTTTTTTTTTTTTTAATTGTGTTTCATTTGTCATTTCGATGCCTTTTTCAGCTGTCTATGTTAATTGTTGAAGGCTGTACAGTGGGCTAGAGTTGCTAATTTCTTTATCATTTGGTCTCCTGTGAACAAAAATCTAATTGGCATCCATACTACATCTTCTTAGTTTTAGAGTGGGGATGGTTGGGGTCATTTAAAAATGTATATTTGATCAAAAACCACAAAATGTCAATAACTGATGACCACTGAGTTAAAAAAACAAGAACTTATATGAACTTGTTAGAGGATGAATTTTATGTAAACTACTTGAACAGTCTGCATTTCAATACTTCTAATTATTCAAATGTTCATTTTAAGTCCTCAATGCTCTTCAACTTCCTACTTTTTTGGGCGTTTTAACTTTTCAGATTCAAACATCACTGATAGGTCTTTTGTAGATCAAACGCGCATCTGGCGTATCAAGTTATAACTATAGTATGATTTATTTTTATAAAGTACGATGAATATTGTATAATTTGATTATTGAATTCTAGTAAAGGATGTAGGTATATTAATTCACCGCAAGGATATCATATTCTCCTGAGTGGTGTAGTATTATAAATCTTCTGTCGTTGTCCTCTGATACATAAACATAAATCTTATTTAAACTATTTTTTGTGTAGACGTTCACAGGTTATCTGTCATGATCTACTTTATTTATTCTTTTAAGTTCTTCTAGTTTTTTGGAAGGATTGTATTTCTTGATATCACAATAAGTTATTTAGCTTTCTAATAAAAGATGACACCTGTCTATATAAATTAACATTGCAGTAGGAAAACATAACAGATAATTTCTGCTTGCTTGGATGGTTCGTATAATAACAAAAGATATGTTTTCTCTAAAAATAACCAGTTAAGGAGACTTGCATATAAAAGATAGTGAAATTCGTCTCCAACATTTTCTTTACATATGTGACATTTTGGTTCTCCGCCGGAATTTTATGCCAACGCCCAGTTTCAATGGGAATTTTAAATTAGACGTTCTTAATTTTGTCATCCAGATTCTTGCATTTTCCGGGATTTTTATTAAATAATTTTCAAAACCAAAATATTTTTATAACCAGAGTAAAATACACCTTAGGAAGATAATTGAACATCTTGATGCCATTTTGTACATATTGGTCTTGTAAAACCTGTTTTATCAGATATTTGTAGTCAGTACTATCTTGATTGACAAACACATATCCTAGCTGCGAAAACGTAGCTCTATTGTCCTTTGAATTTTTTTTGCCATAGAGCTACGATTTACTCCCATTGAAAACCCTTCGAAATAGCGCTCTCAAATAGGTGCGCTACGTTTCGTTCGTTTTCCTTCTTTAAAATTTTGAGGGCATGGGACAATGTATATCAATCGAAAGCTGACACATTTTTCTTTAACCTTCCATAGTTATTTACCTTCGGAAACCTCATTTAACGCCCACATTCATCAAAATATTTCTTTTCAGCTAAGCTCCGCCTTTTCGTCGGCCATTTTTATTCAAACGAGATCTCGAAGCTTGTACCACGTGATTCGTCTTCGTCTTTCTTTGATTTCAGGGGACGTAACTCTACAAAACATACTTCCGGTTTATTTGTTTACGTTAGAAACTTTTAGTTTGACATAAAAGTTGGACATTTGCGTAGAAGCATAGTGTTTTGAACCGATTAATAGTTGACAGATAGGCGCATTGATTGGTATCATCATCTGGAACAAGTGAAATTTGGTAAGTTTGTTGTTAAAAGTTAATTTGTAAGCAGTTTACAATTTCAATCAGTTATGGGTCATAATCGACGGTTACCAGGTCCCTTTTAGGATTTAAAGGAGATAATAACAATGGACGATAGTGACACATGTATGAATTGCAACAATAAATTCGAAAAAGGAATAAGGGATACAAAAGAACATCCATTGACAGTCACAAAAATGCCAGCTATATCCCTTCGATCAGTTTTGAACAATACAATTGACACTCAAGTAACCCCTGACAAGTCTTTATATGTCTGTAATACATGTGCCAGTTCAGTTGTGAAAATTTTAAATCACAGTCCACTACTAAAGACGCATTAGATGAGTTCAGCAAACTTCAAGCAGACACTTCTTACATAAGAAAAAGAAACGGCCTCTGTTTCAATCGACGCCAAGTAAACAGACTTTTGAATTTGTTTCGCCTCAAAGTACTGTAGATAAATCTTTGTTGTCTCCTGTCTCCAAGAAGAGATGTAACATTTATTCACCAAAAAGGTTGTTGTCTCTCCCAAAAAAACAGGTACTCGTAGTTTAAAGTGTTTTATGGACAAGGCTGTTCAGGCCCTTCGAAGTTCTTACTACTTTAGTGCCTTTAAATGCCTTTATGAGAAGAGCAAGTCAGCGAGACAGGGATTTGCGAAATTGATCAAATATGCAGTTCGACAGGAGATAAAGCGGTTGGATCTTGGTGTTATAAATCTCTCAAAGCCTTTAAATGAAGATACTCTGGATGAGTTTTCTTGGAAGCCGTTTATAGATGCTAGTGACAAATGCATACCAATCCTTACATCTGCCATTAAGGCCGCCTTGACACCAACACCTCGCAAAGAGATAAAAGTTGCAATGTATGATTCTTTAATTATAATTTACTTTTTGTTGAATAAAATGTGTTTAAGGCCATCTGCTATTTAGTTGATAGATTCTATGATACCCAAACATTAACCACCTGATCCTTTTTAAAGAGGTATTTTTATATATAATATAAAATTATTTGAATACATGTAGCATAGACATTTGATAGAGAAAATAATAAATAAGACAAAACCCTCAAAACCAGGCCGCATATAAAAGATTGTTTGTTTCCCTTCCACGGTCTAGCTTTTGATTATGACCAGTCAGACACAAGGTGATTTCTTTTTACAATTTATTTTTACTGGTGCATTGTAAACACTTATGAAAAGGCAGATCAAAACAACTATAGTCATTTTCAATAGAAAAGTATGCAATATGTCACAAAAAAAACAAAAATGCATGAAACAGGAAGCCATATAAATGAAGTCTCAATTGCTTTGAAATTTATCAAAATGTTGGAAAAAAAAAACTCAGAGAGAGTCTGAACTGATGATGTTAATTGAATGAAAAAATATATATCTTATTATTTTTACAATAGCTGTAAAACATTTTTTGGTGCTATCAAAACTGAAACTAGAAATTGTATAAACACCACAAATGAATATGTGAAACATATACATAATATACATGTAATATACAAGTATAATCCGGAGATAAGTTAATTATTACAATGGCATCAAGTTTTTATATCTGTACTTTAATTTTAAATCATTTTATATTTGGACAGTGATGAGAAAAATCATGTTGAAACCTCTACTCCCTGCTTATGGGACATTACTGGCAAACATACCGCATGTACGCTTTCCAACCAGGGTCAACTTCATGCAAAACATTGTTTCAGTTGAAATTTATCGACCAGGATGTAATCATAAGGTAAGCCTATTATATCATTTTAAAAAATGTAGATTCTCTGTAATTTTTTTTCAAAATTTGAGACTGACTAGTCTTGTGAAAGATTATGTTGTTCGTTTAACCTTTAGGTTTCTTTTCCTGACAGAGCTGTGACCTTTGCCTGTGTTCTCAATGCCTGCATTTTGATATGACCATCATAGGCTATGGCAAGAAAATATACTTGTACAAGTTTGCTATATATCAAACAGTATAGAGGTAAACTCTTTGCTTTATAATAATTTGGTTTTCCTGTCTTCCAATTGTTTCAAGTTGAATGCTGAAACAAATGGTTATGCCTTGAAATATGCATATACAGAATATGATCAATCTTGTCATTATTTAATTTTTATAAACATATATTTTACAGATTTTCCGATGGTTCAACAGACTGGGACTGTTTAGAAGTGTAACAACTACCCAGAGGGTTATTGATGATCTATGTGCCAATTATGACAGCAAAATAAAGAATTGGAAGCATAATGTTCAGGTAGTGATATTACATAAAAGCATCAAGTAATATATATACCCGTATATAGATTGGATGGACTACACTCCCTTTTTAGAAAATATTTATAATTCCTTCAGATTTTTGTATGAACACCACTCATTTCTTCACAAAATACAAATTCTTTATTGACACAATTTCATAATTAATACATGGTTAATACATGGTTATGGTCCAATTATCTCATCTGTATTGATTTCAGCGATTTAATCACATTCTCTTGAAATCCTATGTATGAGATTAAGTAAGATTTATTAGATCAAACTTTTGAAACTGCCATACTCAAAATATATACTTTGACTTTTAAAGTTGAAAAAGTAAAATAATAGCAAATGGAATGATATGAAGTGGATGTATATGTGACCAAAACTCACACATTTATTTATAAAACTCCAACATATCAAGGACCAGACATTTTATTTTTTTTTCCAATATATTTTTATATTATTAAACAGATAGATGCTGGTAATTTGAGGGAAGTTTGTGTCCCTGTTCGTGATGACAGTAGTTCTGATGGGTCTTCTGAGAGGTCATCGATTTCGTCTGATGTCACTATTGGTTATGTGGAATCATCGCCTAATGACACCATAGATGTAGATTCGAATGGCAATGATGACTTAGATTCAGATATATCTGATGGATCACATGTGCATGACGATCTAGATGGGATAGTTCCACTACTGGAATCATCTGTAATTGATGACCAACATGATCCTACTGATCATAACCTAGGTATTGTTATAGTTTTAAAATCCTCAAACATTTTGATTGAAAGATGTAAACAATACATTAATAGGATTTTCAATTTTATAAAAGAGTGTCTATTATGTCTAACTAATGAAAGAATGCCGTGATGTCAATATGTGTTACAACTTTTAAAATTCTAGTATAACTGGTACACTTGCGCATACACCCTCAAACATAAACACACAATATAAAGACAGCATATTTTGATTTTCTGTGGCTATCTGTGCATATAGTAAGGAATATTTTTCTAATAGGACAACTTTTTTTTGACATGACAATAAATTATTATATTAATATTTAACATTACCATATCCAATTAAAAAATCATCAGATTATTATTGTCTCCTTTTGAGACAAATTATTTTTCTCAAAATTCAGAATCTATGTATATGTTTTTGGCAAAAATCCAACAGTTGTTGCCTATAACTAAATAAATGACCAATTGATAATTTCAGAGCCTGGATTTCCCTGTGTTGGGACAACGTTCAAAAGCTTAGCATTGCTAGACACAAAGGTGATGGAACAGACAATAAAATGATGGTGTGGGCCTTGTCCTTTTCCACCAGAAATCGGATTGGATTTCTTAACCTAGATGACTTTGATGAAACTGTTCCTGCTAAGGATATTCCATTACATGTAATTTATTTAAATGGTGAAATTTTCTCCCTCGTCTGTTTTAGGAGGTCTCATTTGTTTTATTTTATACCCTGGTCATACATTTTGTCATCGATCAAATAAGATTAAAATTTGCAGCACTTACTTTCTTTAAAAATGGAAACAAAGCAATGGAAATTCTAAGACTGGACAAAATTTAAAAATTCAGTGACATGTACAACCTAACACATTCAATGAAAACAGCATGAAATAACAAAATGGTAACACTCAAAGTCAAAAACTAAAACTATAAATAAGGGACCCAGACTCCACTAAAACCAAACTTCCTCTGCTTTTCCTGAAACACCTGCTGAGTCTCTCATATGATGTCACATCCAGTAGTTAAGGGCATACAATACAGTTACAGGGAGGTAATGACGTTGCTAACGTAAATTGTTATTTTGAGCAAATATATAAAATTTGGACCTCATTTTACTCAAAAGTAGCACACGAAGGTATATTTTTATAACATATTTGATTTAATCAGGCAAAAAATAGCCTATATGCAAATTGTCAGAAAATTTTAATATGGGATCAAAACTGTATCGTATGCCCTTAACACAATTACCTTGGAAATCTAACATTATAATGTAGTGAGAGCAAGATTTTCCAACCAATCGAAAAACTTAACATGTCTTTGTTTTAACTATATAGAACCAACTCTTATTTGAAATATTTCATTTAGTAAAATTTTTCCTCATTTTATTATAGAATTTCCTGCCTATGGACTCTGACTGGGAGAGGTTGCACACTAGGATGGAGATTCTTACTCAGATGATTCTAAAGAAACACTGTGCTGCATTTGAGGGAGCTGATGTCTGCATGCATATCCCACATAGATATTCCAAAGAATCCAGTAAAAATCAGAAATTGTACGTGCATTTAATTCCTTTCTTAATTTTGAAATGATAAAATTTAGTGGCAGTCTTGGTGGCATGCAAATTGATTCCCCAAATCTATCAAATCAAATTTCTTTTGCATATAACCAAATGTCACACACTTTAGCAAAGTTATAATCCCATAGCTGCCATAAAATTTGTCAAAATTAATAATTAATGACTGTGGGGTATGATAAACTATATAATGTATCTACATGTGATAATCCATACAAAAATATGAGCAAAATCCATCTAGTAGTTTCAGGAGTATTAACCTATATAATTCCTTTGACAAATAAAAACATTTCAAAACTAATGATTTTTGAAAATTTTAAATCTTTTCAAATAGTAATACAAGTACCGTATATCATTCATTGTAATGGAAAATAGATTTATTTTTAATCATATAGGACAGAGTTGGCATTTCACAAATTAAACTTATTGCACATATATCTGATATTTTGTAACCCTTGGATTTTCTTTCTCTAGGTCAACCTTGGTGTCTTGAAGGAAAACCCAGCTAGTTGTCGGGGTGTTATAGAGATTATGAAATTTTGAAACAGTACATTCCCTTGACCGCAATGCAATGCCGATCCCAGTTGTTTGCAATGGTGACCAATTGAGCGTGGAAAGAATGGTGACAGGACGATTGGCAATGGCTGTAAGTGAGGAAGCAGAGGATCAATTTGTTGGATTGGTTCCAAGACCACAGGGCTTCCACAAGCGATGTATCTTATTACAGGTAAAGCCATACAAAATTTTATTCCTTGGTTCTCAAGAATTGTCAATAAAAGGGCAATGAGGCACCCTCGGAAGAGATGAGGGTGGGCCTGAGAACCAAGAAATTATATTTTTGGCCTAATATACACATATTTCATGCCAAGTGGCAACTTGCATATTGACAAAATGGACATGAAATCTTAACAATATTTTATATTTTCCTAATTATTTTGTGTTTGTACATGTAGCTTCAATAACATCATTATTCAGTATTACTCTATCAATTTAAAGTGAAGGGTAATATATTCAACTACGGTATACAAAAGCTACATTTAATCTTCTTCCAAAACAACCATGGCTGAATTGTCCTTAAATAATATTTACACTAATGTTATCTCTCGTTTTCAGGACTGTATGAATAAGTCTTTCGATGGAAAGAGTGCTGGATTACGTGGGTCATTATTTCGAATTCGCAATCGCTTCAAATTCAAAATGTGAAAAGAAAACATCAGATTGCATCAACGACACACAGGATTGTTGGACATTTGTCACTGAAGGCCTTGTCTGTGTTTTGTGTTGCAAATTGTTGAATATAACATCATTGGAGGAGATCCCCGATCATGACGGTGACATAACCGATTTATTAAAACACACATCAGAGCAAATCGTTAATATGATATGGCCAGTAGTAAACAAGGAGTCCTTCAATACAGTAATAGAAGATTTGGATAAAACAATACCGTACAACGATAATGAAGAGGCCACAGATGAAATTGATGAACTAGATGACACCCTTAATCATGAGGAAATATTTAGTGATGACGAAGACATAGAAAATAGTAAGAGATTCAGTAATTACATATTCAGTTTTGTTGTCATACGATAATTCAAATATTGATTTAACTGATTATCATATAACATCAATAGTAAGTTGAGTACCACAAATAGTAAGCAATAATCAACTTTTTTCATGATGAAGGATTTTATGAGTTTCAAATAAAGCAATCTTTCCATTTACTTGAAAATCATTTAATATGCAAAAAGTTCACATATATTATTTTGCATTTATATGAACATTTTTCTATATATTTGAAGTTCAATGAAGACGAGTTGGGTATGGTAAAAAAGTCTGGCGTGCAACTTCATGCTGAGAAATTATTTTGTAATGTGTATGATTTTGTCATCAACAATCTATTTCTCTTCTTCACAGATACTCGCCATGTTGATGTTGATATAGATGATGGTGACCATGTCTTTATGTATACATGCAGTATGTTGTGGCATGGCTTAAAAGTGATGGCTGACAAAGATGCCGAAAGACAAAATGATGGGTTGGCAATGTTGTCCGATTGGAAAACTGACATCGTCAGTTTCTGGAAGAATGGGCACAATAAGTACCTGATACTTGGTCATCGATTACTAGCAGGTATAAAATTTCCGCCAAATGAAAAAAGTTTATTCAAAGAAACAATTAGTACACCATGCACTGTCAATTTAAAGATTAAAAATACATATATACCTAATCGCGCCTCGCTGATTTGTTTTCATTGACAGAAATGGCGGATCTTCAAATTTCAATGTTTTCTTTTATTAATCGGGGAAAGAGAAAGGCAGGTGACGATTTTGATAAGGAAAATTCTGGGCAAAATAAGTCAGCTAAAACGGATAGTTGTATTGAAATTGTTGAAATTGAAAAAAGTATCAAAACAGCGGAAAAGGCACGCAAGCGATCGCGAAGATGAACAGGTTGGGAACAATCCCCCAAATGAGGGATATATATCCCTTAAATGAGGGACTGTCTCTCTGACAAGAGGTCATGTTAATACTGTTGAAGAAAAGAAACGAGATTTTTAACTTTAAAGGGAAAACTCGTTATATTTGGAGCAACTTTTCTAAAAGAGGGTCCCATTATTTTTAATGATAAAGAAGATATAAGTCCAGGAATATTACAAAATTCTTTGACATGTTTTGACCATATAATACCAAATAGATGTATAGTTCTTTGGGAAAAGTTTCTGTAAATAAAATAAATATGTGCTCATTTGTATCTCGTGAAATGTCATTACATTGAGAGGTTACCCTCATTTGAGGGTTGTTCCCAAGCTGATAAATTTTAACAAGACTTTAAATGGCTAATTGTCACAGAAGGAGGATATTTCTGTTCTATGTGCCAAAATACAGCACTTAAGCGAAGAACAAGACAGAAACTTGGATCGATAAGCAATGCATATGCAGGAGGAGGGAGTCCTGCAAAAGCCATATCTGCTATCCGAGATGCGCAAAACTAATTTGTCAAATGAAAGGCTAGCAGTGATAGCAGAAGAACGGTTCAATTTTATTAAATGTGAATACAATACTAATCCTTCTTTTTGTGTCCCCAAAAACAGTAAAATAAAACCCGGTTGGAAATGTTAAAACAAAAAAAAACAACCGGTTGCAAGTTATTTTTTCAAAACACCCACCTTACCTAAGTGAAAAATGGAGAACACTGATATATTCTACACCTCAGAGATAAACCTGGAAGGGAATGCAAATTAATTTATTGCAATGATTTGATTCATTCTTGTATTGGTGACCGTCTGCTGTTGTTTGTTCTATGGTTGGGTTGTTGTCTCTTTGACACATTCCCCATTTCCATTCTCAATTTTATTGTGTAACGGTAGCTGGTTGCCTAAACATCTGATTCCAATTTTAGACAATGAAAGTTTTTATCATCTTGTTCTATCAAGTTATTTGGTCTTAAATGATTTTAAACTCAACCAAAAAATATTGAATACAACAACAACTCTAAAATCATGTATTTATGAAATGTTACAGACCAGCACTGTGATAAAATTACTGTATATGTATACAAATAATGTTTGCTTACCTCGTATTAATTAAGGCAAATGGAGATAATGTGCATTCGACAAGAATATTTAAGAAAGAAATAATATGGGTCCCATTAATCACAGAAGATAAGTTATGAACCATTTCAAAACTTCTTAAGTTGTAAAACCACATTTTATTTTTAAATATTTGACTTTTTTAACAGCTGTTGCTGGATGGCTGCCACAACGCCTTCATGAAGAGTTAACATGGAATAGTACAGCCAATCTCTGGTGGACCAGGCAATAATTTGGCCTTAGACCTTGTGAATGAGTTTCAAAATAATTACCTCAAATGTAAGTATATATTGCAGTGATAACTTGAGAACTGACAAATGGGTTTTATTGAAACTGGGGTAGGGCTGTATAAGCAATAAATACAAGGGGACTTAACTCTTTCAAAATGTGGCTACCAATTTTATTAAAACTTTTAGCAATTATCTAACCATCTGAAGAAAACAGCAGAACAGTGAATTGATTTTGACAACAACAGGTAACAGTAAACAAAATCTTTTCAATAACAGATAACAAAGAATTAAAACACCTATAACACAAGAAACAAACTATGTACATAAATGTATATAAAATATTTTTCCTTTTATTTAATTCTCATAAATTTTTCAGCAAACCTGAGAAATGCTCATGGCCAATACTCAGATCGGCAGGTGCAAAGGTGCAGCAGACTTGTGGGTAGCCTGGGAAAGGGAATAGAAAACATTTTTGAGTCAAAAATAATGCATCAATATTGTAGAAAGGCAAAATCTTCGAGGCATTCACATAAAGATCTGGTTAAAAAATTTGTTAAAATATACTTGCCAGAAAATTTGTTTGACAGGAATGTCCGAAAACACCATCCTGGTTTTAGTGGTTTCAACAATGCAGTGGTTTTGAATAAGCCAGAGAAACTCTCTTGCCGACTCAAAAAGTACTCGAAAGTTTTAGAGGATGAAGCATACATTCTTGAAGATTAGAAAAATTGATTTTATTTGTTTTTGACACATTCACACTGTAACTGACAAATATTGCAGCATTTACAGAAACTACAATTACATTTATCACATGATCCGCTGCATTTGTGGCTAACTTTTTCATAATTTCCAATCATGTGGCTCAAAATACCATGTCTAAAGCATCTGGCACTCCCATTTTTAATGTTTCCACATAGCGTTTGCATGTCATCCTCCACATGTATAATAACATGCGACAGATGGTTGCCCGTCCTTCCGGCACGACCAACCTCCTGCCAATACTGTAACAGTGAGTCACATGCCCCCAATGAATGACATACCGAATGTCTGGTATGTTAACACCTAACCCAAATGCAACGGTGCAAATGAGTAGTCTGACTGGGGACTCAGGCTTAAGAAAAGAGGACAGAATTTTTTTGGTCACGATCTTCTAGGGCACCATGAAAGTCCCCAACAAGACGGTTTTGTGATCTCTTTGTCCTGTCTTTATATCCATCATCACGTAGGTTCCCATTATGTCTCTGAACAATGTTCCTACTGCAGTTACACTCCTGTAATATTTTTAAGGATGATTATTAGGAAATAACGGTGATTAAAACAGTCAGGAGCCTGTAATAAATAAGGCCGTTAGTATTTTCGTTTGAATTCTTTTACATCGTCATTTCGGGGCCTGTTATAGCTGACTTTGTGGTATGGGTTTTGCTCATTGTTGAATGCCGTACGGTGACCTATAGTTGTTCATTTCTTTGTCATTTTGTCTCTTGTGAATAGTTGTCTCATTGACAATCATACAACATCTACCATGGATACGTATGTATTTCATGTACAGGTTACTCTGCAAATCATTATTGTTACTTGAGAGGATAGTGGAGACAAATACTTGACCAGTTACTGGTTATGGAAACTTTTAGCAGATTAACAAAATTTATTTATGCAGTTATTGTGACTTGCTCTTGTATACTAGTATATAGATTTAAAATCAATTTTTCTAATCTACAGTAACCATAGTTAGTGAATTATTTTAACTTTGAAAGAAATTGATTGATTTTGATAACAAGAAATATGTATTTTATATATGATGCTTTCTGCTACAATGTTGTACCACTGATATTGCCTTTCTACAATATTGATTCTTTCTGCTACAATATTGTACTGATATTTTACAACTATATTAGATTTGTTATGTATATATTTATGTCTAAACTTTGTATGTAGACTTTTTTATCTTGTGAGCATCTGTACTTTGTTTTCTAAACAAACATATGCAGTGAATATGTTCATTTATGAATGGTGTTTAGGTAAATCTTGTTTCAACAATCTTCTTCAGAACCAATTTAAAGTGATAGTTACCTTACATACAATATGGCCTTATCTGCCCCTACACCTTTTCTTTAATTTCATCAAGATACCACTTAATTTCTACTAACGGTTCCATGCCTGGTTCACTTTTGTATTTTAGAAATATGTTTGGTCTGTTTAAAAATAATGAACATGCTATATATTTGTTCACACTGAAGACAAGATTACATGAAAAGCACAAGAAAGGAGAAAGGCCATTATTGACCCCAATTTTTAACACTCTTAAATATTCGATAATGGATTTTGATAATTAAAATTATCATATTAATTTTGTTAATAGATTACAAACTTTTCAAGAGTTTGACACATCACAGTTATTTAAAGTGTGGTACTTAATATGGTAAAATTTATGTTTTTGACAAAAAGTATGAAACAAAGTAGACTGACACTTAATTTTACCAGTGCCGTTCATTGTTGCACTTTGATGTTACTGTTCCAGTGGTTAAATATTTTTGAGTTTATTGCATGTCCCCATTTTTGCCTTTTATACTATAGAGATTAAACAAACCTGTCAGGACATAGGGATTCAATGATGGGATCTTGAATATACAGTTTTCTTATTATAGATTGTAACATGCTATCAGTACAAGTGGCAGTTAAAAGAAGGAAAGGAACATTTGTAAAATGGCTCCTTAGCTTCCCAAGCCTCTGGAATGTTGTCCTGAATTTCTCGCCCTACAATAACCAATAATTTCTAAAACTTATAAGGCAAAACATATGTCTGTTTCAGGTGACCTTACTTCCTAGTTTTATGCCTACCTAGCTCAATTTAACGGACAATCTTGTGCAAAACATCGCTTAATATCAAGATTTTGGTCAAGATTTGATGGGATCTTGAATATACAGTTTTCTTATTATAGATTGTAACATGCTATCAGTACAAGTGGCAGTTAAAAGAAGGAAAGGAACATTTGTAAAATGGCTCCTTAGCTTCCCAAGCCTCTGGAATGTTGTCCTGAATTTCTCGCCCTACAATAACCAATAATTTCTAAAACTTATAAGGCAAAACATATGTCTGTTTCAGGTGACCTTACTTCCTAGTTTTTATGCCTACCCTAGCTCAATTTAACGGACAATTTTGTGCAAAACATCGCTTAATATCAAGATTTTGGTTAAGCTCATTTAAAGTCAAGAAATATGCCCCTTTGAAGTCCATGTAGCCTATACAAAATGATTTTAAAAAATGAAATGATTTTACCTTCATGTACATACCCACCCTATTTGTTTAGCAATGTATAAACCTGAAACTCACATATATTTTGTTGTGGCCTAATAAGATTTTGTAATCATTTATACAATGTTTGACAAGAATGATTGTTAACAATTTCAGTCAATTTATGGAAAGCAATATCTTTATTCCTTCAATAAGATATTCTTATATATGTTGAAAAATAGTCAATATTTGTCAATCACGCCTTTGTATACATGCAGAAAATGCTTGTTTTATAGTTTGATTGTGCTTGATTGTGCTTTTTGATTTAATATGGCACTAGTTAAAATAAAAGGATATGAAATTTTATGTACGTGATTTTATTTCTTAATTTTCTTCATCTTGCCAACAAATCATTAATCTATTACCAAGTAATCGTCTGAAACCATCAGGGTCCGGACACAAGAACACTCAACTGCAATTTTGGGAGGTATCACCACTATGTAAGACAGGTTATACATATAAACCAAAAGGCCACGTTGTATGCATTTATAATTACTTTAATCTCATGTATTAGTGTTTGTAATTACCAAGTTTCAAGGAGATGCACTTCATCAATAACAATGGCACAAATCTGTTCCTGATAAACAGCTGACTCAACTAATATCTTATGCCAGTACTTGAATTTAAGCAGAATTTCTGGAGACAGATAAACTAAGAATACAATCCATTTTTATGCCTGAAATAACACAGAGACCACTTAAATTTACATAATGACATAAAAAATGTTATGGAGTGACTGTGAGTGTGGCAAAACTCATACAATACATTGAAAATATGTTGTTTAAAAGTTGATAGTTACTTTTCGTTACTTCAATGTTGGCGTTGTAACCCCTTCATCCTCGAGTACAGCATATCTTCTAAAATAATTTTCAAATTCCTGAAACAACTTTTCTGACATTTCTATTTTTTAACTCCTCATTTTTTTAACCATTTCTTTCCCAAATCCCCCAAAATTCACAACATTTTTAATTTTTAGGTGGATCAAGAAGGGGGAGACCCTGTATAATTGTTTATATATACACAGAACACATTCATGTATGAACCAATGTTGAACCTTATGGAGGGGGTCCACTCTTTTTCATTATAAAAATTACCAAGATGTCATCATTAACTGTAAAATGGTTAGAATATAGACCTATTTACATGATTTATTGAAATTACTTGGCATAGGCCTATTCAGCTCTTTTAAAATTAATTGGCTTTTATTAAATTAAGCCCCCCCCCCCCCCTTTCTGGAATTATTTTTACTCCCTTTTCTGGTATTATATTTACCTTCAATTGTATCATCAGACATGTCTGTTCTTTGCACAATGCAGACGCTCGAAATGCCCTGTGATGTAGTTGCTGCACATTGATCGTACATTAAACTTTTCAAAGGTGAAAAAACCAAAGCTATTTTTTTTTTGGCCAAAAAGTTCTTCATGTAATATTGGCAATATTTGGAAACAAATACTTTTCCCATATTCTGTTGGTAAATGCCAACAGAATGGTTCCTCTCAACACATTCTCAATGATTTGAGTTTGTTTTTCTTTTAAGGGAAAGGAAATTTATATTTTCCCCTTATTTTCTCCTCATATATCTCTTCTACATCCATTGATTTTGGCTAAGAAAATCATGAGAATGTGTTTTTACAAGTATCATATTTTTCAACTTTTGTCAATAAAATGTGAATTCAACAAATGTACTTCAATATTATAAGTTTATTTTCTCAAAATTTAATGTGCAAACATAAAAATCAAGTCGAATAACGAATTTGAATGCCAACGAATTAGCGACTTTACCGGCAAAAACGTAAACAAACCGTACACGTGTTTTGTAAGTGGAGTTACGTCCCCTGAAATCACGTGGTACAAATCTAGCGATCTCGTTTGATTCAACAATGGCCGACGAAAAGGCGGAGCTTAGCTGAAAAGAAATCTTTGATGAATGTGGGCGTTAAATGAGGTTTCCGAAGGTAAATAACTATGGAATGTTAAAGAAAAATGTGTCAGCTTTCGATTGATATACATTGTCCCATGCACTCAAAAATTTTAAAGAAGGAAAACGAACGAAACGTAGCTCACCTGTTTGAGAGCGCTATTTCGAGGGTATTTCAATGGGAGTAAATCGTAGCTCTATGGTCCGCAAATATCAAAATCATCAAAAGGACCTTAAGAGCTACGTTTTTTAATGTCCGACCGCTATTTTGCTTTAAACTTAATAATAATCTATAAATATTACTAGTTAATTTTTCACCATGCATTATACTTCTCCAAAATGATGCCATTCTCATTTTAACTTTTATTTCTAATGGAAATGTGCCTAATTCTCCATATACGATATAGTTAGGTGTTGAAGATCTTATTCTTAAAATACGTTTACCAAAATTTAAGTGAATTTGTTCTAAAATTTTCAAGTTTTCGTATCCCCAAATCTCACAGACATATAAAAGAGTAGGCTCTACCATGGCATCAAAAAGTTTAAGCTGTTAATCTAATGGGATAACTTGCTTTCTAATACTAGTACCATTACATTTGAAAATGAGCCCAAGATATGAGTTGGTATCGACAAAGCACCACCGAAATATAACTGGCAATATTTTTTAACTATTGCGAAAAAATTATTAATGTTTGGTGTTATGAATTGCCTTTAACATGCACTAAGAAAATGAATTACGACCAAAAGATTGAACTCTGATAAACCCGAAAAAACAAAGCTATTTTTTTTTGGCCAAAAGTTCTTCATGTAATATTGGCAATATTTGAAACAAATACTTTTCCCATATTCTGTTGGTAAATGCCAACAGAATGGTTCCTCTCAACACATTCTCAATGATTTGAGTTTGTTTTTCTTTTAAGGGAAAGGAAATTTATATTTTCCCTTATTTTCTCCTCATATATCTCTTCTACATCCATTGATTTTGGCTAAGAAAATCATGAGAATGTGTTTTTACAAGTATCATATTTTTCAACTTTTGTCAATAAAATGTGAATTCAACAAATATACTTCAATATTATAAGTTTATTTTCTCAAAATTTAATGTGCAAACATAAAAAATCAAGTCGAATAACGAATTTAAATGCCAACGAATTAGCGACTTTACCGGCAAAAAACGTAAACAAACCGTACACGTGTTTTGTAAGTGGAGTTACGTCCCCCTGAAATCACGTGGTACAAATCTAGCGATCTCGTTTGATTCAACAATGGCCGACGAAAAGGCGGAGCTTAGCTGAAAAGAAATTTTTGATGAATGTGGGCGTTAAATGAGGTTTCCGAAGGTAAATAACTATGGAAGGTTAAAGAAAATGTGTCAGCTTTCGATTGATATACATTGTCCCATGCACTCAAAAATTTTAAAGAAGGAAAACGAACGAAACGTAGCGCACCTGTTTGAGAGCGCTATTTCGAGGGTATTTCAATGGGAGTAAATCGTAGCTCTATGGTCCGCAAATATCAAAATCATCAAAAGGACCTTAAGAGCTACGTTTTTGAATGTCCGACCGCTATTTTGCTTTAAACTTAATAATAATCTATAAATATTACTAGTTAATTTTTCACCATGCATTATACTTCTCCAAAATGATGCCATTCTCATTTTAACTTTTATTTCTAATGGAAATGTGCCTAATTCTCCATATACCATATAGTTAGGTGTTGAAGATCTTATTCTTAAAATACGTTTACCAAAATTTAAGTGAATTTGTTCTAAAATTTTCAAGTTTTCGTATCCCCAAATCTCACAGCCATATAAAAGAGTAGGCTCTACCATGGCAACAAAAGTTTAAGCTGTTAATCTAACTAACTTTCTAATACTAGTACCATTACATTTGAAAATGAGCCCAAGATATGAGTTGGTATCGACAAATTCTATATTTTTGCCTTGTAATTTAAATTCAAATTTCCGTCGCACTTTGTCTTTGCTAAATACCATACTTTTTGTTTTTGTAAAAATTATTTACAACTTCCATAATTCACAGTAATTCTGAAAAATATTAAGTGTATTTTGCATACTTTCTGCTGAATCCGCCAAAATGACGATATCATCAGCGTACAGTATGGCGAACAGTTTCATGATTGAATTTAACTCATTTTGATATTTTTCTTTAACTATCTCAAGGGGACATCCACCTAAATCAATAAAGAACTGTTCTATGTCATTTAAAAAAAAATGGAAAAGAGAAAGAGATATAGATTTTCACCCTGTCTATCAATCGTAAGACAGGGAAAATATTCTGACTGTTGGTTGTTGTATTTAGCACATGATTTAATATTATTTGACATATTAAAAATAACAGTAAAATTTTTCCTTTTATACCACTGTTCTGTAGTTTTTCCACAAGCCACTTCTCCATACAGTGTCGAAGGCCTTGTGGACATCAACAAATGTGCAAAATGGTTTTTTCCAAAAGACTGATACTGTGATATTAAGGCATGCAATACGAATACATTATCGGTTGTAGAGTGACCTTTTCGAAATCCAGCTTGGTTGTACGAAATTAAGGAAATTTCATTTGCAAAAAGGTTAACCTAGAATTAATTATTGGTGTAAAGACTTTTCTTAGACAGCTTATTAATGTTATTGCTCTGAAGTTATCAGGATCCATGGTATCTCCTTTGTTTTTTAAAACTGGTCTTATTATACCAATAGTCCAGTGCTCTGGTATTATTCCGGTGTCTTATACAATGTTAAATATTTTACAGTAAATATGTACCAGTGCTGGAGTTGAATGTTTTATATATTCATTTAAAGTTTTATCCAATCCTTGTGATTTGTTATTCTTTAAATTTTTAATTGCATCAATTATTTCAGCTTCCGTAATCTCATCGTTCAAGATTGAATCGTACAAAGCATCATCACAAATAGAGTTAAAATCAATATCGATAGCGTCATCAGCTGCATCGGGTTCATATTGATTCCTTTTTTTAAAAATATTCGTAAAATGTGTCAATAGGAATCAGAGGGTCCTGTTTAGTTTGAACGGAATATTTTTTAAGAGTCCTCCAAAAGGCTTTTGTGTCAGATTTTGAGTGGGATCTGAGGTCAACAGCACATATTTCTTGATACTTACTAAAGTTTTGGTTTAGTGTTTTCTTATAATCTTTAGCAGAAGTGCTTAAAAGTTGTTTGATCTCTACAGATTTATTATGCTTATATGTATTTTAACCCGATGAAAAGCATTTCGTTTTTCTTTGCACTCTTTATTAAACCAAGGTTTTGTATTTAACTTAGATGACCTAATAAGACTATTTATCTGATCGACATTAACCTGTGTGGTTTCATTCATTTCATTCAACATGCTTTTAAGTTCATTCAATGAGTTATGGGGATCATCATTTATTCCTTTAATAAATTCATTTGCTTTATCTGACCTCCAACGTACATGTTGGTCTACCTTTTGGTTAGACGTTGAGTTTTTCTGATGATTATCGTGATCTATATTCATCGTAAAATGAACTCTATTATGAACATCAGAAAACATTGGGTTAAAACCAATTATTTCAAAATTTTTAGTTAAATTAAAACTATTAGTTAAAAGTAACAAATAGTCTACCATGCTAACATCTTTACATGTTGTATGGCCAATACCTTTGTCTGAAAAAGACGACCTTTGTTATAAAGGTTACATATTTACAAAAATCCAATAATTTTGTTCCATATTTGTTTACACGACCTGTATCTTCATTAAATCTTTGTAAATATTATTTTCTTTTAGTATAGAATAACTAGAAGTATTACCATTTATTTCATCTTCTTCAATTTGTAGTATTTCCTGTAAATTTATGTCATCATCAACATAATCCTTCAAAGAAGAAGTTCTAGCATTGAAATCCCTTACGATCACAATATTTTTGATACCTTGAGAAAATATTAACGATTCTTCATCGATTTCAATAAAAGATTCATCAGATGAATATTTGGAGAACTCAGGTGGAACATAAGTACAACCAAATAGAGTATGTTGATCATGGGAGGATATTTTTTTGGAAATTTCAATCCATTTTATCAAATTGAGAATCCGTTTTTAAAAACCGTAAATATTGTTTAAGCTTTTTTTTTTTTAATTATAAGGATACCTCCTGATTTGTTTTTAAATTTCCTTCTGTTTTTGGCAAAATAGTCATATTCTCTGGGTAATTCCAGCACATCAAACTTATCCAATTTAGTTTCTGAAAACACTAAGATAGCATACTGTGTAATTAGATGGTGAAAATCAGGATTCAGTCATTTTGACTTTATACCACAAACATTAAGATGAGTTATTTTAAGTTTATCAATTCGCTCAGTAATATTATCTAAAGAGTTGCTACTGTCCTATCTTGATTTTTCGGCAGTGTCCGATTCAGTACGAGTTCTTTTTGATCGTGGTGGTATTGGTGGACTGTTTGCTGCTTCTCTATGTTATGGCGTACTAGGAGCTCGTTGGTTGGTAATTTCTCTGTCATTGTTTGCTGGATTGATACTGGTCTTTTCGGGGTTGTACAACTGACCATTGATATATAGCTTGTCACGAACAAGCCTCGCTGGTTTGCCTAAACTTTTTTCATTTTTCAAGATCGGGTACAGTTTGCGGCGCCTTATTTCTATCTCTAGAGGGAATTGCTCGTTGATACTGAAGTTTGTATTTTTAAGTCAATATGCTATTAGACATGTTTTTCTTTTACTGTGACAATCGTCCTTTAAACATAAACAAGTTGTTGTGTAAAAAACATACATGTAGGTCTAGGTAACCTGGTCAATTAGAGTTCTTTATTTTGTCCAGCAAAGATCTTTCCACGCCCCTTTTTACCCCAAAATATCAGGATAACTAAGGTGGCTTGGGTGTTTAACGAATCTGATTGGTCGAACCTGAAACAGTAACGCGAAATTGAATAAGTGAATTTCGGTCTCAAAAATGGCACTTTCATATGCGCTTTTGAAGAAAGAAGAATGTAAAAACTATTTCATTGTGTTTGTAATAACTGTTTTAGGTGAGTCAAGTATTTTAGTTATTCAAAGTTAATATACTTCGTTTTATCATTTGTTTTTCTTTTAGTGTTTCTTTCGTTAGTTATTCAAATGAATCGTAAAAACTTCATAAAGTTTCGTTTCCCTTTTATTCAGTAAAGTTGAGGTTAAATATCTATGAGTTCTGCACGTAAAGAATTTCAGATCAAATTGTTGTTTCTCAATTAGTGTAAATAGTAAATAGTACATATGTTATACGGTCTTCAACACGGAGCCTAGGCTCACACCGAACAGTAAGCTATAAAGGGCCCCAAAATTACTAGTGTAAAACCATTCAAACAGGAAAACCAACGGTCTAATCTATAAAAAGGTTCTTCACGAATTTTTTGTATTCAAGGGATTTTAAACGCGTTATAGAATTTTGTTTTACGCTCGCATGTTGGAAATGATAATTTAACTTATCGCTTGTTCATACTTAATAAGAATTAAGGTCAGTTCCGCAAGGGTAAGATGATGATTATTTAAGAATCGCTGTATGCGTAATTTCCACATATGTAGGTTAAATTAATAAGTAATTATTTATCGTAAACTAGTCTTGTCGTTTAGCCCTAAATCATCATAACGAGTCATGAATTTTTGATAAAGGCAAGCATGTATGTTTAAAGCTAGTTTCCCCATTTCACATGATACTGTTTTATATTCATAATATTTGGATAATCACGTTTAGTTTCGTAAAGCTAAGTTTGTCTCGATTTCGATTATTCCTATAATTCATCTACCAAGTTATTTCCCCTTTTAAAAAGAATTATATTTGTCAACCAATGCTCATTGTCTGAAGTGATTATTTTTTGGGTTAATAGGTTTTATATAGTTTAAGTTTTCACAAGCGAAATATTTGCTCTACCATGTTTATCATTCAAAAGATAAAAGAATTCAACATGGTGATGCTGTTTAGCATATATGCTCATATAGGTTCAAATACTAGGTCACGCATTATGCGCATACATTTAAGATTTAGCTCGCATATTGCTCATATATTTGGATGCTGTTATTTATTAGAAAAAATCATAAGCATACATGTTCATTGTTAAGATATTTATGTATCTAACACTTTATGCTGTTCAGCACAGTCATGCTTTATGCTCTCTTAGGTTCAAATACTAGGTCACGCATTGTGCTCTTACGTTTAATATTTAGTCCGCATCTTGCTCATATATTTGAACGCTCAATAAGCTTTTATTTATTAGAAATATTATAAGCATACGTGTTCGTCTTTTGATATGCATATGCTCATGCATTTACGTAAAGTTTGTTTAGTTCAATACTCAATGTATTAATTTATCATTTATGTTGGAAAATTATAGGAATTATATGCTTCTAATATTTGCATTATATACTGTTATATTGTTATTAATTGTATATGACTTTCATGTGCGCTTTTGAAGAAAGAAGAACGTAAAAACCATTTCACTGTGTTTGTTATAACTGTTTCAGGCCCTTGCACATCTCCCTTTGTTCGCAAGGTGTGCTTTTGGTTAAGTCCAATCATAGCAGTCAAACGACAGTTTATCTAACCTAGAAAGTCAACTCCGATACTTCGGAGGTCACCTCGATGGTTAATTAGATGATCGTGGTGGTATTGGTGGGCTGTTTACATATAAATATACGTGAAAAGCTTATACATACTATCGAGTCTATGAATCGTAAATTGTTTACATTTAGACTTGTTATAGTTTGGATATGCGTTATAGTACGTTATAAGTCGAATATAAGAATTTGAGTCAAATCGCTGAACATGAATTTGACAGCTAATGCCCCTTTAATGTGTACATTTTATATGCACAACTGAATGTCGCGGTGTGTGTTCGTGTTTTCGATTTAGTCTCCCTTGTACAGCTCTGTGTAAGTGAATAGCTAAAAGTGTCCTAAGGTCAACATTGCATGAGACTTTATAGATAAAGATTACAAATAAGAAATAGTCCTTGAATATGTAACACAATACTACTATATAGTGTATCAAACAATTATTGTTGCTACTTAACAGCGGTTAAATGTCTTGTCGATTTCCACAAAATATGTATGCATGGAAACATAACTTATGAAGTGTCAATAATGTTTTGAAGATCGCTGTCTTAAAACATAGCTTCCATGTCTCAAGACATACTCTTTTCGGTCATTTGTATTAAGACGTCTCAAGACATAAGGAATATGTCTCAAGACTGTTCGAAGACGTCGTAGGATAATGAGTTAGTTCATTTGCTATAAAGAGATATAGGAAGATGTGGTGTGAGTGCCAATGAGACAACTCTCCATCCAAATAACAATTTATAAAAGTAAACCATTATAGGTCAATGTACGGCCTTCAACACGGAGCCTTGGCTCACACCGAACAACAAGCTATAAAGGGCCCCAAAAGTACTAGTGTAAAACCATTCAAACGGTAAAACCAACGGTCTAGTCTATATAAAAACGAGAAACGAGTATAAAGGCATGATTCAGAGAGAGCTAAAAAAATATATGAAAAGGAATAGTCACCATATGGTTCTCAACAGTATTTTTTTAATGAAGTTGAACTTATTCATTTCAACCCAACGATAATTTAAGTATCGAAAAACTAGTGTAAAGGGTGGAAAAGTCAAATACTGTAATAATTTTGCAAGATACTAACTGGAATAAGAAAAACCATAACGGATTATAATTACAACTAGGATACTTGATGATGATACTCTTACAATTTTTAAGTTATATTTTATATGCAAAATAAGGAAATATATTTTTATTCTTCTGAACTCCCTAAAGGCAGGCATGTTGCTGTATGTCATAATTGTTTGTTTGTTTTTTTCTTTATTGTTTTGTACAAAAATCAGGCTTTTTTTTTTTTTTTTTTTTTTTTTTTAATTGTGTTTCATTTGTCATTTCGATGCCTTTTTCAGCTGTCTATGCGGTATGGGTTTTGTTGATTGTTGAAGGCTGTACAGTGGGTTAAAGTTGCTAATTTCTATATCATTTGGTCTCCTGTAAAAAATAATCTAATTGGCATCCATACTACATCTTCTTAGTTTTAGAGTGGGGATGGTTGGGGTCATTTAAAAATGTTTATTTGATCAAAAACCACAAAATGTCAATAACTGATGACCACTGGGTTAAAAAAACAAGAACTTATATGAACTTGTTAGAGAATTAATTTTATGTAAACTACTTGAACAGTCTGCATTTCAATACTTCTAATTATTCAAATGTTCATTTTAAGTCCTCAATGCTCTTCAACTTCCTACTTTTTTGGGCGTTTTAACTTTTCAGATTCAAACATCACTGATAGGTCTTTTGTAGATCAAACGCGCATCTGGCGTATCAAGTTATAACTATAATATGATTTATTTTTATAAAGTACGATCAATATTGTATAATTTGATTATTGAATTCTAGTAAAGGAAGTAGGTATATTAATTTACCGCAATGCTTCGTCATTGTAATCGACCGGTTATAGAAATCACTAATGATAGATCCAAAAAGGAAGCAAAGTATAGTAAAATACTTACAAGGAAATCATGTCAAAAGCTTATCACTACTTCTCGGTCGGAACTCCAATTTGAAGAAAATCGGTCTTTGGGGTAGCATTTAGACAGTGCATTATATCCGAAAATTTACATTCCATATAATCGTGGTACATGTATTATGTTTGATTAAAGTTTAAATACTCTTTTTCAAATATATTGGCTTTTAAATAGATATAGGAAGATGTGGTGTGAGTGCCAACGAGACAACTCTCCATCCAAATAACAATTTATAAAAGTAAACCATTATAGGTCAATGTACGGCCTTCAACACGGAGCCTTGGCTCACACCGCACAACAAGCTATAAAGGGCCCCAAAAGTACTAGTGTTTTCAAATGCCCTCTTACTTTTTGTTTTGTTATTTTTTTCAGTATTTTGTTGATGAGCAACCCGGTACACAAAAAATAATGAGATATGGTTATTTAAAAACACGTGACTGCGGATTTTATTTTAAACAATGTCAACAGTGTTGCATCTAAAATGTCATCAAAATGTGTTATTTCCTAAGGAGATATGGCATGTGGAACATTATTTGACTGTAACTTAGGCTATTTAAAGCTTAATATTCAATGAGAACTCCTGCTTTAAACATATTTTTATAACAAATTGAACATCTGATTAAATTAAGGTGTTAATTTAAAAACCGGTAATACCTTAACGATTATATTCCCATTTATAGAATTTATCTATAATTGAACAAACAGTGCATTGATGAAGGACATAATTCTCCGCAGGTTATATTTCAAAATCAAAATGTCAGTTTTTTATTTGCTTATCAGGTTATATTTCAAAATTATAAACGTCAGTTTTAAAGTTGTTTTTTAGTTGTTTGTCTTGGACTGACAGATTGAAGAAACTAAGACACCAAACCGAGCAAATCATCACAAATGTTCTTGTCATCTTACTCTCATCAGACGAAAAAACGTAATAGAGACATGATTTAGCTATTTTTTTTTTTATTTTAACTGCCTGGTCTGGCCATTATACTTGTTCTAAGGGGTGTCAGTTTAGCTGTGTTGGATGCATAACTTCAGTCACAAACAGTCGTATTGGCGACGTTTCATCAGAAGCCAGTGTTTAAAGAGTCAAGTTAATGACCAGGTTCAAACCACCATTTTCTACATAAGAAAATGCCTGTACTAAGTCAGAAATATGACAGTTGTTGTCCATTCATTTGATGTGTTTGTGCTTTTGATTTTGCCATTTGATTAGGCACTTTCCGTTTTGAATTTTCCTCGGAGTTCAGTATTTTTGTGATTTGACTTTTTACGTAGAATTTCATTAGTTTTTACTGATCCTCATACTTTTCTGGTAGGTACTAATAACTCTTCGAGCCTACCTGCAATTAAGTACTGTAAAAGTAAAATATCAAAACACCGAACTCTATAGAAAATTCAAAACAGGAAGTCTCTCATCAAATAGCAAAATCAAAAGCTCAAACATATAAAACGAACGAAAACAACTGTCATATTTGAATACCGATTGAATTGGGAAATGTATATCCCATATGCCGGTGGAGTTGGTATATTGCTGCTAAGGTGGGAGGAATTTATAATTTTAAAATTAATATCGTCTCGTTTGTCATAGATTCTCGTACTGAGTTTACCGCTTATGTCAAATTCGAGGTATAAGCTGTCATTGTAAAATTAAAAAAAAAAAAAAAAAGTGGCATAATTTTTTTTTCAAACTACTCATTCACGACTTTGTAACAAGAACTTTTGTTGTTTGTTTAACTTCTAGTTTCAAGCTAAACTTGGACTAGCACAAATCAGAAAAATATAATAAATAGGTACTTGTAGGAGCTTAATTGGACAGTCCGGAATAAAAGATGAGAATTTTGGACTGCCATTTGTAAATTTGATTCCATACCCTGGTGTTCCCTCGGAGTATGGGTGTAGAAAATGTTAACAGTTTTTTGAAACACAATCATTTTATTTTATTTATTTATACATTGTATACATTTTAGAATTTTCACAAAATTGAAAAACAATACATTTGATAATTCAAAACCTTTCAAAGTGGTTTAAAATGCCGTCTCAAGTAAAGACAATCATTTGAATTTATTCATCACTTTCAAAACTGCTGAAAAACGTTAGTTCTATCGATCGCGATCTGTCAGATTTCGTACGGGAACTTACTGTGTAGAATAGTTCATCACTTTTTAGCAATTGTATAGCTTCGATACATTCTGAGTGTAGTACAAGCGCAGTTCGTCCATTTCTATCAACAGACGCTAGTGTTGCATCATGATTCAGAAGAGATTCCATCAGCTCAATTTTCTTTGGCATATCTTCAATAGCAACCTTCATTTTGCTTTCCAACATCAATGGTGTAGCGCCATTAGAGTTGCAAATATTAATGTTCTGACCTCCTTGTATTACAATATTTGCCAGTTTAAACTTTCCTGAATAAAGAGCGTTTATCAAACAATTATCCATGATAGTAGAAATCTCTTTCAATTAACCTGATGTAAGCTCGTGCAAACTTTGATTTTATCTTAGTCTCATTTTCTTAATAGTAAAAAGTAGGGCATTTCACGTTGATCTGTTTATTAAAACATTTAAGGATTTACACGCCACCTGCCGATGAATTTACACATTAAAGTAATGGTCTAACAATACGTGCAGACAACCTTGTACGTCATGGTCTCACTCCGAATCAGACAAACTGACCTCATAAGAGAAATGACCATTGAATTTAAAAGGTTTTAAACCCATACATATTACAACTGATCAAAATTTGGTGACCTGACAAGGTTTTTATTTAATAAAATATGACCTTAATAGTACATGTAGAAGGTATGACTGTAAATAATTATTGCAGATGTTTTCACAATTTGTTTGTATCAGAAGCGATTAAGAGATTGCCAAGTTAAATTAAGACTTGTTCATACATTTTGACCCCTTGAAAAAAATATACTGTGATTTTTTGTTTTGTTGTCTCATTAACGTATACACAAACCATTAATTTCGTTTTATTCATTTGAAGTAACAACAAAACCATTTTTGGCATTATAAAACCTAAAGTTTGCTTAGAATTAACAGGCCATTTTTTGGATAAAGATAGCAATTAGAAAGCTTTTCATTATCTATTGGATTTTTTTTTTTTATTTTATTTTTCTTTTCGTTTTTTATTTTCTCTTATGCTTGATCTTCTTTGTATGATCTTAAACAGCATTGTTGGTTTAATGTTTCATTTGACTTGCGCAGTGCGATTGTTTTGTCATATGAATGGCTCTTCCTTTTATATACATCAATTTGAAAAAACAAATTCACTAGAAAATATATCCATAAAATTTTGTAAGATTATAACACTACAAAAGTCTAAAAGTCTGAAAAGACCAGTTTTTGTCTTGATTTGCATGAACTTTTACTCGACATTCTCCAAAAGTATGACTCGTGTCTTAATTTTTCTTGACAAATTCTCATTTATATTAAATTTGTATGAAATTTACTCGACATATTCTCGACATTCTGAATATGGTCTTAAAATTTCTTGACAAATTCTTGACATTTGAATATTGTCTTGATATTTCTCGACATATTCTCGACATTCTTATTTTTCTCAGTATGGCTAGACACATTCTGAACATTTTGAATTGTGTCTTAAATTTACTTGACAGTTTTGAGTTTTACAAATCATGACCAATATTCATGATATAACTTTAATCTTTATTTCTCTTTATATGATATACTGTTGTTCCAAGTTACACTTCTTACAACAAAATAAAAGTTGTGCATGTAAAATAATTGAAAATTTGGGTATATAAATATTTTACAAATGCAAATATGGCTATGAAATCTAAAGTATAAAATGATTCAAATGAGGGTGTGTTGATATAAAACAATTTGAATGTGGGTTTTAAATAATTACAAATTTTGATTCCTAAATCTTATAAATTAAATGATTAAAACCAATCATACTGTAGACATATTTCATTCTACATTCATAATATTCAATGTTGATATGGTAAATAATTATTATACCAAAATGTGGTTTATATAAATAGCAAATTATGATGGTATACAAATCATTCATTTCACAGAAGAAAAATTTGTGTAATGTCATCTGTTGGAATATATATATTAAGTATTACACATGGACAGGATGTTCCCCATAAAATTAAGGTATTCCACACCCAAGAGTACACGCAACTGTCAAATAGAAATTACTGCTTTACCTGTAATCAGCCATACAACTTATCAGTTGACCGAACATGCCACTACAATTTAAAAGTTTGTTGATGGATGAAAATGAAAATCAACATTTTGATGAAAAAATTGAATCAAAATGGATTTTTCATCAAAATTATGAAGTTAATTATTTTAACATAAAAACAAATTGAATAATTCCCAAATATTAAAAGAAAATTATTATCTACTCCAGGAATAATAAAAAAAATGTATTTATAATGGGTTCCATCAATGATTTCTATAGAAATCATTGGTCTTATGAAATGGATCTCAAACAGACATGCACAATATAGTTCTAAACATTCGTTTTCTTTTCAGGAAGGAGTTATCACAAATATTTATTTTGATAAAAATTATAAAATTCAACGCTAAAATTTGAATAAAAAATGTTTTTGGGTTGTTCTAAAAAATGAATAAGGTTTTGAATCAAGATGGGAACAAATTCTTTGACCTAAACGAAAGCCCCCCCCCCCTCTCTTCTTTTTTATCCACATAAACCCAAAAGATGAATTGTGGGGTCCAAAAGAGACACATGGTCACATTTTAAAACTGCCTATAAGACGCCTATTTTAGTAAAGCAGATTTGACTGGCAGTTTTGCGAACGGCAAAAATCTAAATGCTGTTTGTTAGTAACTTCGACTTATATTCCAAGTGAAAACAATTAATTAAATGTTTAATTAAAATAAATCAAAATTAAACTACATGGGGAATTATTCAGGGTATTCCAACTTAGTTGCACCAAAAGGGTATCTTACAATACCAAATTGATCCTTGATTCTTCAAAGTTTAGCCATAATAAAAAGGAGTAAATAACAGCATTAGAATGTCATAAACAGTGCAGAATAAGTCTGTTCACATTTCAGGCCAAATTTATACTGTTGAGATAGTGTCAAGACATATTTAAGACTGTCAAGAATGTGTCGAGACATATTCAGACATTATTTAGAATGTCAAGAATATGTCGAGACATATTCAGACATTATTAAGAATGTCAAGAATATGTCAAGACAGATCGAGACAAATTTAAGACAGTCAAGAATTGGTCGAGACTAATCCAGACTCTTATCAGATGATACAGGAAGTGTAGAAATTTTAAGACAATGTTCATACTGTCAAGACACTTGTCAAGAAAAATCAAGAAACTTCTTAGACAAATTCATACTATGTCAAGAATTTTTAAAATTATTTAGACAAATTAAGAATGTCGAGTAAAATTCATGCAAATTCAGACAAAACTGGTCTTTTCAGACTTTTGACTTTTGTAGTGTCATGATCTTTTCCTTGATTGTGGCACATTTAAACGACTTCAAGCCAGAATCTATGACGAACGCGATAACGTTAATTTTCCAGTTGGTCAACTTCCTATATTTCAGCAGTAACATATCCTCTACCCCATCGTGTGACGTTAACCACTCTGAATTGATACTTTACGCTCGTGCATGTTTAGAAACATGTTTCTTTGGTCGGGTTGCTGTCTATTTGACACATTTCCCATTTCTATTTTCAATTTTACATTATACATACTTTCTATCCTGGGATGAGCTCCTTACTCCAAGTTATGTGGAAGACCAATTAAAACCAACACTGCATAAGCCATAATTGCGAATTGGTTGACCAATACATTATATTTGTGTTTTAACTCACAGGTAACACATTTTTCGCAGTATGGATATCTAGATATCAAAAAAGTCCTCTGTTATTTTACCAATTGTGACTGAGGAATTATTATAAAGGCGTGTGGTGCATGCATCACAGAAGAAGCACTCGGTCTCACCTCTTGCATGCGATTCTCTTAGTATGTGTTTGTTAGCTTGATTTTTCTTATTAGTCGATATACCATTCACTTATCTTGAATTTGGGCGACTATTGTGGATTTTTTTATGGTGGCTCCTTAATCCAAAAATATTTATTAGCATTATAATTAACACTGTGCAAAATTTCATGCTTTTACCATAAATGTGATCAATTGTGCCAAAATATTGAACTTAGGCGCTGTACCATCAGTATTAGTTTGTTACCTTGTTTATCTTATTTGTCTCATTGGTAGTCATTCCACATTTCTATGGTGGCTCTCCTTGTTTATCTTATTTGTCTCTTTGGTAGTCATTCCACATTTCTATGGTGGCTCTCCTTGTTTATCTTATTTGTCTCATTGGTAGTCATTCCACATTTCTATGGTGGCTCTCCTTGTTTATCGTATTTGTCTCATTGGTAGTCATTCCACATTTCTATGGTGGCTCTCCTTGTTTATCTTATTTGTCTCTTTGGTAGTCATTCCACATTTCTATGGTGGCTCTCCTTGTTTATCGTATTTGTCTCATTGGTAGTCATTCCACATTTCTATGGTGGCTCTCCTTGTTTATGTGTCTCTTCGGTGTCATTCATTGGTATCGTCATTCCACATTTCTCATTGATAGTCATTCCACATTTCTGTAGTGGCTCTCCTTGTTTATCTTATTTGTCTCATTGGTAGTCATTCCACATTTCTATGGTGGCTCTCCTTGTTTATCTTATTTGTCTCATTGGTAGTCATTCCACCTTTCTATGGTGGCTCTCCTTCATCGCCTACATTTTATATACTATATATTTCTCGAACGGAAACAGATTGAAATGATTAGATGTTATTTTAATTATTTAATGTATTTTCAGTAAATTAAATTGTGACGAATATAATAGAAAAAAAGTATAATAAAAATACCAAACTCCAACGTAAATTTAAAACAGTTAAGTCATAAAAACTGACAAAATCAAAAGATATCAACCACATTAACCAACGGAATAAGTGAAAAACAACTGTTATATTTCTGACTTATACGAAAACAACTGTTATATTTCTGACTTATACGAAAACAACTGTTATATTTCTGACTTATACGAAAACAACTTATATTTCTGACTTATACGAAAACAACTGTTATATTTCTGACTTATACGAAAACAACTGTTATATTTCTGACTTATACGAAAACAACTGTTATATTTCTGACTTATACGGGCTTTTTCCGTAGAAAATTGTGTTAATTGAGGTAAACATCTTTCGTACTTTTAGCTTTGTTGGTTTTTTATTTCACTTAAGAAACATATGGAATCCACGTTATTACGGTATGCACTTTTAAGCTTAATATGACAATTTTTTCGGAAATACAAATTAAATATATCGCATGGGTTGTTCTACAAAGTGGAGTTGATGATGATACGATTTGTACTTTTAAAGTGAATAAGCATTTTCTTATATTCACGTTTACAAAAATATAAAGTATTCTTTCTGAATATCAATAAATTGGGCACAATTGCTGGTTGCAAATTTCCGACACATTCAACATTATTACACCATCCAGTCATGACGTCTTAATATATGTCAAGCACCACCCTAAGATTCGTACCAGCAAATTGAGGTTAAGCAAACTATAAAACCAGGTCTAAACCATCATTTTCTGCTATAAGTGTCTTTACAAAGTCGGGAATGTGATAGTTGTCTTCCAGTCGTACTGTCGGTCGATAAAGTTTGGTTTCCGCCTTTTAGAATATACCGTGGAAATCGGTATGTTTAATGTCTGTGAAAACATTTTTGACTGACTGTGCTACTTTGTCAATTTTACCCGTTTGCTATGATTTGTCTTAATAATCAATTTATGATATTTAAACATTGTTTACTGTTGCCTTAAGGGCATACGATACAGTTACAGGGAGGTAATGACGTTACTAACGTAAATTGTTATTTTCGCGACGTCAAACTACGACTTATCGGGAAAACATTCAGTTTTCGACTGATATTTATCATTCAAACTTATTTAACTTGAAAACGAGTTCATGGACCCCTCTTTTTTAAAATGCCATTTGGTTTGATTACGTAAGACGATAATGTGTGCAAATTTTCATGAAAACGTAAATAGTACAATTTTTTCAAATTAGATAAATATACAGCAAAAAATGATGTTTTTTTTCTACATTCATGAACATTTGATAAATATGAGTTATTTCTGAATAAAAAATGTATAAGATTTTAGGATACTTATAAAATACAGAAATTACAAATTATTTAACAAAAAACAATTTGTGTTTATCTTTTAAAACAAAAAGTTATGTCTTTCTTTCGAAAGGGAAAATACGGCCACAAATCCGAATTTTGAGCAAATATACAAAATTTCGACCTCATTTTACTCAAAAGTAGCACATGAAGGTATATTTTTATTACATATTTGATTTAATCAGGTAAAAATTGTCTATATGGAAATTTTATCAAAATGTAAATACGGGATCAAAACTGTATCGTACCCTTAATGGTAATTCACTTAGTAGTCGGACCAATGTTAAAACAAGTTATTATATATATAAAAAAAAAAAACAATGAAAATAACGTTATCCATGAGGATGTTCCAACAAAAGTTTTTATTCAATGTTGCATTTAAATTGACCATTCATCCAATCAGTTACGGAATGAAAAGAGGATTGTGTTTTTTAAACTGTTGTTGAAAAATTTAGACAGTTTGACAGCTTAACAAATTGTTCAAATATTACTCATCATGTCTGCTAGTGCATTTTTCCCTTAAGGTGAAATACAATTTTGGATTCTGTCATCAATAAAACAATCCTTTAGTTTTGGTCTGAATTTTGCGAATTCTAAATAAATTAAAAATATACAAAATTATCATGAGTTTTTATTATCCCTGATTACAAAATTCGTATAATAACTTGAATACAAACATAGAAATCAAAATGAATAAAATAATATTCTGTCATAAACACATGTGTAGCATGTACATGCAAAATGTTGTGTACAAGACGAAAATGATTTAAATAGCAATACATTGTAGCACTGTCAATGTTCACTATGCCGTAAATACTCAAGTTTGCAAACAAAAACTAGAACTCGAGTTTGCTTAATCATCGTTAGTGTTATTAGAAGTTAATGTGCTGTTTTAACCGTTTGTTCTTGTACAAAAGATAGCCGGAAGACACTAAAGGGATAGTAAAACTCATAAGTCGAAAAATAAATGACAATGTCTTGTCAAATAACGAAAAGCAACTAAAAGACAAACAACAGGCTACACGAACAACATAGGAAACTAAAGACTCAGCAACACGAAACTCGCCAAAACGGGGGGTCTCAGGCGCTCAGAAGTTTCAACATATCCTGCCCCAAATATGAAACCCGTTATTTTTCTCGTCTAATTACAAACCCGGTTTTAAGTGTTTAATTCGGTAGGATACATTCAGGGAAAAGAGGACCGGATTGTGGTTACGATAATTGATTATTCATCTAGAAGATATCATTTTCATGGCAGAATGTGAAGTTTAAGGATAATGCTAGGTTCTTAGAAGCTCCTGTATAAAGTCTGTCTTATATGAATACAGGACCAAGTTGACAATAAGAATAGCACAAGTGGTTCCCATCTATAAACCGACTGATTGTTTAAAACGAGCCATCCAAATGAAACAAATATGTTATCAATCAGAAAAAAAAAGCATTTTGATAATGTCAGTTTCAGACAACTTTTTGTATGATTCAGAGCAGTATTTATCACAGTACAAGTTATCCCTCCCTCCAACGGATGTTTGTTTCCACGTTGACCAAACATTCTTATGAAACTTTTTTTTTTTGGATTGAAAATATCTAATTTTATAATTAGTATCTTACTCGAGACCTTAACATGTAAAACTAGGTGAAACAACAGGTGAACTAACGTACCTCCGTTTGTACTAACATGAGCAACACGACGGGTGCCACATGTAGAGCAGGATCTGTTTACCCTTCCGGAGCACCTGAGATCACCCCAAGATTTTGGTGGGTGCTCAGTCTTCAGTTTTCTATGCTGTGTTTTGTGAACTATTGTTTGTCTGTTGGTCTTTTTCTTTTTAAGCCATGGCGTTGTCAGTTCATTTTCGACTTATGAGTTTGAATGTACCTTTGGTATCGTTAATCTCTCTTTTATATATGTACATATATGACTGTTATGGGAGTTTGTCTGACTTCATCCGTCCATTATTTGTGCTACGATTTAACGTCGTGTTATGTTGGCTTTCCAACCATTAAGACACACACGTACCTCGTGAAGTTTTTTTTCAGAAATTTCAGAATTATTTCAGAAATACATGATTGTATTCACGTCTGTAATAGCATATAGTATTGCTACAAGTTTACCGATACTATTCATCCGAGTGACAAATGACAAGAAGATATGGCATATTTCAAATTATGCATTTTGTCTGTTAGGAGACCACTATTTAATTTTCGAAAGTTGGGGTAGGGTAGGAGGATTTTGAAAATGAACAACTGCATGTGCAAAAGACAGGATACAATGTTTCAATACACAATATTATATAATTACAATACGATTAAAAATGGTAATTGTGCTATTTTTTCAGTCAACATTATGCATGTGAATGAATTGAGTTTCCGAAATGTGCCATTGCCAGTGAAAGTTTATATCGGTGAATAAGGATAAAAGAATGAGACCCGTATGTTCGTACTCTCATACTATGTCTACCTTGAATAACACTGTAATGTAAAAATAGGTTTGTACTGACATTAACAACACGATGGGTGCCAAGTGGGGAGCAGGATCTGCTTACCCTTTTGGAACACATGGGCTAAAACCAGTTTTTAGTAGGGTTCGTGTTGCAGAGTCTTCAGTTTTCTATGATGTGGTTTTAGGGGTAAATTAAGTAAAATAAATATACGTCATCAGGGACCGACCATTTGGGGGAGAGCTTTCTGTATAACACTGAAGTCCTGTGCTCCTCTGATTGAAAGATAATGTTTGTAATAGATATTTTTGATAGATGGATCAAAGCAAGAGTTGACAAAAATAAAAAAGGAATGCTGACTGCACTTATTTTTTTTAATACAGAGTTGAAAAGTAATGGGGTCATATAGGAATTAAGTGCGAATCTACAGTGTTTGTAAACAAGGCAAACAGGACGTTTTATTATCATTAATCAGCATGCCTTCAATGAACACATATATATAGAATATTATCAATTATAATTAATTACAATGTGTTGCAGCTGTGATATGCCATAAACATACATGATAAAATTTAACAAACAGTTAATAACATATGTGTGTCTGGATGGGGGCCTTTATCTTTTTATTCTTTAACTTGTATACCCTTTTTTCTCTTTATTTTGTAAATTATTCTCTATTCATCATCTATTTTGTCCATTATTCTCTTTACTTTATATTTCAGCAACCCGTTGTTCTCTGTCATTATTTAAAAAAAAAAAAAAAAAAATGTTGTCTATTCTTTAATTTTGGCAATTTATTCTGCGTTTTGCTCATTTTTTCAGTATTCTGTAAACCCCGTCCAGACCCTCATATTTGTACCAATTAGCTACTGGTCATCTGTAACATCTGGTTTTAAAATATGTATATAAATTGTTCTTGCTTCTATCATTTGTTCACAGTTGCTTCTTGATATTCAAGGTATGTAAAATTAGTATATTTTATTTCCGTACAATAGGTGAAAAAATCTTCAAAATGCTATCTTTGCTATCTTGAACAGGCTTCTGTCCAAATTTTGCAATATTCTATGAGGGTTTGACAAATTATTGCTTTATAAACAATTTACCGTCGATAGTATGAACATTTCCACTTCAAATAACATAGAAATAAGGTACATAACAACGGAGAAAAAAACAGAAATTATAAATTCTGCTTCAAATACATCTTTTTCATGAAAAAGCTTTTCAAACTTTCATAAAACTGCATGAAGATCTATCAAAATTTTGAATGTTAAAACACTTTAACCGTCTGTATCAAAATATTGACTGCAATACATACATCTATTTCTCGGTCAATTACGGTAAAAGGAAAATCATATTTTCGAATCTTTTCGCTGAATACTATCTAATTTATCACAAGTGCATGCAGTGGAGTTTGGACAAATGTATTGTTTTAAGATTGATCAAAATAAGCCTTCCCGTTTAAATTTTGACTTTTTTCTGATTATTTATTCATAACTCGTCAAAAGAATGTTTCATAATAACTCCAGTATGAATCCAAGAATCCTCATGATATTTTCACACAATGTTTTGTTCATTTAGTAACGTGTATCAAATCTAAAGACGACGACTTGCATTATGCGCATTTGGTCAGGTGTTTTTATGCATGTGCTTGTAAAATGAAAACAACTAATTTTTTTCGCCATTATTTACTTTTGCTTTGCTTGATTATATTTATTTCTGTCTTTTGTTATTTTAACACGTTTGTCCTGTCATTGCGTTTTGTTTTAGGTCATCCACCATGAGTCTTAAGCTAATAGTGTGTGTATTAGTGTTCGTGATATATTCAGCATATGGTAAGATAAATTTTATATACTTTTCAAATGATTTTTGTACCATAGTTCCAATTGATATTGGCGATTCGTGTAAAATAATATGCATCCGTTGCTGAATGAAATTAAGTATCGTAAACGTACATAATTTGATAAGAATTTGACAAATGGTTGTAAGGTTGCGAGTTCGAACCCCGCACATGCAGGTGCGATCGACTACAATCTTAATTGACTAGGATTGTCCGTTTTCCGGCCGAAGGTCTGTGGTTCTTTCTGGGCACTCCGGCTTCTTCTGCCAACAAAAATGTGCTGCCACGTTATAACCAAAAGTGTTTAAAATAAGGGCGTTAAACAACAATCAATCAATCAATCAATTAATCAAATGAGGTATAAATTGGATTCGCCATGCACTCACAGAAAGGAGTGGTTGGAGTATCTTTATTTTATCATAAAACCATTGATTAGGAAAGAGGGACGAAAGATACCAGAGGGACAGTCAAACTCATAGATTGAAAATAAACTGACAACGCCATGGCTAAAAATAAAAAGACAAACAGTCTAATTCGGTAGGTCACATTTGTGAAAAGGGAAGGGTATTGTAGTTACCACATAAGGAACATATCCGATATCATTTGTGAAACGGTTATTCCATAACGGTCAACCAACTCGTGATGGCGTCCGTAAAATTTACGAAGGGATGATTTCAACTTCACCATTTGAAACTATTATATGTTAGCTGGACAGAATGTTTGCTAATGGGAAATGTAGGTTATAAATACTAACACACAAAGGTACATTTGTACATGAAAACAATATAAGCATAATTCTGTTCATGCATGACAATTTTATTTTTCGCATCATTGAGCTTTGGTCTGTATGGATCATATCACATCTTCTAACTTTCATGTAATAGATTTTTAGCTGGTTTTGTGTATTACTGGGTTGCTGTCAAATAGACGTCTTCCTACCACACATCTTATTTTGTAAATAATCAAATTAGCATACATGTACGTGAATTTTTTTTCAAGATCACAGAGATGCTCTTCGTAATTCATAATTTATATTTTTTTAAGTTGAAGCTGTTCGGTCAGGTGAAGAATACGGATAGATGTTTGGTTCATAGTTCATGATTTATATATTATTTAAGTTGAGCTGGTCGGTCAGGTGAAGAATACGGATAGATGTTTGGTTCATAGTTCATGATTTATATATTATTTAAGTTGAAGCTGGTCGGTCAGGTAAAGAATACGGACAGAGGTTTTGTCACTACTATGATGTAGAAGAGTATGCTCCTTCTCGTGACACATGGAAGAAAGCCAGGAAGTATTGTCAAAGTAAAGGGGGAGATTTGGTACAGATTGGAAACCCAAATGAAGATTATCGTGTCAACAAAATGCTGGAAGATGTCCTAAACAGTAACTAATTATTTACCTTGTTATTTATTATATACAAGGATCACACACGGATAAAAATACAGATCCTGTGTCGAATCTTTGCTTATTAGGATCTGAAAACACCCTTTTTACTTTCTGTTCTGTTAGTTGTCATATCAGCCAATGAAATTACAGCCTACAGATTTTTAAAGATATTTAATTATTAATCTGTCAAAACAAGAGAATACCAAAAGGTCTTTCAAACAGAAATAGAACAGAACGGTTTTCAGTCCATTTTAAGCAAAGCTTGGACACATAATTTGTATTTTAACCAGATCGTAAGTATCAATGTAACACTATTCTCGTTCTTACAGTTGTGGTAACCGACCGTGCGAGGGCTTAACAGCCAGCCAAGGTTGTGAAAAAAGTAGTAGTAGTCAGATTTTTTTTTTTTTTTTAGTTTTCGACGCTATCAATCAAAGTATTTATTTTCAAAATTTAACACTATAAGGTATGAGGAAAATACGGATTCAGAATATTTTTTTAGTCATCTTCTTGGCCACAATATTTTTTTGCATCAAATTGGGGATCAGAATATTTTTTTAGGAAAAAAACATACCCCCCCCCCCCCTTTTTGAAGTTAAATGGTCGTCCCCTAAACTTATATTTGTTTCATCATTGAAAAAGTCATGTAAATAGGTTGAATGATAAAGGCACAAACATATCATATATGCATGATGGAATTACTTAATCTAAAAAAATATTTCTTCTCTTCTTGATTAATTGATCGTAACTTGCTTAAGAGAAAATATTTCCTGCTTATTCAGAATGCAGAACGAGAAAAGTGAAATTACCAACAAAAAAAAAAAATTAAAAACAATGACACAATCTACATTAAAAAAGTACCTGGTAGAAAAGTGCATATATTTCTCTTTATGTACGAGGGTATGAATGAGATTTACAGAAAAGAGACTCCGAAAATTGGACAAAAAGTGCAGAAAAAAAAGGAGCAAAAAAATCAAGAATAAAGAAAAATGGACCAAAAAGATAAAAAAATAAAAGAGAATAACCGGATGCTAAAATATAAAGAATAACAAATAATGGACTAGAATTATAGAGAATTAATTGCTAAACAAATTAATTATAAGGGTACAGAAACGAAGGACCACCATCCACAACCTCATCCACTGTTCTGGTATTATCTTTAACGATTTGAGCTTTAAAGGGCACTAGCTGCCAAATTCATGTTCACCGATTTGACTCAAATTCTCATATTTGATTTATAACCATGTAAAACATTTATCTAAATTATAAAAAGTCTAAAATAAACAATTTACAGCGCATGGGCCCGATAATATGTGGCTTCGTTTCGTGTGTAGTTTAGTCTTGACGCCATCTAATTAACTATCGAGTTGACCTTCGAAGTCCTCCGATGGTCATATAAGCGATATAAACATAAATATAGATATAAATAGAAAGCGAAATCGTGTTTTTAGATTTTTCTAGGTATATTTAATTTCATATTATAGATTAAAAATATATGTTAATCATCGGTTTTACCTGTATAAGTATGATTTTTTGTGGATCGAATCAGTCAATCAAATGATTTCACTTCCTTAAGCCGAGAATTTTTTCTAAAAAATTTCAAGAATTTAATAACTTTATAAAAAAGAACCATTTCAAGGAAAAGATGAATGTTGTTTTCATTTGAGACTTTTAGAATGCAACTTCGCTAGTAAGTAATTCATAAAAACAGAGCTACCATTTGATTTTTTATTGTGGAAAACGGAAGGAAAGCGGGGGTAATCCATTTAAAATAAACAGAACTGATATTAAGTGAATGAAATGTTATGAAAACTGGATTTTGTCTTGTAATTTGATATATATATATATATATATATATATATATAGGCATATATTTTGGATTTTTTTTAATAGTTCATACATATAGGTTTTTTTTATATGTCTCTGATAGTGTTGATCAGGATTTAACACGTGTCACTATATGATCCAATCGCAGCTTACCGTTCAAAATTGATGACATTAGTTGAATGATTTTCTTCACGATTTGCTGCATATTTGAACATGTATTACATGGACACTTTTTATTTATAGGATCAATCGTGCATTGGTGAGTTGATAGGGATTTTATCTTTTGATTAGATTTGATTTTTTTATATATATTTCCTGTCTTTTTTATTGAAATATAAACGTTGGTACCAGCATTTCTTTACTTTCAGCATTGTCCAGAATACTATTCATGTCCATATGTTGAAGGAAAAAAAAACACTTACGGACCGACCATTTAGCTTCAAAAGGGGGTATCTTCTTTTCTGAGTAAGAACATTATTTATTTTTTCAACGCTATCACCCAACTATTTTCATTTTTTCGAAATTAGACGATTATATACGGTATACGGAAAATCGGGAATCAGAACATTATTTTGTCATCTGCTTGACCACAATATATTTTTTCTCATAAAATTGGGTATCAAAATATTTTTTAGAAAAAAGACATACCCCCCTTTTTTTTAAGTTAAACTAGAACACACCCGTGACATCGCGGGTCCGTGACTGAATTAAAGTATCTACGCCTTATTTTTCAGTTCAACTGAGTTCGACTTAAAAAAGTTTTTCCAGAACGTTCAACTTACATGTTATTTTGTGATGCGACCGGAAGCTATATGTTACATATACTATTGGTATCGGTGTCGGACTCGACCCGTAACTTCTTAATTATTGGCAATATTAATTACGTGGAAAACAAATGGGCCTGGAGTGGTGTAATTTTAATCAACACCATTGTACTATATTAGTTATATATAAAGTTGAATTCTTTGATTCATCGTTTTACGTCATGACGGCTGACAAATTGGACCTCGTTATTTTAGTATTATAGATGGTCAATCCCTTAGTGTACTGATATGAATAGTAATTTACTGGAATTGTTTGAAATATAGTTATTGATGCTAACGTAAATATTTTAATCAAAAGACAGGAAATATGTCGGTGAAACAAAAGTTCAAATCTAATTGAAATTTAAAGTGCGCATGAACTCTCTGATCATGCACGAGTGATTCTATTCATAAAAGTGTCCGTGTAACCTTTGTTTCATTTTCAATGTTGACATTCTTTTCCTATAAATAACCGAACACGCACAATGCATGCGTTATCCATCTCTAGCTAATGGGTTAAATTGAAGTTCACATGAATACGGTTTCAATGAGGTCGAATTATTCACTTACAAGTGAATAATTCATCATCAATGTTTTTTAGCTTAATTTGACAAAATTGAACCATACTGCTGCTAAAATCGAATTATTATTTCACTATTTCACTTGCATTAATGATTGAACAAAAAAAAAAAAAATCATACTTTAGATTTTTTATATATCTCGTAGCAGTGCCCCTTTAAGCTGTTACGATCAGTTTGTTAAACCATGAATGATTTAATTTAAAATAAAAATCTCATTGTCAGTCACATTAACATGACATGGTTATCAATACCTCTGCCTTGGACTATTTTAGTTTTTGCGCATTAAATACGTCCAGTCTATTACTAGAGATGCGTACTTACATATTTTCTTCTGCAAAAACGATGTGATTGAATTAAATCTTTACACGTCATATTTCTTCAACTGAATAAAGGGGATGCTTCATTTCATAACATTTTGAACACGATTCGATTTATTAGCAGAACTTGGATATACATCGTATATTATCTCCCTTTTCAGAGAAAAATGGAGATGGATGGTACATTGGAGCAAAATATGTAAACGGAGAATGGCGAATGGCAGATGGATCTCCAATGTGGTACATTAATTTCCCTAAATACGTTCAAGAAGCATTTCAGTCATACTCTCAATCTGATGCAAAACGTATAACAAATTTCGCCGCCATATTTTATGACGTCACGGCGAATGGTTATGAAACGTACAACTGGGGTTACGTTTCACCTAGGGACAGAAGTCAATTAGGAACGATCTGTGAAATAAAAAAATGCTAAATATGAAATAAACGTACACCAAAAGTGATCATTATACTTATAGTTCTTATCTCATTTGTTTAAAAAGCCGGATATAAGAAACATTCTGTTATACTTATTTTTCTTTTACATGCTTTTATGAAACACACATTTGAAATTTAAAGACCGTCTAATATCTTGCACTGTTTATTGAACCAAGAAAAACTTGATACATGTCCATTCGATCAGGATCATTTGTTAATGACCTACCGAATTAGACTTATTACCGGGTTTGTACTAACATGCGCAATACAACGGGTGCCACAAGTGGAGCAGGATCTGCTTACCCTTTCGTAGTTTATTTTCGACTTATGAGTTTGAATGTCCCTTTGGTGTCTTTGGTATCTTTCACCTCTCTTTTATAAAGTAATGGGAAGGTAAGGTATTAGATCGGCCACACACAGCATCATCCGCACATTATTTTGTTATCTTCGAAGCACTGCATCATGGTGCATAGTATTCTCGTCCGCCTGTCCCTAACGCTGTGTAAAACTATTCCACCGTCCGCCTGTCCCTTACGCTGTGTAAAACAATTCCGTCGCCCGCCTGTCCCTTACACTGTGCAAAACTAGTATTCTGTCGTCCGCCTGTCTCTCGGGCTGTGTAAAACTATTCCATCGTCCGCCTGTCCCTTACGCTGTGTAAAACAATTCCGTCGCCCGCCTGTCCCTTACGCTGTGCAAAACTATTATGTCGTCCGCCTGTCCCTCACGCTGTGTAAAACTATATTCTGTCGTCCGCCTGTCTCCCACGCTGTGTAAAACTATTCCGTCGTCAGCCTATCCGTACGCTGTGTAAAACTATTCGTCGTCCGCCTATCCCTTACACGTGACTGTGTAAAATATTCCGTCGTCCGCCTGTCCCTTACGCTGTGTAAAACTATTCGGTTCCAAAAGCTAACACTTCAAACTTTGAAAGATTTTTATGTCCCCGCCGTATCAGAGGGGGCATTAAGTTTTACCCTTGTCCGTCCGTACGTCCGTACGTACGTCCGTACGTTCCAAAGTTGGTTTCCGTTCTCTAACTTTTGTTTGCCTCAACCAAATTTATATGAAACTTATACACAATGCTAATTACCACAAAACACAGATCAAGTTTGAATTTTGGTGGCGTCACTTTAACCGTTCTAAAGTTATGCCCCTTTACAAAATGGAAAAAAATAGCTGAATTTTTCGTTTCCGTTCTCTTACTTTAGTTTGCCTCAACCAAATGTTATGAAACTTATACACAATGCTAATTACCACAAACACAGCATGTTTAACCTCGCCGCGTTTTTGCGCCCATCCCAAGTCAGGAGCCTCTGGCCTTTGTTAGTTTTATATGTTTTGGAGTTTAGTATGACGTCCTTTTTGACTGAACTAGTACACATTTTTGTTTAGGGGCCAGCTGAAGCCCGCCTCCGGGTGGTGCGGGATTTTCTCGCTGTGTTGAAGACCCATTGTGGCCTTCGGCTGTTTTCTGCTCTTTGGTCAGGTTGTTGTCTCTTTGACACATTCCTCATTTCCATTCACAATTTTATTTGACTAGTTTTTATCATTGTGACATAACGTTCAGAGTCTACATCAGTTGGTTTAAATCATTTGTCAAACATTTAATATTTAAGGGTCCTGTGTTAATTTTTCATTTATTCCTAGATATTTTTCCTACATACTAGTATATTGCAAGTGTTACATTCATTTGCAGTTGAACGTTGAAAGCTTGAAGATGTTTATATTTGTTTTACAGGAGTAAAGAAAGGAAATCAAATTAAAATCATTATTATTGGCTTTTCAACACACCGTCACGTGTTCATGAAAAAAATATTTGTCAATGCTCTTAAACCAAATGTAAAATCAAAATCAAAATATAAATTATGTTGGTCTTTGTTGGATTCTGTCCGATGACTGGTATTTGTTCAAATCTTTGTCCTTTAAACTTTAATGGAAAATTGTCTCATTGGCAATCATAACACATTCCCTTATTTATATAGTAACTAAAGATAGATGTATTCTGAAATGCAGATCGGTTGTTCTTGTGTTGACTTATCCATTATAAGATTTCTGAAATTGCTCACTTTTAACAGACTTGCTTATTCTTCATGTGTCATCAAGAACACGACGAATACTACTAGTCGAGCTAATACGAAAGGTTTATTCTCATAAACATAATGTTACAGAGAAATTAGTATAGTATTACCATTATAATACAATACATGTAATAAAATTGCATGCGTAAAAACAAATACGAAAAAGACGACACGTTTAATTTAACTAACCAGGAGGGCCGACGATCAGTATTCATGTTTGAAAAATCTTGGAAGTTTTCTAATACAACAGTATCAGTTGATGAGAATTACTGATTAAATTTTACAGTATTTGCATTTTTATATCCCCGTCACAAGGCGACGGGGCACTAAGTGTTACCCTTGACCGTCCGTACTTTTGTCGTTCCCCCTTTCGATGCTTCTGTCTTTCCGTCCGTCCCATTTTTGTTTGAAAAGCAAGCTTGAGCGGCGGGATCCAGACACATTTTTCTTTTAATTTTTGACAATAATTTGGTAATAGTGTTTTTCTCTCTGAACTAAAAAGTTACAAACTATTTTATAATGGTACTCATCACCTATTTCATTTGAGTCACATACATTACAGGTTCTTTCTTCTCTATGAATTGTATGCCATCTGCTCGATTCAATTAGCAAACGATAATAACCACATATGAATTTACATAAAAAATACATTAGATATGAGGGTAGTATCGATAGATAACGCTCAAAACAGAACTCAGTCTTAAATATTCTATAACACAATTGTTTTATTTGAATTAAAAATGTCAAACGACCATTCTTGCTTAAATTAGTTTTTAAGTCTAAGTTCTACTCAGTTTTCTATCCAATCCGAGGAAATAACACTGGGATCTCCATACATTTGATACTGATTTATCTCTCAGATTCTATTGGATTGGATATATAACTTTTAACATTACAAAATGGCGTTTTCCTGTGCTTCCAATACAATCGGTGCATACTATTTTCTCACAAGTATTGACATAATGTTAATAAAGGCACCATTGCAAACCAGTAAAAGTCTAAAATGGCCTATATCTGTACTCGACTGTACTGATTTTTACTCGACCAGTCTGAATTGGTCTGAATTTCACTCAATATTACTTGACCCCGATCTTAACCATATACGACTGCACTAATTTGCACTTGATCCTTATCTTTGACATTGAAAAAGGTCTGAACTATTACTCGACGAGTCTGAAACAGTCTTACATTGTACAAGATCGTGTTTTTCTCTGACTGTTAATGACGTCTTTATACTTAATCCATTGGATATTGGATGTGTACTGATTGATAAATTAGTTTTTAGATGCATGATTGTTTTTACTGTTTGTTATTGGCTTTGAACTAGCTGTCAGTAACTGCAAGTACTCTCGGATCTGTACTTAGTATCTTTTTATTGTGGGGATGTTTAAGTACCCTGCCACGTCTACTCTGTGTTTGTGTTAGATGTATATCTGCTTTGTATCGATCTGATGAGTAAAGCCCTTTTCAAATGATTTCTATAGTGTGCTCTAATGATGTACAGTAACTGTTACATTACAGTCCAATGTTAGGGAGGGTTGGTGCGCCTTCAAACTAGTTTAAACCCCGTCACATTCTGTATGTGCCTGTCCCAAGTCAGGAGCCTGTAATTCAGTGGTTGTCGTTTGTTGCTGCATATCATATTTGTTTTTCGTTCATTATTTTGTATATAAATCATGCCGTTAGTTTTCTAGTTTGAATTGTTATACATTTGTCATTTCGGGGCCTTTTATTGCTGACTTTGCGGTATGGGTTTTAATCATTGTTGAAGGCCGTACGGTGACCTATAGTTGTTAAATTCTGTGATATTTGGTCTCTTATGGAGAGTTGTCTCATTGGCAATCATACCACATCTTCTTATTTTACCCATTATCGACCAGTTCTCGACCTATTTTTTCAGTCTGAACCATACTCGACTTGTTGATGTATATTTCGTATGTTAGTCATGATAAATATTTAACAGAAGGCAATGTATTTAGTTTTATCTGTATACTTAATATAATTCGTGAACTCCTAATGTGGCGTTCACACAGTGGCGATTATGGCTCCCGTTTGAGATCAGACAGCGCTAAGACACGAAAAGTGAAAAAGTCGGATTACTATCCTCAATTATCTGGAAGGTCCTTTCATTGCCTGAACGCTGCAGTATACGTTCGTAACAGATTCCTACGGATCAGAGAGGTCGGCCAAACACCCCCGACAGTTAGGTGCGTCCCGTAACATTCGGGGAAACTCAGCCGAATTTGTCCAGTCGGATTACAATCGTGTCTATGTCGTGACAGATTCTGCTATATCGGATCAAAATCGTAACAATGTTCTCTGTTTTCTGGACGGTGTCCTGTGGAACGGGCATGATCTGGAGAAATTTGTCATTGCTTTTTTTGCCGATTGAGTCTAGATTGCATCCCGAATGCGAACCGTCTTTGCCGAAACCGTTCCGGAACAGTCCCATTATTAATACGAAATTCGGCAATAATACCCACGTCGGAGTCCCGACAATTACAGAACAAGATACGACTGAGTCCAGACAAAGCCGTTTGTAATGCGGTACAACAGATAGGATAGGATTGCGTTCCGACAGTACCTGATCATCCCGAATATGGCGACAGTTTTCTAACGGATATATTCCGTTAGCGTTGGTTCAGTCTCTGGTCACTGTCTGATGTCTGTCGGATCGCATTCGGCAGAATCGGGACGCTGTCGGGACAGATTCGGTCGTTTTTACTATGGAAAAGATACAAATCGGATTAGAATCGGATTGAGAACTGGATAATCCGGACAAATTCGGATGGAAACGGCTGAATTTGGACGCTTCCTGAACAATATCTGATTGTTGTCGTGATTAAATAAATGTTTTTACAAATTTTAATAAAAGTTTGAATTTCCAGCCACGATTCACAGGATCTTGATCAGACTTTTGACAAATTTTAATCGGGAATGGTCCTATCAAGGACGGCAGTAAAAATCGTGAATGTGTGACCCCGGCATAGCTATCTAGATCGGGTGGGTCGGTTGGGTAAGCGTCTTCTTCTATGCATGCGTCACCTGCCATGTGAATCAAGACAGTCAAAAAATCACAACAGGGAACATGATATATCAGTAGATTAAAACTTTGACTACTATCATGGTGTCGTAATTAAGGAAAACTTGTTTCTCATTAATTGGACCTGAATATGTTTTGCATATTAAGAACAATAACAAATGAACATATCCGAGAAGCAGATTAAAAAAAGGTGGGTGTAATGTGACGAACTGAGATCTAATATAATTGCAACTGGAAAGATGGATATGTTTGGATTGTGGCAGATATTTTGTCTTGCAACAGGAAACATATGGACCCCTCCACATAGAACTGTTAAACCTCTCTAACATGCACACAGCCTGGTATTCTCCCTAAAGGAGACATCAGATTTAACATTACCAGTCCGATGTTGCTTTTTTTGCCGAGCTTATGCCTCTTTCAAACATATATCTAATGTCGGGTATAGCAAAGATCGCCTTATTTCTATATTCCAGTCAACCTTTATTATCCATAATGTAAAATTAAATTCTGCTTTTTTTTGTCTCTTTATTTTACAACTTGGGTGTAGTATTACATTAATTTGTTATAATTTTATATCAAAATTAATTTTATTGTCAGCATAGTGTTAATTCGCAAATTGAACCAAGCTTGCTTCTGTCTCTTGGTGACATATAACCCCAATTATAGGTTTCATATCCATGTGCAGTGACGTCATAAAATATAGCAGCGTAGTTGGTTATTCGCTGTACATCTGGCGTGTCGAGCATTAGTCCTATGGATTCAGTTTGAACATATTTAGGAAAGTCGGTGTACCACATCGGAGATCCATCTACCATTCTCCATTTTCCGTCAACATATTTTGCGCCTATGTACCATCCATCTCCAGTTTGCTCTGAAATAAAAAGTCCAAATTGTGTTTATGAAAATAAGAGATGTGGTATAATTGCCAATGAGACAACTCTCCACCCGAGACCAAATGACATAGAAGTTAACAACTATAGGTCACCGTACGGCCTTCAACAATGAGCAAAACCCATATCGCAAAGTCAGCTATAAAAGACCCCGAAATGACAAATGTAAAACAATTCAAACGAGAAAACTAACGGCCTGATTTATGTGAAAATAAACAATGAAAGAAATACAAATAATATATACAGCAACAAACGACAACCACTGAATTACAGGCTCCTGACTTGGAACAGGCACATACTTAATGTATTTGCATATTTTATTGATTTTGTTTAAGTGGGCCTGAAATTTGATTTTCACAAAATCCTTTTGGACTCTTAAGAAGATAATTCATCCACCTTTGTTTACTTTTTAAAGTGGAGGATTCATGGTAGTTACTTAAGAGAACAAAGGGATCCGGGTAAACTGTCGATTCTTTAATAAATGTATGTTCCCTGTGAAAAATGTCCTTATTATTTTGATGATTCTTTTTGATAATCAGATAAACAAATTTGTATGCTTTACAACCAAGCTGCCTCCGTCAACAGGATAATACGCATGTGCAAATATTGTAAAAAATATCTAATGATTTTGGTTTCACTAGTATATTAATTTTAAGTTGATTTTTGTTTTTATTGATTTGTTATGGAGGACGTCGTACTGGTAATAAACAACAGACATATAAAACAAATGACAAAACCTCATTTAAAGTCTAAAGGTGCATATCAAGGGTAAACGACGATGTTAATTACTCCAGTAAGATAGCATTATATACTTTATGTTGTTGATTAATGATGGCTATTTCAAAAAGAGTCCAATCTGATTAAAATACAGATTATGTGTCCAAGCTTTGCTTACAAGGATCAGAAAATGCTTCATTCTACTTTCGGTTTTAAAGACCTTTCGGGATCTCCTGGTTTTGTTGAATTAATACACACCTTCAAAATGCTGAAATTTCATTGGCTAATGTAATAATTACCAGAATAGAAAGTAAAACGGAGTGTTTTCAGATCCTTGTAAGCAAAGCTCGAACACGTGATCTGTATTTTAACTAGACTGAAAAGGATCGACAGTAAAAGTAAAAGAAATGCCTCCTTACTGTTTTTCACATCCTCCAGAAATTTTTAATACGATGATCCTCTGCTGGGTTGTCTATCATGACCAAGTCACCTCCATTTGATTGGCAGTACTCCCGGGCCTTTGTCCATGTGTCGCGAGAGGAGGAATACTCAACTACATCGTAAAAATGACAAGGACTCTTGGCACATACCTCCACTGAAAATTGACATTAATGTATAGACATATGGACATATTTTATTATTCATACATGGCTTAGCATGCCCTAATCAGAGCATTTTACTCATTCATAACTAAATAAACAGTCAAGTAAACAAAACAAGTTTTATAATTGCTTATTAAAGAAAATCTAAAATATGATACACAAGTTCAATATTATAAATAGTAATAAACATCCAGTATCTTTTAATAATATTTATAGATTATCGTTGGTTATCTCAACGAGATTGATATTCTCGCTTGAGCCGGTACGGTGAAAGCGAGAAAAGCAATCGAGTTGAGATGACCAATGATAATCTGTTTATCGCTATTTTACCTATGAAGACGTTGTTAATTTCCTTGACAACTGCACGTGTTCTCTTAGTTTCTAGCGATAATTTTCATATCACTCGACTCCGTTTTCATATTACTCGACTCCGCTGAGAACGGAAATTATCAGTCAGCAAGATCAAAGGAAAAATTCGTAAAATAGCGATAAATTATCTTACAAAGGTATTTCTATGTGTTTTGCTGTAAGAGGGCGAAAGCTATCGGACAACGTTATCAACTCCTACAAGTCAATGTTTTAATTCCTATCACATACAGTATTGTCAAATGCTTCATTTTAAACAAAGGGTATGCTATATTCATTTTTGTAGCGGTTTAAAAATTGCTAATTTTTATTATACAGAAAAGAAAAAAAAAACTCATTTACCATTTAAGGTATTTGCTCTTGAATGTTTTACAATTAAGCATGTTAAGCTCGTTCGTGGTCTGGTATTCTTTTACATTATTTCTTGAAAATTCTGTTTTAACCCTCAAACACATTCATTAAAAAGACTTATAATTCAAATAAACCTCAGAAATAAATTTTTCTTCATATTATTTCAATATTAAACGCATTTTGATAAACATTGGTTCAACATATATATAACAACAAAGAATATCAATTTCCGAGTGCATTTGTGTCCCTTTGGTTTCTTTCGCCTCTCTTTTGTTACCGATATATGAATTTTTACAAACTCGGGACCATTCGTACAATTACTAGTACACTCAAAAGAAATCAACGGCTGCATTGATTGCAATATTATCTTAATATTTTATAAACCAATATATAAATAACACATAGCTGTTTCGAGGGGTAACGATCTGCTCCATCACCCTCTCAGATATGTGTTATTTAATTTGTTATACTGAATTTTCTGTTATTACTGTCTATTTTATTTTAAAATCAAAGTTAACAACTATGACGTCTTGTACATAACAACCACCCGGTCCGTATTTGATAAAGCGCACAATTGATCAAGCGTCTCCGTGAAGGGTAATAGAGTATTTGCCATGGGATAGAGTAAATTATCTACCTCGTATTAACCAATCAAAATCTGGCATTTTGACATGAAGTAATGTATAATAATAGAACTTACCATATAGCAATCCCACAAATAGAAAGACACAAAGATGGAGATTCATATTCTTTCGGCTGTAAAATGTAAACATGAGTACAAAAAGGTAAACATGCATAGCAGTTTATTTGGTTAACACAACGTGTGTTACTCGTAAAACAGAAACTGTTGACCCTATCGAAGCTTCCGAGTTCAGTCCCGGTTTTTATTGGGGTCTTGTTGTTCAACTTTTATTTTTCTGTGCAGATTTGTTTTTTTTTTTTTACTTTGTTTTTTTGGTTGCCCCTTTGGTATCTTTTCTTTCTCTTTTTGCTGATTGATTGTGGAAAAAAATGAATTCAACACTCGAACAGAAAAATCATCATGCTTGTGAAGTATATGTCAATAAATTCCTCTTAATGGATGTGGTGTCTATATGTTATCGAATTCTAGGCTAACTTTAAAGAAGATTTAAGCCACTTAGTCTCCCGTAGTCGATGTGAACAGCGGGCTCAAAGCGCCTGCTTGATTTTCTAAATATATGGCGAATGACTACGGAAGACCGCTTAAGATCGTGATATATATCATCAGTAAAGATTATATCAGCGCGGTTTCCCGGAATCATAAAGTGTAAAGATTGAAAGATCAAGACAGTAAATCCGGAGAAGCGATTCGGACGCACAATACAACTTTTATAATGTGTTGTTTTCATTTACTACTACTGGGTCGACATCTTTGCTGGTGGACTATCAGTCCCCAAGGGTATCATCAGCTCAGTAATCAGAGCTTCGGTACTGACAGGATTTAAAACATATTTTTCATAAATTTACCGCTGATAAATTGAGAATTTTTTTCAGAAATTAAGGTTCCAACTCCTATAAGCAAAGTTGACCTTAGATGAATTTGGCTATTCTGTTTTATGCCCCTTTTGTTCATGTAACTACTAACGTTTCTACGTATTTATACATCCCTGGCTTTCAAGTGTTTAGGTTTGGGTGTTCCATATGAAGGTAAATACGGAAAAGTGCTTCGGACGCACGAAATTTAAGAAGTGTTTTCATTTTGAAAAAGTATTTTTGATTCTGTTTTATTTATAAAATAATTTTTGATATAAACTATAAAGAGATTGTTATCAGTGTTAGGGTTTACATTTCAGGACAACGAGCCTTAACGCGTGTCCGTAGGGGTCACAAAAAGATTGCAATTGTTCTATTTATAGCTACTGAATTAAATATGGTTATCAATTTTAGCATTTTAGAGTTCTGTTCTCGAACCAAAAAAGTGTATGCATGATATGTAACATTTTCACTTACTGGCGCTGGGTCGATATTGCTGCCGCTGGACTGTTAGTCCCCATAGGTATATGATAATATACCTTTCTTAAATTATTCGTCGAAAATTAAGAACTTTTAAAGAAACTAAGATTAAACTAATCCAGGCAGAGTTTACTTTGATTGGGTTGGCCATTCTTTAGAGGTCCCATTTGAGCATATTATATCTCCTCCAGAATTTAAGTTTTAGGGTACTAATTTATCTTTGGCCTTCAAAGTTATTGAGACTTATTTCTTCTGCACCAAATAAGTACATATTCAACCATTTTTAGGTATTCAGTATATTTCAGTAACAAAAGCTAAATTATTACTAATAAATATGGTAAAATAATAAAAATTATAACAGTTACCTACATGCAATATTCACCATATACTATTTCTAGCACTTGATCTTTATCTTTGACATTGAAAAAGGTCTGAACTATTATTCGACCAGTCTGAAACAGTCTTACATTGTACAAGAATTGCTTGTTGAATGGTTTGTACTGTCTATATATACCGCCATCCGGTTGTCATGTTTACAAATACAATTTAATTTTGTGTCACTTGCAGCTGTTTATATCTTGTGAATTAAAAGTGCAAGGAAACTCCCTACAGCGTTTTTTTTTCCCAATAATAATAATAAATTGTATTTGAGTATTGTGTCGCATATATATAACATACTAAAAATATACATTAAAACAACTAATACCCAAACATTGAGTTAGCTTATGAGAAACATATATATAAAATATTCACATAAGTAAGTAATTTTTTTTGTATTATAGTAACATGAGTTTAACAAAATAAAAATATGATACAAAAAACAACAAAACACACCCTACCTTTTGGGTCTATAAGTCAAGTTCAAAATCATAAAACGTATTTCTTTTATCATGGAATTTCAAACAAAATAATGAAAATGTTTGAGCTTAATCATAATAATAATGGTGAAGAAAATGCAGATGTTTATATAATGATATATCTATTTGAACACTGTTTACTTGCTCATAATGTTATGTCTGTTGTCTACGAAAAAAAAGGAAAGAAATGCTAAACCCCTCTATCATAGAACATGTTAACAATATTAGCTCCTTTATAAAACAGTCATTAGAACTGAGGGCAAGAGTCTTATGATATTTTTCCATGTGATTATTTATAATAAAAATGTTATGTCTTTTCTATATTACGTTTTGTTTTATCACAAACTTAATATGTTTATATGACAATAAAGATATAATTATATATTTTTTTTATAATTTAATGCCTTTCATGTTGCTGTTGCTGTTTGGTCATTCTTATGAATTGTTGTATCAACAAGATACATTGTGTAGGTGATATCACTAGACGATATAAGGACTCATATAAAACCGCCAGGGCGCGCTATCGCGCATAGCGATGTAAATTCTTGAAAAATGTTTTCTTCTTTTAATGCTTTTCATACAACTTTTATCTCAGAAAAAAGAATGAAGTAAGATAAAAAAATATTGACAAACAAGAATTATTTTTTTCGTAGACCCCAAAACATATTTTTCAAATAGCATGAAGAGTGACAGAAAACTATTCATTAAAGTTCAGTGATAAGCATAGTTATGTACGCTATGATACTTGATTTACGTATATGGTGATTCAGTGCATAAAGTAACTCAGCAGGTGGCATATTTTTCATACATGAGGTAAAAACCTTTAGGGAATTCGTATGATTAAATTGTTGATCACTGTAGCATATTTATTCAATTTATCAAATACTGAAAGCGCCTGGGTCATCATGCTGAATGACCCTTGTCAATATAATTAAATTTTACATAAATTCATGAAACATATAAAACCAGCGTTCAAGATTTGGAGAGGGTCACATGTTCACATATTTTTCTTTATAGATTTGGGATGATTGAGAGCCCGACCTATTGTGTAAACACATGTCTATTGTTGAAAACTATGTTACCCTTTAAGTGTCTTCTCGTTATTTTTAATTGTTTTTTTTGTTGACGTATATTCCACTTCTACATTTATTGCTGTCTTGTTGAAGTATACCCCGTATCTCCTTTGAGTACTATGATTGCCTTCTCGTTGACGTATACACTAATTATAATCTCCTTTGATTAATGTCTCGTTGACGTATACACCAAATCTCCTTTGATTATTGCTGTTTCGGTGACGTATACACCACATTTCCTTTTATTGATGTCTCTTTGACGTATACCCCACATCTGCTTTTATTGCCGTCTCTTTCACGTATACCTAACATCTCCTTTTATTGCCGTCTCGTTGACGTATACCTCACATCTCTTTTATTGCTTTCTCTTTGACGTATACCTCACATCTCCTTTTATTGCTGTCTCGTTGACGTATACCCCACATCTGCTTTTATTGCCGTCTCTTTGACGTATACCTCACATCTTCTTTTATTGCCGTCTCGTTGACGTATACCCCACATCTGCTTTTATTGCCGTCTCGTTGACGTAAACCCCACATCTCCTTTGATTGCTGTCTCGTTGACGTATACACCACATCTCCTTTAATTGCCGTCTCTTTGACGTATACCCCACATCACCTTTTATTGCTGTCTCTTTGACGTATACCTCACATCACCTTTTATTGCCGTCTCTTTGACGTATACCTCAAATCTCCTCTTATTGCCGTGTCTTTGACGTATACCTCACATCTCCTTTTATTGCCGTCTCTTTGACGTATACATCACATCTATTTTTATTGCCGTCTAGTTGACATATACCTCACATCTCCTTTTATTGATGTCTTGTTGACGTATACCTCACATCTTCTTTTATTGCCGTCTCTTTGACGTATACCTCACATCTTCTTTTATTGCCGTCTCTTTGACGTATACCTCTCTGTTGGAGAGTTGTCTCATTGGCAATCATACCACATCTTCTTATTTTTATAGTATTCCTATCTTTTGAAGCTGATTAATAATAAATCCAACCAAACAAGTTAATCTGTAAGTTACTGCTGACATATGATACCCCTACTATAAACATGCAAGTTAATCTGTAAGTTACTGCTGACATATGATACCCCTACTATAAAAATGCAAAGTTAGTTATCCCAAGGGTGACTGAGCCAATGGAAATATGGTCACTACAGGTCTTCTTCCGACCGGCAATAATACCCTTGCTAAAGTGGGGCGTGCGTTTGGCTGTGCGGGATGTACAAGAACGCAGTCACGTCCGGTGAGAATGGGGACGTTAACTCCGATTCCTCGCTCTCTGCATGTTAAGAACCCTTATAACAACTCTTTGAGGGGTCCATAGGTAGCCTGTTACAAGAGGAAACCAGGCCCTCCTTTCGGTAACAAATGTGCTTCAAAATAGTCGATCATACGAATGAATTCGCCAGAAAATAGGATCTATTTTCGCATATCAAATGATTTTTTTGGTTTATGCTTCAGTTACCGGCCTAAACAGATTTGTTCACATATTAATGGAATATTTAAACAAAAATTAATATATGTATGTAAAGATTGCCAAAGCCAACAAAAAGCTGCCTGTGTAAATACGTGGCTAATCCTAACAAAATCTTTGCAAGGAGATTTCTTGAAAAAAACATATTTGTTGTCAGTTTTAATTTTCTAAATAAGAAATCTGCGTCTGTATACCTTATTTTCCGAGAAAAATAATTCCATCTTTGGGATAAATAGTTTCAAATACAGAAAAAGTAATCTCACTTGCCACCCCGAAAATTTAACCAGACATGTATAAATGTATCAGCTTCGATATGAGCCACCATACATATTCAAGTAAACTATATGGACTGAGCAACGGAGGAAAACGTTACCATTACCGCCTATGGAGAATTAATTAAAGATCTTGACCCAAGTTATATTGGGTCAATATCCCTAATGGACCTTGAGATGAGGAACTCAGATGACGTAATTAAAAAAATATTAGTCCGCCATACAATTGTGGATGCTGTGATTTTAAAATGGACATAAATGAACAATAAGAACTGTTTTATAGAGCTGATGTGATGAGAAAAAAATATGTAGATTTGACCTTTAATAAATTATCAGAAAGGACAAATTTTTATTGAATTTTATGATCAGAATTTTGGGATTATTTCATGAGGAGTGTGACATTTTCACCATCTTCCGGGGTCTGGCAATTTGTGAAAAAGTAATCTCACTTGCCACCCCGAAAATTTAACCAGACATGTATAAATGTATCAGCTTCGATATGAGCCACCATACATATTCAAGTAAACTATATGGACTGAGCAACGGAGGAAAACGTTACCATTACCGCCTATGGAGAATTAATTAAAGATCTTGACCCAAGTTATATTGGGTCAATATCCCTAATGGACCTTGAGATGAGGAACTCAGATGACGTAATTAAAAAAAAATATTAGTCCGCCATACAATTGTGGATGCTGTGATTTTAAAAATGGACATAAATGAACAATAAGAACTGTTTTATAGAGCTGATGTGATGAGAAAAATATGTAGATTTGACCTTTAATAAATTATCAGAAAGGACAAATTTTTATTGAATTTTATGATCAGAATTTTGGGATTATTTCATGAGGAGTGTGACATTTTTCACCATCTTCCGGGGTCTGGCAATTTGTGAAAAAAGTAATCTCACTTGCCACCCCGAAAATTTAACCAGACATGTATAAATGTATCAGCTTCGATATGAGCCACCATACATATTCAAGTAAACTATATGGACTGAGCAACGGAGGAAAACGTTACCATTACCGCCTATGGAGAATTAATTAAAGATCTTGACCCAAGTTATATTGGGTCAATATCCCTAATGGACCTTGAGATGAGGAACTCAGATGACGTAATTAAAAAAAAATATTAGTCCGCCATACAATTGTGGATGCTGTGATTTTAAAAATGGACATAAATGAACAATAAGAACTGTTTTATAGAGCTGATGTGATGAGAAAAAAAATATGTAGATTTGACCTTTAATAAATTATCAGAAAGGACAAATTTTTTATTGAATTTTATGATCAGAATTTTGGGATTATTTCATGAGGAGTGTGACATTTTTCACCATCTTCCGGGGTCTGGCAATTTGTGAAAAAAGTAATCTCACTTGCCACCCCGAAAATTTAACCAGACATGTATAAATGTATCAGCTTCGATATGAGCCACCATACATATTCAAGTAAACTATATGGACTGAGCAACGGAGGAAAACGTTACCATTACCGCCTATGGAGAATTAATTAAAGATCTTGACCCAAGTTATATTGGGTCAATATCCCTAATGGACCTTGAGATGAGGAACTCAGATGACGTAATTAAAAAAATATTAGTCCGCCATACAATTGTGGATGCTGTGATTTTAAAATGGACATAAATGAACAATAAGAACTGTTTTATAGAGCTGATGTGATGAGAAAAAAATATGTAGATTTGACCTTTAATAAATTATCAGAAAGGACAAATTTTTATTGAATTTTATGATCAGAATTTTGGGATTATTTCATGAGGAGTGTGACATTTTCACCATCTTCCGGGGTCTGGCAATTTGTGAAAAAGTAATCTCACTTGCCACCCCGAAAATTTAACCAGACATGTATAAATGTATCAGCTTCGATATGAGCCACCATACATATTCAAGTAAACTATATGGACTGAGCAACGGAGGAAAACGTTACCATTACCGCCTATGGAGAATTAATTAAAGATCTTGACCCAAGTTATATTGGGTCAATATCCTAATGGACCTTGAGATGAGGAACTCAGATGACGTAATTAAAAAAATATTAGTCCGCCATACAATTGTGGATGCTGTGATTTTAAAATGGACATAAATGAACAATAAGAACTGTTTTATAGAGCTGATGTGATGAGAAAAAATATGTAGATTTGACCTTTAATAAATTATCAGAAAGGACAAATTTTTATTGAATTTTATGATCAGAATTTTGGGATTATTTCATGAGGAGTGTGACATTTTCACCATCTTCCGGGGTCTGGCAATTTGTGAAAAAGTAATCTCACTTGCCACCCCGAAAATTTAACCAGACATGTATAAATGTATCAGCTTCGATATGAGCCACCATACATATTCAAGTAAACTATATGGACTGAGCAACGGAGGAAAACGTTACCATTACCGCCTATGGAGAATTAATTAAAGATCTTGACCCAAGTTATATTGGGTCAATATCCCTAATGGACCTTGAGATGAGGAACTCAGATGACGTAATTAAAAAAATATTAGTCCGCCATACAATTGTGGATGCTGTGATTTTAAAATGGACATAAATGAACAATAAGAACTGTTTTATAGAGCTGATGTGATGAGAAAAATATGTAGATTTGACCTTTAATAAATTATCAGAAAGGACAAATTTTTATTGAATTTTATGATCAGAATTTTGGGATTATTTCATGAGGAGTGTGACATTTTCACCATCTTCCGGGGTCTGGCAATTTGTGAAAAAGTAATCTCACTTGCCACCCCGAAAATTTAACCAGACATGTATAAATGTATCAGCTTCGATATGAGCCACCATACATATTCAAGTAAACTATATGGACTGAGCAACGGAGGAAAACGTTACCATTACCGCCTATGGAGAATTAATTAAAGATCTTGACCCAAGTTATATTGGGTCAATATCCCTAATGGACCTTGAGATGAGGAACTCAGATGACGTAATTAAAAAAATATTAGTCCGCCATACAATTGTGGATGCTGTGATTTTAAAATGGACATAAATGAACAATAAGAACTGTTTTATAGAGCTGATGTGATGAGAAAAAATATGTAGATTTGACCTTTAATAAATTATCAGAAAGGACAAATTTTTATTGAATTTTATGATCAGAATTTTGGGATTATTTCATGAGGAGTGTGACATTTTCACCATCTTCCGGGTCTGGCAATTTGTGAAAAAGTAATCTCACTTGCCACCCCGAAAATTTAACCAGACATGTATAAATGTATCAGCTTCGATATGAGCCACCATACATATTCAAGTAAACTATATGGACTGAGCAACGGAGGAAAACGTTACCATTACCGCCTATGGAGAATTAATTAAAGATCTTGACCCAAGTTATATTGGGTCAATATCCCTAATGGACCTTGAGATGAGGAACTCAGATGACGTAATTAAAAAAAAATATTAGTCCGCCATACAATTGTGGATGCTGTGATTTTAAAAATGGACATAAATGAACAATAAGAACTGTTTTATAGAGCTGATGTGATGAGAAAAAAAATATGTAGATTTGACCTTTAATAAATTATCAGAAAGGACAAATTTTTTATTGAATTTTATGATCAGAATTTTGGGATTATTTCATGAGGAGTGTGACATTTTTCACCATCTTCCGGGGTCTGGCAATTTGTGAAAAAAGTAATCTCACTTGCCACCCGAAAATTTAACCAGACATGTATAAATGTATCAGCTTCGATATGAGCCACCATACATATTCAAGTAAACTATATGGACTGAGCAACGGAGGAAAACGTTACCATTACCGCCTATGGAGAATTAATTAAAGATCTTGACCCAAGTTATATTGGGTCAATATCCCTAATGGACCTTGAGATGAGGAACTCAGATGACGTAATTAAAAAAAATATTAGTCCGCCATACAATTGTGGATGCTGTGATTTTAAAATGGACATAAATGAACAATAAGAACTGTTTTATAGAGCTGATGTGATGAGAAAAATATGTAGATTTGACCTTTAATAAATTATCAGAAAGGACAAATTTTTATTGAATTTTATGATCAGAATTTTGGGATTATTTCATGAGGAGTGTGACATTTTCACCATCTTCCGGGGTCTGGCAATTTGTGAAAAAGTAATCTCACTTGCCACCCCGAAAATTTAACCAGACATGTATAAATGTATCAGCTTCGATATGAGCCACCATACATATTCAAGTAAACTATATGGACTGAGCAACGGAGGAAAACTTTACCATTACCGCCTATGGAGAATTAATTAAAGATCTTGACCCAAGTTATATTGGGTCAATATCCCTAATGGACCTTGAGATGAGGAACTCAGATGACGTAATTAAAAAAATATTAGTCCGCCATACAATTGTGGATGCTGTGATTTTAAAATGGACATAAATGAACAATAAGAACTGTTTTATAGAGCTGATGTGATGAGAAAAATATGTAGATTTGACCTTTAATAAATTATCAGAAAGGACAAATTTTTATTGAATTTTATGATCAGAATTTTGGGATTATTTCATGAGGAGTGTGACATTTTCACCATCTTCCGGGGTCTGGCAATTTGTGAAAAAGTAATCTCACTTGCCACCCCGAAAATTTAACCAGACATGTATAAATGTATCAGCTTCGATATGAGCCACCATACATATTCAAGTAAACTATATGGACTGAGCAACGGAGGAAAACGTTACCATTACCGCCTATGGAGAATTAATTAAAGATCTTGACCCAAGTTATATTGGGTCAATATCCCTAATGGACCTTGAGATGAGGAACTCAGATGACGTAATTAAAAAAATATTAGTCCGCCATACAATTGTGGATGCTGTGATTTTAAAATGGACATAAATGAACAATAAGAACTGTTTTATAGAGCTGATGTGATGAGAAAAAATATGTAGATTTGACCTTTAATAAATTATCAGAAAGGACAAATTTTTATTGAATTTTATGATCAGAATTTTGGGATTATTTCATGAGGAGTGTGACATTTTCACCATCTTCCGGGGTCTGGCAATTTGTGAAAAAGTAATCTCACTTGCCACCCCGAAAATTTAACCAGACATGTATAAATGTATCAGCTTCGATATGAGCCACCATACATATTCAAGTAAACTATATGGACTGAGCAACGGAGGAAAACGTTACCATTACCGCCTATGGAGAATTAATTAAAGATCTTGACCCAAGTTATATTGGGTCAATATCCCTAATGGACCTTGAGATGAGGAACTCAGATGACGTAATTAAAAAAATATTAGTCCGCCATACAATTGTGGATGCTGTGATTTTAAAATGGACATAAATGAACAATAAGAACTGTTTTATAGAGCTGATGTGATGAGAAAAAATATGTAGATTTGACCTTTAATAAATTATCAGAAAGGACAAATGTTTTATTGAATTTTATGATCAGAATTTTGGGATTATTTCATGAGGAGTGTGACATTTTCACCATCTTCCGGGGTCTGGCAATTTGTGAAAAAGTAATCTCACTTGCCACCCCGAAAATTTAACCAGACATGTATAAATGTATCAGCTTCGATATGAGCCACCATACATATTCAAGTAAACTATATGGACTGAGCAACGGAGGAAAACGTTACCATTACCGCCTATGGAGAATTAATTAAAGATCTTGACCCAAGTTATATTGGGTCAATATCCCTAATGGACCTTGAGATGAGGAACTCAGATGACGTAATTAAAAAATATTAGTCCGCCATACAATTGTGGATGCTGTGATTTTAAAATGGACATAAATGAACAATAAGAACTGTTTTATAGAGCTGATGTGATGAGAAAAATATGTAGATTTGACCTTTAATAAATTATCAGAAAGGACAAATTTTTATTGAATTTTATGATCAGAATTTTGGGATTATTTCATGAGGAGTGTGACATTTTCACCATCTTCCGGGTCTGGCAATTTGTGAAAAAGTAATCTCACTTGCCACCCCGAAAATTTAACCAGACATGTATAAATGTATCAGCTTCGATATGAGCCACCATACATATTCAAGTAAACTATATGGACTGAGCAACGGAGGAAAACGTTACCGTTACCGCCTATGGAGAATTAATTAAAGATCTTGACCCAAGTTATATTGGGTCAATATCCCTAATGGACCTTGAGATGAGGAACTCAGATGACGTAATTAAAAAAATATTAGTCCGCCATACAATTGTGGATGCTGTGATTTTAAAATGGACATAAATGAACAATAAGAACTGTTTTATAGAGCTGATGTGATGAGAAAAAATATGTAGATTTGACCTTTAATAAATTATCAGAAAGGACAAATTTTTATTGAATTTTATGATCAGAATTTTGGGATTATTTCATGAGGAGTGTGACATTTTCACCATCTTCCGGGGTCTGGCAATTTGTGGAAAAAGTTATCTCACTTGCCACCCCAAAATTTAACCAGACATGTATAAATGTATCAGCTTCGATATGAGCCACCATACATATTCAAGTAAACTATATGGACTGAGCAACGGAGGAAAACGTTACCATTACCGCCTATGGAGAATTAATTAAAGATCTTGACCCAAGTTATATTGGGTCAATATCCCTAATGGACCTTGAGATGAGGAACTCAGATGACGTAATTAAAAAAATATTAGTCCGCCATACAATTGTGGATGCTGTGATTTTAAAATGGACATAAATGAACAATAAGAACTGTTTTATAGAGCTGATGTGATGAGAAAAAATATGTAGATTTGACCTTTAATAAATTATCAGAAAGGACAAATTTTTATTGAATTTTATGATCAGAATTTTGGGATTATTTCATGAGGAGTGTGACATTTTCACCATCTTCCGGGTCTGGCAATTTGTGAAAAAGTAATCTCACTTGCCACCCGAAAATTTAACCAGACATGTATAAATGTATCAGCTTCGATATGAGCCACCATACATATTCAAGTAAACTATATGGACTGAGCAACGGAGGAAAACGTTACCATTACCGCCTATGGAGAATTAATTAAAGATCTTGACCCAAGTTATATTGGGTCAATATCCCTAATGGACCTTGAGATGAGGAACTCAGATGACGTAATTAAAAAAAATATTAGTCCGCCATACAATTGTGGATGCTGTGATTTTAAAAATGGACATAAATGAACAATAAGAACTGTTTTATAGAGCTGATGTGATGAGAAAAAAAATATGTAGATTTGACCTTTAATAAATTATCAGAAAGGACAAATTTTTTATTGAATTTTATGATCAGAATTTTGGGATTATTTCATGAGGAGTGTGACATTTTCACCATCTTCCGGGGTCTGGCAATTTGTGAAAAAAGTAATCTCACTTGCCACCCCGAAAATTTAACCAGACATGTATAAATGTATCAGCTTCGATATGAGCCACCATACATATTCAAGTAAACTATATGGACTGAGCAACGGAGGAAAACGTTACCATTACCGCCTATGGAGAATTAATTAAAGATCTTGACCCAAGTTATATTGGGTCAATATCCCTAATGGACCTTGAGATGAGGAACTCAGATGACGTAATTAAAAAAATATTAGTCCGCCATACAATTGTGGATGCTGTGATTTTAAAATGGACATAAATGAACAATAAGAACTGTTTTATAGAGCTGATGTGATGAGAAAAATATGTAGATTTGACCTTTAATAAATTATCAGAAAGGACAAATTTTTATTGAATTTTATGATCAGAATTTTGGGATTATTTCATGAGGAGTGTGACATTTTCACCATCTTCCGGGGTCTGGCAATTTGTGAAAAAGTAATCTCACTTGCCACCCCGAAAATTTAACCAGACATGTATAAATGTATCAGCTTCGATATGAGCCACCATACATATTCAAGTAAACTATATGGACTGAGCAACGGAGGAAAACGTTACCATTACCGCCTATGGAGAATTAATTAAAGATCTTGACCCAAGTTATATTGGGTCAATATCCCTAATGGACCTTGAGATGAGGAACTCAGATGACGTAATTAAAAAAATATTAGTCCGCCATACAATTGTGGATGCTGTGATTTTAAAATGGACATAAATGAACAATAAGAACTGTTTTATAGAGCTGATGTGATGAGAAAAAATATGTAGATTTGACCTTTAATAAATTATCAGAAAGGACAAATTTTTATTGAATTTTATGATCAGAATTTTGGGATTATTTCATGAGGAGTGTGACATTTTCACCATCTTCCGGGGTCTGGCAATTTGTGAAAAAGTAATCTCACTTGCCACCCCGAAAATTTAACCAGACATGTATAAATGTATCAGCTTCGATATGAGCCACCATACATATTCAAGTAAACTATATGGACTGAGCAACGGAGGAAAACGTTACCATTACCGCCTATGGAGAATTAATTAAAGATCTTGACCCAAGTTATATTGGGTCAATATCCCTAATGGACCTTGAGATGAGGAACTCAGATGACGTAATTAAAAAAATATTAGTCCGCCATACAATTGTGGATGCTGTGATTTTAAAATGGACATAAATGAACAATAAGAACTGTTTTATAGAGCTGATGTGATGAGAAAAATATGTAGATTTGACCTTTAATAAATTATCAGAAAGGACAAATTTTTATTGAATTTTATGATCAGAATTTTGGGATTATTTCATGAGGAGTGTGACATTTTCACCATCTTCCGGGGTCTGGCAATTTGTGAAAAAGTAATCTCACTTGCCACCCCGAAAATTTAACCAGACATGTATAAATGTATCAGCTTCGATATGAGCCACCATACATATTCAAGTAAACTATATGGACTGAGCAACGGAGGAAAACGTTACCATTACCGCCTATGGAGAATTAATTAAAGATCTTGACCCAAGTTATATTGGGTCAATATCCCTAATGGACCTTGAGATGAGGAACTCAGATGACGTAATTAAAAAAATATTAGTCCGCCATACAATTGTGGATGCTGTGATTTTAAAATGGACATAAATGAACAATAAGAACTGTTTTATAGAGCTGATGTGATGAGAAAATATGTAGATTTGACCTTTAATAAATTATCAGAAAGGACAAATTTTTATTGAATTTTATGATCAGAATTTTGGGATTATTTCATGAGGAGTGTGACATTTTCACCATCTTCCGGGGTCTGGCAATTTGTGAAAAAGTAATCTCACTTGCCACCCCGAAAATTTAACCAGACATGTATAAATGTATCAGCTTCGATATGAGCCACCATACATATTCAAGTAAACTATATGGACTGAGCAACGGAGGAAAACGTTACCATTACCGCCTATGGAGAATTAATTAAAGATCTTGACCCAAGTTATATTGGGTCAATATCCCTAATGGACCTTGAGATGAGGAACTCAGATGACGTAATTAAAAAAATATTAGTCCGCCATACAATTGTGGATGCTGTGATTTTAAAATGGACATAAATGAACAATAAGAACTGTTTTATAGAGCTGATGTGATGAGAAAAAATATGTAGATTTGACCTTTAATAAATTATCAGAAAGGACAAATTTTTATTGAATTTTATGATCAGAATTTTGGGATTATTTCATGAGGAGTGTGACATTTTCACCATCTTCCGGGGTCTGGCAATTTGTGAAAAAGTAATCTCACTTGCCACCCCGAAAATTTAACCAGACATGTATAAATGTATCAGCTTCGATATGAGCCACCATACATATTCAAGTAAACTATATGGACTGAGCAACGGAGGAAAACGTTACCATTACCGCCTATGGAGAATTAATTAAAGATCTTGACCCAAGTTATATTGGGTCAATATCCCTAATGGACCTTGAGATGAGGAACTCAGATGACGTAATTAAAAAAATATTAGTCCGCCATACAATTGTGGATGCTGTGATTTTAAAATGGACATAAATGAACAATAAGAACTGTTTTATAGAGCTGATGTGATGAGAAAAAATATGTAGATTTGACCTTTAATAAATTATCAGAAAGGACAAATTTTTATTGAATTTTATGATCAGAATTTTGGGATTATTTCATGAGGAGTGACATTTTTCACCATCTTCCGGGGTCTGGCAATTTGTGAAAAAGTAATCTCACTTGCACACCCTGAAAATTTAACCAGACATGTATAAATGTATCAGCTTCGATATGAGCCACCATACATATTCAAGTAAACTATATGGACTGAGCAACGGAGGAAAACGTTACCATTACCGCCTATGGAGAATTAATTAAAGATCTTGACCCAAGTTATATTGGGTCAATATCCCTAATGGACCTTGAGATGAGGAACTCAGATGACGTAATTAAAAAAATATTAGTCCGCCATACAATTGTGGATGCTGTGATTTTAAAATGGACATAAATGAACAATAAGAACTGTTTTATAGAGCTGATGTGATGAGAAAAAAATATGTAGATTTGACCTTTAATAAATTATCAGAAAGGACAAATTTTTATTGAATTTTATGATCAGAATTTTGGGATTATTTCATGAGGAGTGACATTTTCACCATCTTCCGGGGTCTGGCAATTTGTGAAAAAGTAATCTCACTTGCCACCCCGAAAATTTAACCAGACATGTATAAATGTATCAGCTTCGATATGAGCCACCATACATATTCAAGTAAACTATATGGACTGAGCAACGGAGGAAAACGTTACCATTACCGCCTATGGAGAATTAATTAAAGATCTTGACCCAAGTTATATTGGGTCAATATCCCTAATGGACCTTGAGATGAGGAACTCAGATGACGTAATTAAAAAAATATTAGTCCGCCATACAATTGTGGATGCTGTGATTTTAAAATGGACATAAATGAACAATAAGAACTGTTTTATAGAGCTGATGTGATGAGAAAAATATGTAGATTTGACCTTTAATAAATTATCAGAAAGGACAAATTTTTATTGAATTTTATGATCAGAATTTTGGGATTATTTCATGAGGAGTGTGACATTTTCACCATCTTCCGGGGTCTGGCAATTTGTGAAAAAGTAATCTCACTTGCCACACCGAAAATTTAACCAGACATGTATAAATGTATCAGCTTCGATATGAGCCACCATACATATTCAAGTAAACTATATGGACTGAGCAACGGAGGAAAACGTTACCATTACCGCCTATGGAGAATTAATTAAAGATCTTGACCCAAGTTATATTGGGTCAATATCCCTAATGGACCTTGAGATGAGGAACTCAGATGACGTAATTAAAAAAATATTAGTCCGCCATACAATTGTGGATGCTGTGATTTTAAAATGGACATAAATGAACAATAAGAACTGTTTTATAGAGCTGATGTGATGAGAAAAAAATATGTAGATTTGACCTTTAATAAATTATCAGAAAGGACAAATTTTTATTGAATTTTATGATCAGAATTTTGGGATTATTTCATGAGGAGTGTGACATTTTCACCATCTTCCGGGGTCTGGCAATTTGTGAAAAAGTAATCTCACTTGCCACCCGAAAATTTAACCAGACATGTATAAATGTATCAGCTTCGATATGAGCCACCATACATATTCAAGTAAACTATATGGACTGAGCAACGGAGGAAAACGTTACCATTACCGCCTATGGAGAATTAATTAAAGATCTTGACCCAAGTTATATTGGGTCAATATCCCTAATGGACCTTGAGATGAGGAACTCAGATGACGTAATTAAAAAAAAATATTAGTCCGCCATACAATTGTGGATGCTGTGATTTTAAAAATGGACATAAATGAACAATAAGAACTGTTTTATAGAGCTGATGTGATGAGAAAAAAAATATGTAGATTTGACCTTTAATAAATTATCAGAAAGGACAAATTTTTTATTGAATTTTATGATCAGAATTTTGGGATTATTTCATGAGGAGGTGACATTTTCACCATCTTCCGGGGTCTGGCAATTTTAGAAAAAGTAATCTCACTTGCCACCCCGAAAATTTAACCAGACATGTATAAATGTATCAGCTTCGATATGAGCCACCATACATATTCAAGTAAACTATATGGACTGAGCAACGGAGGAAAACGTTACCATTACCGCCTATGGAGAATTAATTAAAGATCTTGACCCAAGTTATATTGGGTCAATATCCCTAATGGACCTTGAGATGAGGAACTCAGATGACGTAATTAAAAAAATATTAGTCCGCCATACAATTGTGGATGCTGTGATTTTAAAATGGACATAAATGAACAATAAGAACTGTTTTATAGAGCTGATGTGATGAGAAAAATATGTAGATTTGACCTTTAATAAATTATCAGAAAGGACAAATTTTTATTGAATTTTATGATCAGAATTTTGGGATTATTTCATGAGGAGTGTGACATTTTCACCATCTTCCGGGTCTGGCAATTTGTGAAAAAGTAATCTCACTTGCCACCCGAAAATTTAACCAGACATGTATAAATGTATCAGCTTCGATATGAGCCACCATACATATTCAAGTAAACTATATGGACTGAGCAACGGAGGAAAACGTTACCATTACCGCCTATGGAGAATTAATTAAAGATCTTGACCCAAGTTATATTGGGTCAATATCCCTAATGGACCTTGAGATGAGGAACTCAGATGACGTAATTAAAAAAATATTAGTCCGCCATACAATTGTGGATGCTGTGATTTTAAAATGGACATAAATGAACAATAAGAACTGTTTTATAGAGCTGATGTGATGAGAAAAATATGTAGATTTGACCTTTAATAAATTATCAGAAAGGACAAATTTTTATTGAATTTTATGATCAGAATTTTGGGATTATTTCATGAGGAGTGTGACATTTTCACCATCTTCCGGGTCTGGCAATTTGTGAAAAAGTAATCTCACTTGCCACCCCGAAAATTTAACCAGACATGTATAAATGTATCAGCTTCGATATGAGCCACCATACATATTCAAGTAAACTATATGGACTGAGCAACGGAGGAAAACGTTACCATTACCGCCTATGGAGAATTAATTAAAGATCTTGACCCAAGTTATATTGGGTCAATATCCCTAATGGACCTTGAGATGAGGAACTCAGATGACGTAATTAAAAAAATATTAGTCCGCCATACAATTGTGGATGCTGTGATTTTAAAATGGACATAAATGAACAATAAGAACTGTTTTATAGAGCTGATGTGATGAGAAAAAATATGTAGATTTGACCTTTAATAAATTATCAGAAAGGACAAATTTTTATTGAATTTTATGATCAGAATTTTGGGATTATTTCATGAGGAGTGTGACATTTTCACCATCTTCCGGGGTCTGGCAATTTGTGAAAAAGTAATCTCACTTGCCACCCCGAAAATTTAACCAGACATGTATAAATGTATCAGCTTCGATATGAGCCACCATACATATTCAAGTAAACTATATGGACTGAGCAACGGAGGAAAACGTTACCATTACCGCCTATGGAGAATTAATTAAAGATCTTGACCCAAGTTATATTGGGTCAATATCCCTAATGGACCTTGAGATGAGGAACTCAGATGACGTAATTAAAAAATATTAGTCCGCCATACAATTGTGGATGCTGTGATTTTAAAATGGACATAAATGAACAATAAGAACTGTTTTATAGAGCTGATGTGATGAGAAAAATATGTAGATTTGACCTTTAATAAATTATCAGAAAGGACAAATTTTTATTGAATTTTATGATCAGAATTTTGGGATTATTTCATGAGGAGTGTGACATTTTCACCATCTTCCGGGGTCTGGCAATTTGTGAAAAAGTAATCTCACTTGCCACCCCTGAAAATTTAACCAGACATGTATAAATGTATCAGCTTCGATATGAGCCACCATACATATTCAAGTAAACTATATGGACTGAGCAACGGAGGAAAACGTTACCATTACCGCCTATGGAGAATTAATTAAAGATCTTGACCCAAGTTATATTGGGTCAATATCCCTAATGGACCTTGAGATGAGGAACTCAGATGACGTAATTAAAAAAAATATTAGTCCGCCATACAATTGTGGATGCTGTGATTTTAAAATGGACATAAATGAACAATAAGAACTGTTTTATAGAGCTGATGTGATGAGAAAAATATGTAGATTTGACCTTTAATAAATTATCAGAAAGGACAAATTTTTATTGAATTTTATGATCAGAATTTTGGGATTATTTCATGAGGAGTGTGACATTTTCACCATCTTCCGGGGTCTGGCAATTTGTGAAAAGTAATCTCACTTGCCACCCCTGAAAATTTAACCAGACATGTATAAATGTATCAGCTTCGATATGAGCCACCATACATATTCAAGTAAACTATATGGACTGAGCAACGGAGGAAAACGTTACCATTACCGCCTATGGAGAATTAATTAAAGATCTTGACCCAAGTTATATTGGGTCAATATCCCTAATGGACCTTGAGATGAGGAACTCAGATGACGTAATTAAAAAAATATTAGTCCGCCATACAATTGTGGATGCTGTGATTTTAAAATGGACATAAATGAACAATAAGAACTGTTTTATAGAGCTGATGTGATGAGAAAAAATATGTAGATTTGACCTTTAATAAATTATCAGAAAGGACAAATTTTTATTGAATTTTATGATCAGAATTTTGGGATTATTTCATGAGGAGTGACATTTTTCACCATCTTCCGGGGTCGAGCAATTTGCGAAAAAGTAATCTCACTTGCCACCCTGAAAATTTAACCAGACATGTATAAATGTATCAGCTTCGATATGAGCCACCATACATATTCAAGTAAACTATATGGACTGAGCAACGGAGGAAAACGTTACCATTACCGCCTATGGAGAATTAATTAAAGATCTTGACCCAAGTTATATTGGGTCAATATCCCTAATGGACCTTGAGATGAGGAACTCAGATGACGTAATTAAAAAATATTAGTCCGCCATACAATTGTGGATGCTGTGATTTTAAAATGGACATAAATGAACAATAAGAACTGTTTTATAGAGCTGATGTGATGAGAAAAAATATGTAGATTTGACCTTTAATAAATTATCAGAAAGGACAAATTTTTATTGAATTTTATGATCAGAATTTTGGGATTATTTCATGAGGAGTGTGACATTTTCACCATCTTCCGGGGTCTGGCAATTTGTGAAAAAGTAATCTCACTTGCCACCCCAAAAATTTAACCAGACATGTATAAATGTATCAGCTTCGATATGAGCCACCATACATATTCAAGTAAACTATATGGACTGAGCAACGGAGGAAAACGTTACCATTACCGCCTATGGAGAATTAATTAAAGATCTTGACCCAAGTTATATTGGGTCAATATCCCTAATGGACCTTGAGATGAGGAACTCAGATGACGTAATTAAAAAAAATATTAGTCCGCCATACAATTGTGGATGCTGTGATTTTAAAATGGACATAAATGAACAATAAGAACTGTTTTATAGAGCTGATGTGATGAGAAAAAATATGTAGATTTGACCTTTAATAAATTATCAGAAAGGACAAATTTTTATTGAATTTTATGATCAGAATTTTGGGATTATTTCATGAGGAGTGTGACATTTTCACCATCTTCCGGGGTCTGGCAATTTGTGAAAAAGTAATCTCACTTGCCACCCGAAAATTTAACCAGACATGTATAAATGTATCAGCTTCGATATGAGCCACCATACATATTCAAGTAAACTATATGGACTGAGCAACGGAGGAAAACGTTACCATTACCGCCTATGGAGAATTAATTAAAGATCTTGACCCAAGTTATATTGGGTCAATATCCCTAATGGACCTTGAGATGAGGAACTCAGATGACGTAATTAAAAAAAATATTAGTCCGCCATACAATTGTGGATGCTGTGATTTTAAAATGGACATAAATGAACAATAAGAACTGTTTTATAGAGCTGATGTGATGAGAAAAATATGTAGATTTGACCTTTAATAAATTATCAGAAAGGACAAATTTTTATTGAATTTTATGATCAGAATTTTGGGATTATTTCATGAGGAGTGTGACATTTTTCACCATCTTCCGGGGTCTGGCATTTGTGAAAAAGTAATCTCACTTGCCACCCCTGAAAATTTAACCAGACATGTATAAATGTATCAGCTTCGATATGAGCCACCATACATATTCAAGTAAACTATATGGACTGAGCAACGGAGGAAAACGTTACCATTACCGCCTATGGAGAATTAATTAAAGATCTTGACCCAAGTTATATTGGGTCAATATCCCTAATGGACCTTGAGATGAGGAACTCAGATGACGTAATTAAAAAAATATTAGTCCGCCATACAATTGTGGATGCTGTGATTTTAAAATGGACATAAATGAACAATAAGAACTGTTTTATAGAGCTGATGTGATGAGAAAAATATGTAGATTTGACCTTTAATAAATTATCAGAAAGGACAAATTTTTATTGAATTTTATGATCAGAATTTTGGGATTATTTCATGAGGAGTGTGACATTTTCACCATCTTCCGGGGTCTGGCAATTTGTGAAAAAGTAATCTCACTTGCCACCCCTGAAAATTTAACCAGACATGTATAAATGTATCAGCTTCGATATGAGCCACCATACATATTCAAGTAAACTATATGGACTGAGCAACGGAGGAAAACGTTACCATTACCGCCTATGGAGAATTAATTAAAGATCTTGACCCAAGTTATATTGGGTCAATATCCCTAATGGACCTTGAGATGAGGAACTCAGATGACGTAATTAAAAAATATTAGTCCGCCATACAATTGTGGATGCTGTGATTTTAAAATGGACATAAATGAACAATAAGAACTGTTTTATAGAGCTGATGTGATGAGAAAAAAATATGTAGATTTGACCTTTAATAAATTATCAGAAAGGACAAATTTTTATTGAATTTTATGATCAGAATTTTGGGATTATTTCATGAGGAGTGTGACATTTTCACCATCTTCCGGGTCTGGCAATGTGAAAAAGTAATCTCACTTGCCACCCCGAAAATTTAACCAGACATGTATAAATGTATCAGCTTCGATATGAGCCACCATACATATTCAAGTAAACTATATGGACTGAGCAACGGAGGAAAACGTTACCGTTACCGCCTATGGAGAATTAATTAAAGATCTTGACCCAAGTTATATTGGGTCAATATCCCTAATGGACCTTGAGATGAGGAACTCAGATGACGTAATTAAAAAAATATTAGTCCGCCATACAATTGTGGATGCTGTGATTTTAAAATGGACATAAATGAACAATAAGAACTGTTTTATAGAGCTGATGTGATGAGAAAAATATGTAGATTTGACCTTTAATAAATTATCAGAAAGGACAAATTTTTATTGAATTTTATGATCAGAATTTTGGGATTATTTCATGAGGAGGTGACATTTTCACCATCTTCCAGGGTCTGGCAATTTGTGAAAAAGTAATCTCACTGCCACCCCGAAAATTTAACCAGACATGTATAAATGTATCAGCTTCGATATGAGCCACCATACATATTCAAGTAAACTATATGGACTGAGCAACGGAGGAAAACGTTACCATTACCGCCTATGGAGAATTAATTAAAGATCTTGACCCAAGTTATATTGGGTCAATATCCCTAATGGACCTTGAGATGAGGAACTCAGATGACGTAATTAAAAAAAATATTAGTCCGCCATACAATTGTGGATGCTGTGATTTTAAAATGGACATAAATGAACAATAAGAACTGTTTTATAGAGCTGATGTGATGAGACAAAATATGTAGATTTGACCTTTAATAAATTATCAGAAAGGACAAATTTTTATTGAATTTTATGATCAGAATTTTGGGATTATTTCATGAGGAGTGTGACATTTTCACCATCTTCCGGGGTCTGGCAATTTGTGAAAAAGTAATCTCACCTGCCACCCCTGAAAATTTAACCAGACATGTATAAATGTATCAGCTTCGATATGAGCCACCATACATATTCAAGTAAACTATATGGACTGAGCAACGGAGGAAAACGTTACCATTACCGCCTATGGAGAATTAATTAAAGATCTTGACCCAAGTTATATTGGGTCAATATCCCTAATGGACCTTGAGATGAGGAACTCAGATGACGTAATTAAAAAAAATATTAGTCCGCCATACAATTGTGGATGCTGTGATTTTAAAATGGACATAAATGAACAATAAGAACTGTTTTATAGAGCTGATGTGATGAGAAAAATATGTAGATTTGACCTTTAATAAATTATCAGAAAGGACAAATTTTTATTGAATTTTATGATCAGAATTTTGGGATTATTTCATGAGGAGTGTGACATTTTCACCATCTTCCGGGTCTGGCAATTTGTGAAAAAGTAATCTCACTTGCCACCCGAAAATTTAACCAGACATGTATAAATGTATCAGCTTCGATATGAGCCACCATACATATTCAAGTAAACTATATGGACTGAGCAACGGAGGAAAACGTTACCGTTACCGCCTATGGAGAATTAATTAAAGATCTTGACCAAGTTATATTGGGTCAATATCCCTAATGGACCTTGAGATGAGGAACTCAGATGACGTAATTAAAAAAATATTAGTCCGCCATACAATTGTGGATGCTGTGATTTTAAAATGGACATAAATGAACAATAAGAACTGTTTTATAGAGCTGATGTGATGAGAAAAATATGTAGATTTGACCTTTAATAAATTATCAGAAAGGACAAATTTTTATTGAATTTTATGATCAGAATTTTGGGATTATTTCATGAGGAGTGTGACATTTTCACCATCTTCCGGGTCTGGCAATTTGTGAAAAAGTAATCTCACTGCCACCCCAAAAATTTAACCAGACATGTATAAATGTATCAGCTTCGATATGAGCCACCATACATATTCAAGTAAACTATATGGACTGAGCAACGGAGGAAAACGTTACCATTACCGCCTATGGAGAATTAATTAAAGATCTTGACCCAAGTTATATTGGGTCAATATCCCTAATGGACCTTGAGATGAGGAACTCAGATGACGTAATTAAAAAAATATTAGTCCGCCATACAATTGTGGATGCTGTGATTTTAAAATGGACATAAATGAACAATAAGAACTGTTTTATAGAGCTGATGTGATGAGAAAAATATGTAGATTTGACCTTTAATAAATTATCAGAAAGGACAAATTTTTATTGAATTTTATGATCAGAATTTTGGGATTATTTCATGAGGAGTGTGACATTTTCACCATCTTCCGGGGTCTGGCAATTTGTGAAAAAGTAATCTCACTTGCCACCCCGAAAATTTAACCAGACATGTATAAATGTATCAGCTTCGATATGAGCCACCATACATATTCAAGTAAACTATATGGACTGAGCAACGGAGGAAAACGTTACCATTACCGCCTATGGAGAATTAATTAAAGATCTTGACCCAAGTTATATTGGGTCAATATCCCTAATGGACCTTGAGATGAGGAACTCAGATGACGTAATTAAAAAAATATTAGTCCGCCATACAATTGTGGATGCTGTGATTTTAAAATGGACATAAATGAACAATAAGAACTGTTTTATAGAGCTGATGTGATGAGAAAAAATATGTAGATTTGACCTTTAATAAATTATCAGAAAGGACAAATTTTTATTGAATTTTATGATCAGAATTTTGGGATTATTTCATGAGGAGTGTGACATTTTCACCATCTTCCGGGGTCTGGCAATTTGTGAAAAAGTAATCTCACTTGCCACCCCGAAAATTTAACCAGACATGTATAAATGTATCAGCTTCGATATGAGCCACCATACATATTCAAGTAAACTATATGGACTGAGCAACGGAGGAAAACGTTACCATTACCGCCTATGGAGAATTAATTAAAGATCTTGACCCAAGTTATATTGGGTCAATATCCCTAATGGACCTTGAGATGAGGAACTCAGATGACGTAATTAAAAAAATATTAGTCCGCCATACAATTGTGGATGCTGTGATTTTAAAATGGACATAAATGAACAATAAGAACTGTTTTATAGAGCTGATGTGATGAGAAAAATATGTAGATTTGACCTTTAATAAATTATCAGAAAGGACAAATTTTTATTGAATTTTATGATCAGAATTTTGGGATTATTTCATGAGGAGTGTGACATTTTCACCATCTTCCGGGGTCTGGCAATTGTGAAAAAGTAATCTCACTTGCCACCCTGAAAATTTAACCAGACATGTATAAATGTATCAGCTTCGATATGAGCCACCATACATATTCAAGTAAACTATATGGACTGAGCAACGGAGGAAAACGTTACCGTTACCGCCTATGGAGAATTAATTAAAGATCTTGACCCAAGTTATATTGGGTCAATATCCCTAATGGACCTTGAGATGAGGAACTCAGATGACGTAATTAAAAAAATATTAGTCCGCCATACAATTGTGGATGCTGTGATTTTAAAATGGACATAAATGAACAATAAGAACTGTTTTATAGAGCTGATGTGATGAGAAAAATATGTAGATTTGACCTTTAATAAATTATCAGAAAGGACAAATTTTTATTGAATTTTATGATCAGAATTTTGGGATTATTTCATGAGGAGTGTGACATTTTCACCATCTTCCGGGGTCTGGCAATGTGAAAAAGTAATCTCACTTGCCACCCCGAAAATTTAACCAGACATGTATAAATGTATCAGCTTCGATATGAGCCACCATACATATTCAAGTAAACTATATGGACTGAGCAACGGAGGAAAACGTTACCATTACCGCCTATGGAGAATTAATTAAAGATCTTGACCCAAGTTATATTGGGTCAATATCCCTAATGGACCTTGAGATGAGGAACTCAGATGACGTAATAAAAAAAAATATTAGTCCGCCATACAATTGTGGATGCTGTGATTTTAAAATGGACATAAATGAACAATAAGAACTGTTTTATAGAGCTGATGTGATGAGACAAAATATGTAGATTTGACCTTTAATAAATTATCAGAAAGGACAAATTTTTATTGAATTTTATGATCAGAATTTTGGGATTATTTCATGAGGAGTGTGACATTTTCACCATCTTCCGGGTCTGGCAATTTGTGAAAAAGTAATCTCACTTGCCACCCCGAAAATTTAACCAGACATGTATAAATGTATCAGCTTCGATATGAGCCACCATACATATTCAAGTAAACTATATGGACTGAGCAACGGAGGAAAACGTTACCGTTACCGCCTATGGAGAATTAATTAAAGATCTTGACCCAAGTTATATTGGGTCAATATCCCTAATGGACCTTGAGATGAGGAACTCAGATGACGTAATTAAAAAAATATTAGTCCGCCATACAATTGTGGATGCTGTGATTTTAAAATGGACATAAATGAACAATAAGAACTGTTTTATAGAGCTGATGATGATGAAAAAATATGTAGATTTGACCTTTAATAAATTATCAGAAAGGACAAATTTTTATTGAATTTTATGATCAGAATTTTGGGATTATTTCATGAGGAGTGTGACATTTTCACCGTCTTCCGGGGTCTGGCAATTTGTGAAAAAGTAATCTCTTGCTACACCCGAAAATTTAACCAGACATGTATAAATGTATCAGCTTCGATATGAGCCACCATACATATTCAAGTAAACTATATGGACTGAGCAACGGAGGAAAACGTTACCATTACCGCCTATGGAGAATTAATTAAAGATCTTGACCCAAGTTATATTGGGTCAATATCCCTAATGGACCTTGAGATGAGGAACTCAGATGACGTAATTAAAAAAATATTAGTCCGCCATACAATTGTGGATGCTGTGATTTTAAAATGGACATAAATGAACAATAAGAACTGTTTTATAGAGCTGATGATGATGAGAAAATATGTAGATTTGACCTTTAATAAATTATCAGAAAGGACAAATTTTTATTGAATTTTATGATCAGAATTTTGGGATTATTTTATGAGGAGTGTGACATTTTCACCATCTTCCGGGGTCTGGCAATTTGAGAAAAGTAATCTCACTTGCCACCCTGAAAATTTAACCAGACATGTATAAATGTATCAGCTTCGATATGAGCCACCATACATATTCAAGTAAACTATATGGACTGAGCAACGGAGGAAAACGTTACCATTACCGCCTATGGAGAATTAATTAAAGATCTTGACCCAAGTTATATTGGGTCAATATCCCTAATGGACCTTGAGATGAGGAACTCAGATGACGTAATTAAAAAAAATATTAGTCCGCCATACAATTGTGGATGCTGTGATTTTAAAATGGACATAAATAAACAATAAGAACTGTTTTATAGAGCTGATGTGATGAGAAAAATATGTAGATTTGACCTTTAATAAATTATCAGAAAGGACAAATTTTTATTGAATTTTATGATCAGAATTTTGGGATTATTTCATGAGGAGGTGACATTTTCACCATCTTCCGGGGTCTGGCATTTTGAAAAAGTAATCTCACTTGCCACCCCGAAAATTTAACCAGACATGTATAAATGTATCAGCTTCGATATGAGCCACCATACATATTCAAGTAAACTATATGGACTGAGCAACGGAGGAAAACGTTACCATTACCGCCTATGGAGAATTAATTAAAGATCTTGACCCAAGTTATATTGGGTAATATATCCCTAATGGACCTTGAGATGAGGAACTCAGATGACGTAATTAAAAAATATTAGTCCGCCATACAATTGTGGATGCTGTGATTTTAAAATGGACATAAATGAACAATAAGAACTGTTTTATAGAGCTGATGTGATGAGAAAAATATAGATTTGACCTTTAATAAATTATCAGAAAGGACAAATTTTTATTGAATTTTATGATCAGAATTTTGGGATTATTTCATGAGGAGGTGTGACATTTTCACCATCTTCCGGGGTCTGGCAATTTGTGAAAAAGTAATCTCACTTGCCACCCTGAAAATTTAACCAGACATGTATAAATGTATCAGCTTCGATATGAGCCACCATACATATTCAAGTAAACTATATGGACTGAGCAACGGAGGAAAACGTTACCATTACCGCCTATGGAGAATTAATTAAAGATCTTGACCCAAGTTATAGGGTCAATATCCCTAATGGACCTTGAGATGAGGAACCCAGATGACGTAATTAAAAAAAATATTAGTCCGCCATACAATTGTGGATGCTGTGATTTTAAAATGGACATAAATGAACAATAAGAACTGTTTTATAGAGCTGATGTGATGAAAAAATAGGTAGATTTGACCTTTAATAAATTATCAGAAAGGACAAATTTTTATTGAATTTTATGATCAGAATTTTGGGATTATTTCATGAGGAGTGACATTTTCACCATCTTCCGGGGTCTGGCAATTTGTGAAAAGTAATCTCACTTGCCACACCGAAAATTTAACCAGACATGTATAAATGTATCAGCTTCGATATGAGCCACCATACATATTCAAGTAAACTATATGGACTGAGCAACGGAGGAAAACGTTACCATTACCGCCTATGGAGAATTAATTAAAGATCTTGACCCAAGTTATATTGGGTCAATATCCCTAATGGACCTTGAGATGAGGAACTCAGATGACGTAATTAAAAAAATATTAGTCCGCCATACAATTGTGGATGCTGTGATTTTAAAAAAAAAAAAAAAAAAAAAAAAAAAAAAAAAAAAAAAAAAAAAAAAAAAAAAAAAAAAAAAAAAAAAAAAAAAAAAAAAAAAAAAAAAAAAAAAAAAAAAAAAAAAAAAAAAAAAAAAAAAAAAAAAAAAAAAAAAAAAAAAAAAAAAAAAAAAAAAAAAAAAAAAAAAAAAAAAAAAAAAAAAAAAAAAAAAAAAAAAAAAAAAAAAAAAAAAAAAAAAAAAAAAAAAAAAAAAAAAAAAAAAAAAAAAAAAAAAAAAAAAAAAAAAAAAAAAAAAAAAAAAAAAAAAAAAAAAAAAAAAAAAAAAAAAAAAAAAAAAAAAAAAAAAATTTTTTTTTTTTTTTTTTTTTTTTTTTTTTTTTTTTTTTTTTTTTTTTTTTTTTTTTTTTTTTTTTTTTTTTTTTTTTTTTTTTTTTTTTTTTTTTTTTTTTTTTTTTTTTTTTTTTTTTTTTTTTTTTTTTTCAAGTAAACTATATGGACTGAGCAACGGAGGAAAACGTTACCATTACCGCCTATGGAGAATTAATTAAAGATCTTGACCCAAGTTATATTGGGTCAATATCCTAATGGACCTTGAGATGAGGAACTCAGATGACGTAATTAAAAAATATTAGTCCGCCATACAATTGTGGATGCTGTGATTTTAAAATGGACATAAATGAACAATAAGAACTGTTTTATAGAGCTGATGTGATGAGAAAAATATGTAGATTTGACCTTTAATAAATTATCAGAAAGGACAAATTTTTATTGAATTTTATGATCAGAATTTTGGGATTATTTCATGAGGAGTGTGACATTTTCACCATCTTCCGGGGTCTGGCAATTTGTGAAAAAGTAATCTCACTTGCCACCCCGAAAATTTAACCAGACATGTATAAATGTATCAGCTTCGATATGAGCCACCATACATATTCAAGTAAACTATATGGACTGAGCAACGGAGGAAAACGTTACCATTACCGCCTATGGAGAATTAATTAAAGATCTTGACCCAAGTTATATTGGGTTAATATCCCTAATGGACCTTGAGATGAGGAACTCAGATGACGTAATTAAAAAAATATTAGTCCGCCATACAATTGTGGATGCTGTGATTTTAAAAATGGACATAAATGAACAATAAGAACTGTTTTATAGAGCTGATGTGATGAAAAAAAATATGTAGATTTGACCTTTAATAAATTATCAGAAAGGACAAATTTTTATTGAATTTTATGATCAGAATTTTGGGATTATTTCATGAAGAGAGTGACATTTTTCACCATCTTTCGGGGTCCGGCAATTTGTGAAAAAAGTAATCTCACTTGCCACCCCGAAATTTTAACCAGACATGTATAAATGTCTCAGCTTCGATATGAGCCACCATACATATTCAAGTAAACTATATGGACTGAGCAACGGAGGAAAACGTTACCATTACCGCCTATGGAGAATTAATTAAAGATCTTGACCCAAGTTATATTGGGTCAATATCCCTAATGGACCTTGAGATGAGGAACTCAGATGACGTAATTAAAAAAATATTAGTCCGCCATACAATTGTGGATGCTGTGATTTTAAAATGGACATAAATGAACAATAAGAACTGTTTTATAGAGCTGATGTGATGAGAAAAAATATGTAGATTTGACCTTTAATAAATTATCAGAAAGGACAAATTTTTATTGAATTTTATGATCAGAATTTTTGGATTATTTCATGAGGAGAGTGACATTTTGCACCATCTTTAGAGGTCTGGCAATTTGTGGGAAAACTAATCTCACTTGCCACCCTGAAAATTTAACCAGGCATGTATAAATGTATCAGCTTCGATATGAGCCACCATACATATTCAAGTAAACTATATGGACTGAGCAACGGAGGAAAACGTTACCATTACCGCCTATGGAGAATTAATTAAAGATCTTGACCCAAGTTATATTGGGTCAATATCCCTAATGGACCTTGAGATGAGGAACTCAGATGACGTAATTAAAAAAATATTAGTCCGCCATACAATTGTGGATGCTGTGATTTTAAAATGGACATAAATGAACAATAAGAACTGTTTTATAGAGCTGATGTGATGAGAAAAATATGTAGATTTGACCTTTAATAAATTATCAGAAAGGACAAATTTTTATTGAATTTTATGATCAGAATTTTGGGATTATTTCATGAGGAGTGTGACATTTTCACCATCTTCCGGGGTCTGGCAATTTGTGAAAAAGTAATCTCACTTGCCACCCCGAAAATTTAACCAGACATGTATAAATGTATCAGCTTCGATATGAGCCACCATACATATTCAAGTAAACTATATGGACTGAGCAACGGAGGAAAACGTTACCATTACCGCCTATGGAGAATTAATTAAAGATCTTGACCCAAGTTATATTGGGTCAATATCCCTAATGGACCTTGAGATGAGGAACTCAGATGACGTAATTAAAAAAAATATTAGTCCGCCATACAATTGTGGATGCTGTGATTTTAAAATGGACATAAATGAACAATAAGAACTGTTTTATAGAGCTGATGTGATGAGAAAAATATGTAGATTTGACCTTTAATAAATTATCAGAAAGGACAAATTTTTATTGAATTTTATGATCAGAATTTTGGGATTATTTCATGAGGAGTGTGACATTTTCACCATCTTCCGGGGTCTGGCAATTTGTGAAAAAGTAATCTCACTTGCCACCCGAAAATTTAACCAGACATGTATAAATGTATCAGCTTCGATATGAGCCACCATACATATTCAAGTAAACTATATGGACTGAGCAACGGAGGAAAACGTTACCATTACCGCCTATGGAGAATTAATTAAAGATCTTGACCCAAGTTATATTGGGTCAATATCCCTAATGGACCTTGAGATGAGGAACTCAGATGACGTAATTAAAAAAAATATTAGTCCGCCATACAATTGTGGATGCTGTGATTTTAAAATGGACATAAATGAACAATAAGAACTGTTTTATAGAGCTGATGTGATGAGAAAAAATATGTAGATTTGACCTTTAATAAATTATCAGAAAGGACAAATTTTTATTGAATTTTATGATCAGAATTTTGGGATTATTTCATGAGGAGTGTGACATTTTCACCATCTTCCGGGGTCTGGCAATTTGTGAAAAAGTAATCTCACTTGCCACCCCGAAAATTTAACCAGACATGTATAAATGTATCAGCTTCGATATGAGCCACCATACATATTCAAGTAAACTATATGGACTGAGCAACGGAGGAAAACGTTACCATTACCGCCTATGGAGAATTAATTAAAGATCTTGACCCAAATACAGATTAATACAAGGCTTTTTTCCAAATCGGCCCAGGTATCATCCCAAAACCCAAAAATCAGCTCTCGACTAAAGTCTCGAGCTGATATTGGTCGAGAGATGATACCCGGGCTGATGTGGAAATGAACATGCATTAATCTTTTATCATATACTACCGATGTACGAACGCACCCAGGCTGATAACCCCATAACAGTCCCACCATGTGACGTCTAATAGGGCTGATATGGGTAATCAGATCGGGTGTGAAGTTATGGCTGGTTTACCTCCGCTCATTACACATATGCAAAACCTATCATATCAATGCAAGTATATTTTTTATGATGAATAAACATTATCTACAGCAAGTGTATTTTGACATGTGATTATGCATGTATATTATAACGAATGTTTCAAAGTATATCTAAGACTCGATCAACAATTATACAGCTATTTATGACACAGGTCTGGGACCTACAGAAGTCAACAGATATTTAGTAAATTTAAATATAAATGGGATGTCACAATCAGCTTTCAAGAAAAGAGAAAAAGATGTGTACAAGCCTATAAGAAAAGTTCCACAAAATTCACTAGATACCACTTTAGAGGAGGAAAAGAGCAAATCTCAAGATATGGAAGATGGGTATGTGCGTGTATCAAGTATATAACCACAGGCACTCAAACATCAAACTAAGTAACAACATAACCGGTACCAATTTCATTGCACAAGGTGCGCATTTCGACAATTGATGTCTCCTCGGTGATGCTCGAGGCCAAAATATGTGAAAACCAAATCACTTTTACAAATGTTGACGAGAAAATCAAATAAAAAAGGACATTAAGTATATTCAAATCCGAATAAGGAACTATATAGCTTTGCATGAGAGATATATATTTCTTAGTCGTCCACTCCTTTCATTCTCAATGAAAACGTTAAAATTGTTTATTGCAACCCAATTCGTGATTACAGTTGTACAAGTACTTTTCTTATTTTTTAGTGCTTTGATCTATTTTTACTGTATCTCTTGCTAGTCTGTCTCTTCGCAAAAAACTAGCTGAAATCATTGGGGAATACACCTCCGGTGACAATATTGAGAAAAATAGCCCCTTGTGCATCAACAAAAGAGGTATAATCTCTTCATAGCATGCTAGCAAATAAAGCACCAAAGGCGAAACATCTGTGATCATCAACAAGTTAAGAATGTCGGGTTGACTGCACTGTTGCTCAAAAAAAATATCATATGGATATATATTACAGGTGTACGAAGAGTGTGGTCTTTCCCCAAGTAAAATAAAAGTATCAAAATGATTACAAGAATTCAGCAGAAAAAAACGGAGACAATTATGTCGAAAACAGATTATTAAAGAAAAGGAAACAGTAGTGGAGATTAGGGAAGATGACACGTACAAAAAGTCTATTGATTTAGAAACCCCAACCCTAAAAGACATTGATTTTATATCCGATCCCGTTACAACCCCTACGTTAGACACAATGAGTGTGATATCATTCAAATTTCAGCTATTGAAAAGACTTCCGAATTTCATCAGTACATAACCCCATCGCCGTGTATAAGTAGACAGGCATCATCGGTTACAGGACTTTCGGTATGGAACAACATATTTGTAAATCATGGTCAGCGGGTAGATCAATGCCTTTTAGAAAAACATTTCAAAATTGTATATGCTGGCTCGAGAAATTACTCTTTCAGTACAGAATCCCTAATCAGAAATATTGTTTTTGTTAAACAAAAAACCAAAAGATATGCAACACTTCAAGGGCTTGTTGATAAAAATATCATAACCAAATGTATGGTAAAAAAAAAAAAAAAAGCCGAAAGTGGTCTTGATATGGCGCAACTGTTGGCAGCGTATCGTCGCGATGCGGTATGTGGGATTCAGCGTATATATTCTGCAAAAAAAGTGCCAGTAGACAAAGAGTAACAGCATGCAAGCGTATAGCCTCCGGAATCTGTAGTTTTCTGTCCAACGAAGAGATATAAATTAAAACAATGAGTTTCGACCGTCTGTCTTCTCATATCACATGAAACGTCATAACTAGTCTTCTATACTATAAATAATTCATCAAAAAATAATTTCTTATTATTATTTATCCGGCTCAGCATGTCGGTTTAGTACAAAACAGGGTCATGTTCTCGTCCTGAATACGCATTTATCTTGCCACTGAACGTTTATTTGTGAAGTGCTATTTGAATGTTATGTATTTCACATGTGACTACGGAAATGATCCAAGTGTCGTCCACCTTTCGTCACATGTAACATCACCGATTGAAATTTATCACCATACATGAACAATACGAAGATTCTACTTACTCTTACTCTTTCTGCCCAGTTAGTAGTTTTAAATGTTGTGTTTTATTGTTTGCCTTTTCCTCGTTTTGTTGTTTTGATCACGGCTTAGTCAGTTTTTCTTCGACTTGTGGATGTAAATGTAAATGTCCCTTTGGTACCTTCTGCTTCTCTCTCTCTTTTTTTTTGGGGTGAACACGACTGTTTCTTAGAGTAAAACTATTTGTTGAAATATAAAACCCTTATTTCCTGTAAATGGAATCTAAAAATAACTCCCGTTAAAAAATAACTGTAGGAAAAGCATCGGAACAAAGAAAATGTAATTCAGTACCGTATTTATATATAGTATTCCTTCAAACTGTCAATCAGCAAACTGTGGGACCAGCAAGTTAAAAAAAAAAAAGACCGCCAGAAGTCAGAACAATCTGGGAATATCAAACACTATGCCTAGTTCAACGCTAATTTGCTCCTACGAATAAAAATTAACCAGCACCTCAATAACATGGTACATATCTCTATAGATATTAGAAGCTATGGCATAATTGACAGCTATGTGTCCACCAGAGACCAAAAATCGTAGATCTAAGCTACTACAGGGGACCGTACGGCCTTCAACAACAAAAAAATCCCACATTGTATATTTGGCTTTATAAGTCTCCAACAAGACGGATATTCAACACACACACACATGTAGTAATGTAGAGTAACATGTCTTACAGAGTATTGCTAAACTGTAACCATTACATTAAAAGTTCGTCTTATGAAAGAGTATTCAAATCATAGAAAAATGTTTTCGTGCGTATATTCATGTAATATTTGCCACTGAAAGATTAGGAAAAACCAAGAAAATAACGAAAAAAAAACCAAAATAAATACACCTGTTCAGAGCACCCACTGTCAACAGTGAAAAGGGAGATCGTCGGATTCCGATCTTAACTGACAAGGATAACCAGTTTTCAAATACAAAGGTAGCTGATTTTCTCTGGATACCTCGGTTCCTTCTCCAAAAAAAAAAGTGGCTAACATGATATAGCAGAGAGTGCTGAAAGTGGCACACACAATCAATCAATGATTTCAAATTACTTCTAGACGTTTACCTATCATTGATCATTATTGGGAATATATATATATATAGATCTATTTTGTTACATCTTGTGATCCGTTTATTTGGCAATCGCCAATGGCAGTCAGCAGGGTTTAAGAACATCAGTTGTTCGACCTGCTAGTCAAATGCGTTTTGTTAAAATATACCTTTTCACTTATTTGGTCTTTTGGAAAATGTTGTTTGTGCTGTATTTAGACCCCTCTACCAAGAAATTTGTTTTGCATGCACACGTATAAAAATTGCGGTTTTTATCCAACGCAATCATAGGTTTGAACGTTGTTTTCAATTTAGACTTTTATATATATATACTGAAACAAACATGTGATGAAAGAATATACATTCAAAGAAAAAGCGGTGCACGAGCAGCAATAGAAACTGCAATATTACTCTAAACTTTATCGGATATCGAAATTTTAACTCTTATCCGAATTTTACTCTTAACTCAAAGTATAACTCGGAAGTTTAGCTCAAAGTGTAACTCGATCTTTAACTCGAACTCTTACTAGTACTAATATTCGAACTCAAAGTAAACTCGAACTTAACAGTGGCGGATCCAGAAATTTTCATAAGGGGGGCCCACTAACTGCCCTAAGAGGGGGCCCGCTCCAGTCATGCTTCAGTGATTCCCTTTATAATCAACAAAATTTTTATCACAAAAGGGGGGCGGGCCACCCTGCAAACCCGGATCCGCCTATGCTTTAACTCAAATTTTAACTGGAACTGGAACTTTATCTCTTAATCTAACTCAAAGGTTAGCAACACTCTCATTTGTCAGCTGTTAAAAACTAGAGTTAAAAATATATCAACATGTCCGCAGAAAACGGTATACATGTAGCTGAACAAGAAAAAAGCAGATCCGTTTATTACAAATTAAAAGATTTTTGAATATGGCGATGTGTCTTTTATTGTCAGCCTGTCACACATTTATCAGATGCATTACATTTCTCATAATATACCAAAGTTGATCTATTGATTATTTCTATAATACGGCATGTGGCCACATTCGTTATCCCGATGAATCTTCTAAAAAAAAATGAGATGACTTCATCTTTGGCAATTACTTTATAATAAACTGTTACTGTATGTGTAACGATTCGATAAGAGATTGATAAAAATTTAATGAATAATCGAAATCTAATTAAAATTCGTTATACTCATATGAGCACCTGAGTTAATATGGATCAGAATTTTAATCAGATTGGAATAATCAAAATACTTAAAAATGTTCTTTCATGATATTATAGTTTAAAGTGTGAAGGGTTAAATTCAACCCAATGCAAGCGTTGCACGAAATGCTGGCTGCTATGCGAGCAACGTCATTCTATAACGTTACAATGATAAAGAATTAGTTATAGTTCTATCCTGTATTGACCTCATACATAGGCTATAATTGTTATATTATTAATTTCCGACCATATAATACAGATAATGAGCTTATTTTCGTTTTAGCGGTGTTAAAACATCGGCGACCCCCTTTTTATTTATGCTTTTAAAATCTTCCCTTAAAATACTACTTATGCAGAAGTTTGAAGGAAAAAACATGAGTAGACTTCGTTCATTTCGAAAAATCCATAATAAATAGCAATTAAAAATGGCGGGATATATACAAATGACTTGAAAAATAAGGAAATTGAGACAAATAAATGTTCATAAGGTATCAGTTACATTTGACTGTTTTCGTTATCTCATTTAAACATTTTTTTTTAATAATTTTGCATTTTTTTAGCAACTTAGAGCGCTATTCCTATACTTCGGTATAACGTGATTCTTTAAATATTGATGACGTCATATCTCGAAAACAACATCGGTCAAAGATGAAGTCATCTCATTTTTTTTAGAAGATTCATTGGTTGTTTCGGGATAACGAATGTGGGCCACATGCCGTATTATAGAAATAATCAATAGATCAACTTTGGTATATTATGAGAAATGTAATGCATCTGATAAAAGTGTAGACAGGCTGACAATAAAAGACACATCGCCATATTCAAAAATCTTTTAATTTGTAATAAACGGATTTGCTTTTTTCTTGTTCAGCTACATGTATACCGTTTTCTGCGGACATGTTGATATATTTTTAACTCTAGTTTTTAACAGATATAAATGAGAGTGTTGCTAACCTTTGAGAGATAAAATTCCAGTTCTAGTTAAAATTTGAGTTAAAGCATAGGCGGATCCAGGGGGCAGGGCCTTTTGTGATAAAAATTTTGTTGATTATATAGGGAATCACTGAGGCATGACTGGAGCGGGCCCCCTCTTAGGGCAGTTAGTGGGCCCCCCTTATGAAAATTCAGTCTGGATCCGCCACTGTTAAGTTCGAGTTTTACTTTGAGTTAGATTATTAGAACTAGTAAGAGTTCTAGTTAAAGATCGAGTTACACTTTGAGCTAAACTTCCGAGTTATTCTTTGAGTTAGAGTAAAAATTCGGATAAGAGTTAAAATTTCGATATCCGATAAAGTTTAGAGTAATATTGCAGTTTCTATTGCTGCTCGTGCACCGCTTTTTCTTTGAATGTATATTCTTTCATCACATGTTTGTTTCAGTATATATATATATATATATATACAAGTTTAAATTGAAAACAACGTTCAAACCTATGATTGCGTTGGATAAAAACCGCAATTTTTATACGTGTGCATGCAAAACAAATTTCTTGGTAGAGGGGTCTAAATACAGCACAAACAACATTTTCCAAAAGACCAAATGAGTGAAAAGGTATATTTTAACAAAACGCATTTGACTAGCAGGACGAACAACTAATGAAAAGAGATTAGTATTGTACTAACTGATTTTACCCTCTTTAAATAAAGTATTTATTATTATTATTATTATTATATTTTAATGACCAGTAGCAGTAGACTAGATTAATACACTAAAAAATAATGATAAAATATCACCAGAGACATATAATGCAGTCTCTTCCTATATGAAGGTATATACATATGTGCCGCTGGAATGGGTCTCTTTTTTGATACGTCAAATATATTCTTTGGATGCAATTTTACCGAGGAAACATATATATAGGTAGTAATTGACCAATTGTGATATATTTAAGTACTATTTGAGCTGATAAATATATGAATGGGTTATGATTTCGCTGTGAAATGATCTGAAATATATGTATATATGTCTCTGGTATAGGTAGGGATTTCACAATTATTCAATATATGAATGGGGGGTGTTTTTTAAATTCCAGCTGCACAACTGTACCCAAAATCCCATGTTGAACCCCCGCCCCGTGGAAATAACATGATAAAGCCGAGGATAATACAGCCGAAATGTAAATTTGATTATTCCCGCCAAAGTTATAGCGGAAAGGGGAGGTAATTTTAGAAAGTGAAAGTTGACATCCGATCATGTGGTTTTGTACAGACTATGATAACAAACATTTGTTGGAATCGACAACCCAGAGAAGTCCACGTGAAAAGTCAGAACTTACATTAAAATGGTAGTCACATCATAAAAGGTAAAAGAATATATTTACAAAATAGAATATGTCCTGTTGACAGCCGGATACAGATCATTCATTCACGAATAAATTCTGATTGTACTTTCATTTCCGTTTTTTATCGCGTTTTTTTTAAAACTCAATACTGATAATTGATATCAAACTCATTTAACTGACAGTCAAAACATAGGGTTGTGAAAGGTTATTTTGTTTTTATGTGTGTATATACATGCTGGTGATATATACAGTCAGGTTAGATGAATCTGTTTTAAGTGCTATACTACAATTACAAAGTACAATTAAACAATATGTTTATTCCAATAACTTGAATAAGACCTTATCACTATTTGGAAATCTGTTACACTTGACCTGAGAATTTGCAACACTTGAACTCTTGACATCAAACAGCATTCACCATACTGCCAACTTTTGAAAATGGCGCTGGGTGCCTGTCAAATCTACACCTATAGACAAAGCATGAAAAGTCAAATCAGCATCTAGTCAAATTGGCACCTATTTAAAGTCATTTTGCATTTGTTTTTCAATTCTGCTCTTAATGTTATATTTATTTTTTTCTTCCCTTTTTTTGAGGTTTTGGGAGAATAGTTTTATTTGTATTACATGTATATACCTGATATTATACAATTATAGCCTTTGTATGAGGTCGATACAAGGATATATTGACCTGAAAGAAGTATATTGACTGAGGATGAAGTCCGAGGTCAATAAGATAAAGATAAGATAAAGATATTTTATTTCCTAATCATAGGGCTCATAACAAGCATGTACATGTAATCACATAAAGTTAAAATAAAAAACCTTTCTCTCGCACTCGCATACACTCACACATACAACTATCGTTCTGATTAAGGATGATTGATTTAACAGTACAACATGTAAATGAAAAATAAAATGCAGATAAAAATACAGACACAAATGTATTTTTATTTTTTTATGAGGAGAGTCAGTTGCCTACATTGTATATATGGAACGAAGGATAACTCTTACTGCCCAGAAAAGAAAAAAAAAAAACAAAAAACAATTCAAGTATAATGTGACAATGAACTGGTGAAGACTACAAATAAGTTTTATAAGTTTCAGTTAAGCAAATATTTAGTTTCTCAATGTGTAAAATGAGGATAGCAATTCACATAATTTAGAGTTAAAATCAAGGCTATCGTTTGACATGAACCAAATAAGCAGATTACTATCGAATATTTGGGATAAATATGGGTATTTTGTAAAAAGTTCATCCAGAAAGGTTTTTCTTTCCTTATTATAAAGGGTACATTTAAACAAAAAATGTTCCTCGTCTTCAACCGAGTTCATTGAACAAGACTGGCATGTTCTCTCTGATCTTGGCAGTGTAATATTTTTTAAATGTTCATCAATTTTTCGTTCGTAACGGCTCTCTCTATGCAGAGACAATGATTGCTTATTCTAAATCTAGTTAGTATAACTCTCTTATCTCTGTTCTTAATATTGAAGTAATCTTCAGAAGTGAAATTATGTTTAAATTTAAAGTAGTTGCTCAATTTACTGTGATCATCTTTTTATTAAGTCTTTTGATGATTCCAATATGTTAAAAATCAGTTTTGATACATTTTCTAAGTAAAATTTTGAATTTATTTTTACTGAGTTTTTTACAAAGTGCTAAATTTAAACCAAGTTTTTCACTAAAAAACTTTATGTTTGCATACCACGATTGATTAGCTACAGCTTTATCAGAGGAGCTTTCAATATAAGCATCACTTAAGAGATCAGTGGGCGAGTTTTCAAGGTGGTGCCAATACATAAACATTTGAATTACTATGTTAATATATAAAGGAAATCTTCCTAGCTCTGATATAACTCCAATATTTGTGCAATTTTTGGAGACACCAAGAACATACTTGAAAAATTTAAGATTTAATTTATCAGGTTCCCAATCTTTGAAGATTTCAAAAAGATGCATGGCTCTTCTTCATGTTCTTTTTGGAGTCAAATTTAACATACCCCATATTTCACAGCCATATAAAGCTATTGGTTTGATGGTGTGATCAAATATATGAAGTAAAGTCTTAATAGATGGAGAACATGACTTAACATGCTTAATGTTTTGTAAAATTTAAAAGAAGCCTTTAGTCCTTTATCATATAGGTTTTTCTAGCTGTATTAAATTTTCCAGTATTAGTAAGAACTAATCCTAAGTATTTATAGAATTTCACACACTCTATTCTGTTTGCACCTATATTAAATTCATCTGACAGTAGTCTCCCATTTTATTAAAGATTATAATTTGTGTTTTCTTTGTGTTTATTTCAAGACACCAGTCATTACAATATTGGTATAAAATATTAAGTTGGGTTTGTAACCCTTTTATACCCCACGCAACAAGTTGCGGAGGGTATAATGTTTTGACCCGTCCGTCAGTCCGTCCGTCAGTCCTGTTTCTTGTCATCGCAACTCCTCTCAAACCACACAACAGAATTTCATGAAACCTTTTAGATAATAAGGACATACTATGTAGTTGTGCATATCGACAGGAAATTACGATTCAATTTTTTCCCAGGAGTTACGCCTTTGAACTTATTTGCCCAATATACTACTGCAACCTTTTGTCATCGCAACTCCTCTCAAACCACACAACAGAATTTCATGAAACCTTTTCAGATAATAAGGACATACTATGTAGATGTGCATATCGACAGGAAATTACGATTCAATTTTTTTCCAGGAGTTACGCCTTTGAACTTATTTGCCCAATATACTACTGCAACCTTTTGTCATCGCAACTCCTCTCAAACCACACAACAGAATTTCATGAAAACTTTTCAGATAATAAGGACATACTACGTAGATGTGCATATCGACAGGAAATTACGATTCAATTTTTTTCCAGGAGTTACGCCTTTGAACTTATTTGCCCAATATACTGCTGCAACCTTTTGTCATCATAACTCCTCTCAAACCACACAACAGAATTTCATGAAACCTTTTCAGATAATAAGGACATACTACGTTGATGTGCATATCGACAGGAAATTACGATTCAATTTTTTCCAGGAGTTACGCCTTTGAACTTATGTGCCCAATATACTACTGCAACCTTTTGTCATCGCAACTCCTCTCAAACCACACAACAGAATTTCATGAAAACTTTTCAGATAATAAGAATATACTACGTAGATGTGCATATCGACAGGAAATTACGATTCAATTTTTTTCCAGGAGTTACGCCTTTGAACTTATTTGCCCAATATACTACTGCAACCTTTTGTCATCGCAACTCCTCTCAAACCACACAACAGAATTTCATGAAAACTTTTCAGATAATAAGGACATACTATGTAGATGTGCATATCGACAGGAAATTATGATTCAATTTTTTTCCAGGAGTTACGCCTTTGAACTTATTTGCCCAATATACTACTGTAACCTTTTGTCATCGCAACTCCTCTCAAACCACACAACAGAATTTCATGAAACCTTTTCAGATAATAAGGACATACTACGTTGATGTGCATATCGACAGGAAATTACGATTCAATTTTTTTCCAGGAGTTAAGCCCTTTGAACTTATTTGCCCAATATACTACTGCAACCTTTTGTCATCGCAACTCCTCTCAAACCACACAACAGAATTTCATGAAACCTTTTCAGATAATAAGGACATACTACGTAGATGTGCATATTGACAGGAAATTACGATTCAATTTTTTTTTCCAGGAGTTACGCCTTTGAACTTATTTGCTTCAATGTACTTCTGCAACAGTTTGTCATCGCATTACTCCTCTCAAACCACACAACAGAATTTCATGAAACTGTGTACATAATATGGACATACTATGTAGATGTGCATATTGACAGGAAATTATGATTCAATTTTTTTCTGATACAATTTTTTTCTTACACTTATGTTATTTCTCCAATGACAATGTAGGGACGTGGGGTATGTGAGCGCGCTCACTAAGGTTCTTTCATTATTATCTGAAAATAACACCAGGTCATCCGCATAAAGAATGTAAGGTACACATTTTATATATATTATTTAATTGTAAACAGTCACAGTTGTCCTCTAAAGCTTTGGGCAAATCGTTTATGAAAAATTTAAACAGGTTAGGACTTAAAACATCCCTTGACGTACTCCAACTTTTGAACTAAAAAATCAGTTATTTTATTATCTACCCTCACACAGAGTCTGTCATTGTTATACATACTATTTAGAATTCTATAGAAAAACCATCAATATTTCCTCTAACAATTTCAACATGATACCAACGTGAAGCACTTTATCAAGGCTTTACGAAAGTCCTAAAACATGTATATAGTTTTTGCTACCACAGTTTAAATATTTATCAATAATGCATTTTAGAACGAAGACATGATCCAAGTCCTGGATTTCTTAGAGAACCCAATTTCAGTTTGATGTATAATCCCGTTTTCAGACAAAAATTATCAAGTCTGGTGTTTAAAATAATATTAAATAGTTTGCCAATACTATTATTAATTGCTATGCCTCTATAGTTTTCAGGTTTATTGGGATCTTCAGATTTGTACAAAGGGCATATAAAACTTTGAGACCAAGACTTCTGTGGGTCGATATATCCTGTATTAACCTCATACATAGGCTATAATTGTTATATTATTAATTTTTGACCATATTTGTATCAAAATCGTCGTTTGATTTTGTTGGAAATTTATAGATATCATATTGTCTCCTAGGCAATAACAACATATTAGTTGTTATTTCATTTATTTTTTATGTTTGTCTTTTAACATCTTATGCATTTGAAGAATTGTTTTCTTCAAATAATCAATCATAGATATTTTTTAATAAAACTTTTAACAATATCATGAAATTCATTACATGACGTCACAAAGTATATCGGTTTTTAGATTTTCTAAAAATAACCGTGCAATATGCTTTTTTGCCATGCAATATGCTTTTTGCTATCCGTCGTTTTCTGTCTACCTTCGAAAATATAGTTTAACATGTGACTATCCCTGAATGAATCAAATTAGTTAAAATATACGAATTAATAATATATATCTATACTACTAAAATAACAAGTCCAATTTGTTAGCCGGCATGACGTAAAAACAAAGAATAAAAGAATTCAACTTTATATTTAACTAATTTAGGACAATAGTGTTGATTTAGAATTACACCATTCCAGGCCCTTTTGTTTTCCACGATAATTAACATGATTAATATTGCCAATAATTATTATTTAACAAGTTCCGGGTAGAATCCCATACCGATTCCAATAGTATATGTATATATGTATGTATGTTTGTATGTTCTGTATCTTCCTCCTTTAATAGGAACACCACCATGGGTTATGGTGTAAATGAGGACATTTAACACACTGTATCGGTACAGATTTAATGTGAGCATTTGCCTCTGCGATTTGCCTATCCAGTTTCCCAGGACTCTATCGGATCACAATACAAATACTAAAAATCCAGGCTCAAAATAAGGCATAGCTGAGGACCACCTCCAGGTGCGGATTTTCTCGCTGCATTGAAGATCCATTGGTGGCCTTCGGCTGTTGTCTGCTCTTTGGTCGGGTTGTTGTCTCTGACATATTCCCCATTTCCATTCTCAATTTTATTATAGGTACTTAAATTCAGTCACGCTCCTGTCATGCCTGTGATGCTGCGGGTGTGTTCTAGTATATATATATATATTTTTAGCAAAACCTTCAAGTTCAGAGGTTAATTAAAAAAGATACATTTCGTACATCGTTAATAAATCAGCACATGTAATCTGAGAATACCGGTACTATATCACAGGCACTTGTCTAGGAAAAATTTTTTTCCTATATACCTGAAATTTTTTTTCAGCATGTTCAGAGACATTTTTACCTGCGAAATATATAGACTAGTCTCTGTGTTATAGTAAGCTCAGTTTTAATTAAGCAGTTAGAATACACAATAAAAAATAATCAGTTATGGATTGCTGTTTGTAATTTTCTCAATATCCCAGTAATAATGTTTTGATTGGTTATCACTTTAAAAACTTATGAACTTATATATCAATTTAAAAACACAAAACGTGTTTGCTGTTTTAACCATTTTCAGCTTGTTAACCAGATTTTCGATGGAAAAATCGGTTATTGATTTGGGGATGTACGGAGGGCGGGCAGGCGGCTGCCAAACAGTGTCCGTTCATTAACATGAAAATGCTTTGATGAAATTTTTTCAAATTTAGATATGTTGTTTCCTGTGACTGAATGAAGGTCAAGTTCAATTTTCACGATTTTAGCTTTTCTCGTTTTTGAGTTATAGCCCTTTCCAGTAGCCAAAAGTGGTACTTATTATGTGATTGAGTTATTTCCCTTCGAACAGAAATGGTTAATTATATATATATATATATATATATATATATAAGTTTGATTACACATTTACAGATAAGTTTTATAGATTTTTAAAAGACATTGTATTATGATAAATGACATTTTTGATTTTTTTCTTCTTTTCTTTGGTAAATTGTTTGAAGAATTTTGTGGTAGGTTTGTTTGTTATTCTGTAAAAACTAATTTTCTGAATGCTGTATATATATTTTTTTTTGATGAAGTGAACTTTAAAAACTAAGCTTATATTCTATTAATAAACATATATTTAGATTTCTGATTTTGGGCCCAGTTTTCAAGTTGGTCCAAATCGGTGTCCAAAATTAAACTGTGTTTGATTTCTACATAAATTGAATATATTTAGGGTTCTTTGAAATGCTGAATCTAAACCTGTATTTATTTTCATTATTAATTAGATAATACCACATTTAGGTGAAGGGGGGGGGGGGCAAAGGGGGTTCCAATAACAGCAAAACAGTAAATAGATTTGGCTTAAAACAGATAACAAGGAATTGAAAAGGGATAATAAAAGATAACAGTAAATGAAATTTTAAAATCAATCCGGTCCAGAATCAATACAGTAGATCTTATTATATAACTGGTTGTACAATGTATGGACCTAGCTAGTCCTTAACAGAGACATATATATATATATATATATATATATTTATACATTTTAATTATGATCCTCATCAGGTTTCCTTGGCCATATGTTTTCCTTTTTGTTATTTTGATAATTGATTTGAATTTGATATACATGTACGCATTGGGGTACAAGGAACATTATCCCCATAATATAGATCTATATTTAATTTAGTTACATGGGTTGATTTACACCACTTAACACTAAATTTGAAGGTCCAGACTAGTAGTGACTGGTCGAGACTGAGTCGAGACTAGTCGAGACAGGTCAAGACTGGTCGAGCCTTGGTCCAGACCATTTCAGACTACACCAAGATCATCAAGTACTGAATCAGATTTATGAAGTTAAGTCGAGACCTAGTCGAGTACAGTTAAGTACTGTCGAGACAATGTCAAGACTAGTCGAGTAAAATGTGTGCTGGATTTTACTGGTCGAGCACAAAATCTGGTCTTTTCAGACTCTGAGCAGTTTGTAGTGAAAGTTATAAGTGAATTTTAAACAAAAAAAATGTGTACAAAGTCAAAATACAAATTATGATTTGAAAAAAAATGTATACAAAGTCAAAATACAAACTATAATGTGTACACATTTTTTGTACAAATTATACATCTTAAAACATGTTCACAGACAATAGAATTTATTACAAAGAATAATAATATTATATACTGGAATGGTCTTGGACCCGACTGATTTTAATATGTTAATGTGATGTATGTTACTGGAATCCTTCTGCAAATACGTGACCTCCATATCACCAGTGGAAAGGCCCCAATAGATATATTAAGAAGATGTGGTATGAATGCCAATGAAACAACTCTCCATCCCAGTCACAATGTTCAGTTATCTTTAATTTCTACTTAAGATTGGCTGTCAAAAGGCTAACATTCCAATTTTCAATAACAGTTAACAGCAAATACAATCTCACAATAACAGATAACAATAAAAATAATAGTCCCATAACAGCTAACAAGGAATAAGACAATAACAGCTAACAGCAAATATATTTTCAGAATAACAGATAACAAAGAATTAGATTACCCCATAACAGCATAACAGTAAAACCCCTTGCCCCCCCGTTAGGTCCAAAGGGTCCTAAATTAAAAGTTTGTTTAATTTCATCAAAATTGAATTCTTGGGGTTCTTTGATATGCTGATTCTAAAATGGTTAAATCATATCTAATTTTATTGATTATAATTTGAAAATAGATATAACATCATATCTTATTTTAGAGAACTATTTTTAGTGGTTAAATCATATCTAATTTTAGAGAACTATTTGTATATCATTTATTCAGTTTGAGTTATTTCCTTTGAACAGAAAATTAATAAGTAAAATTAAACTGTGTTTCATTTCAACATAAATTAAATATATATAGAGTTCTTTCAAATGCTGAATCTAAACCTATATTTAGTTTTTAAATATTGGATTTTTGGGCCCAGTTTTCAAGTTTGTCCAAATCAGGGTCCATAATTAAACTTTGTTTGATTTCAACAAAAATTGAATTTATGGGGTTGTTTGAAATGCTGAATCCTAACCTTGTATTTAGAGATTTTGGATTTTGGGCTCCTTTATCAAATTGGTCCACATTGAGGTCCAAAGGGTCCTAAATTAAACTTTTGTTTGATTTCATCAAAAATTGAATTCTTGGGGTTCTTTGATATGCTGATTCTAACAATGTACTTAGATTTTGGATAGTGGACCATAATAGGTAAATGTCCAATTTCAAATTTTTCAGTTCTTTGACAACATTCATTTTGTGTCAAATATTCAATCACAATCCAAATTCAGAGCTGTTTTAAGCTTAAATGTAGTGTCCATACTTGCTCAACTGTTGAGGGTTCGACCTCGGCAGGAAATCTGACAGCCTCTTGTTTTTGTCTCGCTTGACGGAGTCAAAAAACGAGACACAGGTATGCTGTTTCCGGCGTTGGCGGCGACGGTGGTGGCTGCATCACCAATGTTTTAGTTTGTGATTAGGTCTAGTTTATTGTGAACCACTAGTGGTAAGTTAAAGATATTTGGTATGCAGTTGTATTAGTATTGGCACATTTCATTACCATGGAGATTATTTGGCCCCACCCCCTCAGTTATGGTCTATTGACTTTGAAATTTTTGCTTAGTTTTCATGTATTAGTTTGTGATTAGGTCAGTTAATGGGAACCACTAGTGGTAAGTTAATGATAATTGGTATGCAGTTGTATAAGCATTGGTACATCTCATTACAATGGAGATTATTTGACTCTGCCCCTCAGTTATGGTTTATTGAATTTGAAATTTTGCTTAGTTTACATGTATTAGTTTGTGTTTAAGTTTGTTTAAAGGGAACTACTAGTACTTATGATAAGTCAATGGTATTTGGTATGCAGTTGTATTAGCATTGGCACATCTCATTTCCATGGAGATTGTTTGGCCATGTACCTTCAGTCATGATTCATTTACCTTGAATATTTGCAAAACTTACATGTAAAAGTGTTGCTATTTTAATTTCAACATTTGCATTATCGAAATAACCAAAAAGCAAGACATATCTCTGTGATAACAGTTCATTTTATGTTTTAATTTATTTTTTTTAAATTAAACAAAGAAGACGCTACCCAAGCTGTTGTTTGATCCACAGATGAGTATAAAAACAAGTTTAATCATTGTAATTACAATTTTTTTATCTGCATTTCCTGTCTACTTGTATAAAATGAATTACTTTGGCACCAGTTTTGTATGTTGACTAGCATTGTGCAGTTGTCATCAAATGAGAGTCCCTTTATAATATAAGTTCCAAAAGGAACAGATACATGTATTTAATATCTGTAATATATAAAGCATTGTTTATAACAAAGGTTCCATTGGAACTTCTGTCATGGAGAACAAATATTTGTTGACCACCTGAGTGATAATATAAAAAAAATATGGGACAAAAGCCTGTATAATCCTGCAATACATAATGTTAATTTTGGGTGCCAAAATTACTAAGGTGCCAAATTAACCAGGTCCCGATTTTGACCAGGTGCCAAAGTGATTATAATTTCACTGGGTACAATTATCCCTGGAAAAATTAACAATAAATATTAATTATTGTTACACAATATTCACAATGAATGCATGTATATTTCAATTCAGAATATATAAATTATATCTTTATTTCTGATCTCTTTATTTGCTTTGGATGGTGCTCCTATTTAACAAGAACTTCTTCTATATAATTGCACAAAATTTGCATCTTGGAATCATTGAAGTTTTTTCATTTAAATTTTGAAAGGATCTAAACTTTTCACCATGTTCACTGACAACAAATTAGACATCTTGCTCATTTATATCCATACTTAAGAATTCAGATTCCTTGTGAATAATTAAAGAAAATGGTTTAGTAATTTAAATTATTTGATAAGAATTTCAACACTGTACATGGTGTAGGATGTGTCCATAAGCTTCTATTTCAATATACATGATATATAAGAATAAGGAGATGTGGTAAGATTGCCAATGAGACTTGTAACTATCCACCAAAGTTCAAATGAAGTGGATGTAAGCATTTATAGGCCACCATATGGCCTTCAACAATGAGAAAAACCCATACTGTATAGTAGAAAGTAGATTGCAGGATAATTAAATACATTACAATACAAAGAATTCTATTTGTGCAATAATAACAATAATAATGTCTATATAAGATAATTTTATATTGTCAGTTGTCTGCTGTCATGGCGGTAGGGTTGTGTGCGGCATAGTGAATATGATTCTCCTCGTATCTTAACCAGCCAAGCAAGCAGATATGAAAAATTGGAATTTAACAACTTTTTTTTGACATATAAGATTAAAGCTAACGATTCAATGGTTAAACTTAGATCTACAATGTGTATAAAAAAATTACTTAAATCTTTTAATTGACCGACATGTCCTCTTTTAAGACATTAAAAAAAAACTTTTCAGGATGACTCATGTTATCAAAGTTATAACTTTGAGCTCTTGCTCAAGGAGGGATACATTTACTTATGCTTATGGGATTGATTTGCTTATTTGACTAATCACATGGAATCATACAGTACAGACAAGTCTGAAAAAAGTGAGATAATGACAATGAGGTCAAGGTCAGATGATACCCGCTAGACAGACATGTTCACCTTACAATCATTCAGTACACCAAATGTAGTTGACCTATTGCTTATAGTATCTGCATGAAAACATTTTGCAATTTTGATCTGACCTTTTACTGACTGTGTACTTAATATTTCCAGAATTGTGTCTTCTAGGTTTTATTATTTTGTATCTATAGATACTGGTCAATTGTTAAAACCAATTGTTGACCTCTAAATTTCTTTTGATTTTTTATGTGTCAGTGGCAAATATACCCCCACATCTTTTATCTATCAGCTGTATTGATGTCATAGCTTATTTTTATCTGATAAGATGATTGTACTTTTAAATAAGTATAAAACTAGTACAGAAAACGCTGCTTGTGTAACAGTATACAAGTATTTAGTTAGGTCCTAGAGCTACTTCCTCAATGCAATTACAATTGATATTAATGAAAAATAGATTTGTACAAAACACATTCAAGGTAGACGTCAGGTAAGGAAAAGGTGATGGTTAGTTAATAACTGTGGAAAAAAGTGGATTATAATATTCACTGATATTGCCAAAAAGATTTTTTAGACTATTTAGATAAGTTATTTATGATCTCATGTTTAATTTTACAGTTTAATATATCTTTCCTTAGAAGAAGAATTATTGTAAAAGAAAAACTATTTATAAACATTTCAATCCAGGATTAAATGAAAAAGAATTTAAAAAGTTTACTCTGACAATTTCAGAATGACGTTAATAGTCTCTTTTGTATTTGTTAACATCACACCACAGTTACAAGTTACATTGAACCTAAAGATATACCTACATGTAAAGAGATTATTTTGAAAAAAACATATTCTATAAATCCAATCTTTTTTCTTGGCTAACATTTACCATCAAATCCACAATTGACATGCATTGTGCCATCATTTTGAATTGCTAGAATCCACAAATGTTCCTTTAATACAAAATTATAATCGAAAATTAAACATAACCTGCCTGAAATATGCAGTTTCAATGAAATTCAATCCAAATCTGAATCGTATATGGAGTATTGTACAAGCCTTTCAATTGGACGATGTTATGTATTGTCATGACGTAAACCCACCAAAATGGTTTATGAAGTTTCGTGGAATTCATTTTATCATAAATTTGTAAATTTTTACAAGTTCTAACATACTATTTCAGTAAAACTGTTTTTGCGACTATCAGATCTTTAATTGATGGTGGCAACTCTTTAAATACAATACTGTTATTCCTAAGTTCTATGGAAAAGTTTTCATGGCTTAATCTTATTGGTACTTCTAAAGGTTTGTTTTTTGAACATGATGAATAAGATAAAATGTGTGGTAAAAGTTAACGAGACAGCAGCCCAATGACATAAAAATATCAAATGTATTTAAATAGGGCAATGGATACAGGCATGTTATACAATAGACAGATAGTAATACAATCAATATTAATACAATAGACAGGTATTATTACAATAGACCAGTATGTATAAATATGACACATGTATGATAGACCAGAGTATGTTTAAATTCAATAGAAAGGTATTTTTACATTAGGTATTCGGCAGATTCCATAAAGAAAAGAAAATTTCCGTCAAAAAGAACAAATTAAGAAAAATAATACTAACTGTTATTTGAATGATAATATGTGAATGTTTTATTAAATAGTAATGTTAAATAAAGCAAGAAAACCAATTATTGGATATGATTGTTTCCATTAAAAGTACAAATGATCAAAACAAGTTGAAAAATGTGAAATGTTTGACGGAAATTTCTTCCCATTTTTTGACACAAGGTTTGTGTTTTACAATGCTTTAAGTTGACACTGGTATAATGGTTTTTATTAGTGTAGTCTAATTATTCAAACATCCCTGTTTCGAAATCTTTTGCTTTTCTTTTGTTAAAAACATCTGTGATATATATTTTTTTCAATTTCAAATACCTTGCTTATTAGATGCTAGTCTGTCAATAAATGTTATGATAGCAACATGTTCATAAAATCTTGCCACATCATTGTAGGTACTTATATAAGCCTGTTAAAGTTGTATTTCATAATGTACATTAAACAAACACATTTTGGAGCCATCAATTTACTTTATTTAATCAATAGTTTAATCAAATCTGTTGCTAACATAAGTTCTGTCAAACTTGTAATCTTATGTTAGCAACATTTGGATGTGCTACAAATTAGAGTTATCTGTCCTGGGTTGAAATCTTGTTAAATATCAGGCGGCGGTATTTTGCAGGAGTTCTTAATATGACTTTCAACTAGGATAAGATCTCCAATGTTAGTTAAAAATCTCAAATATATATTGTCCGTCAAATTAATTTATGTTAGCACAATCTTATGTTAGCAACAAGTCCGTCAATATCTTATGTTAGCAACACTATTTAGTCTGTCAAATCTTATGTTAGCAACAATAATGTCCGTCAAATCTTATGTTAGCAACAAAAAAGTCCGTCAAATATTATGTTAGCAACAAAAACTCAGTCAAATATTATGTTAGCAACAAAAAACTCCGTCAAATATTATGTTAGCAACAATAAAGTCTGTCAATTCTTATGTTAGCAACAACTTCATTTCTGTCAAATCTTATGTTAACAGCATTGTTCATGTCCATCAAATTTTATGTTAGCAACTCCAAGATAATCCTTTTTTAAAGTTATTACAATTCCTTTTTTATTGGTGCAGATGTTAAGAAATATCTTATTCCTATTTGCCTTTCATATTTAAGCAAGATATACATCCAACCTTGAAAATACTGAAGATATCAGGATTGTTTGTGTTGCTAACATAAGAATTTTCCGTCAAAATGTCTGTCAATTTTGTTATGATAGCAACATTTTTTTAAGATGTTCTTTATTTAAAAAATATAATGTGAATAGATCTATTTTTTGTCAAAAAGTGTTTACTTATATAAGTATAACATGTATTCCAAAACAGAACTTCATTGGTGTTGATTTTGTTAAACATAATTTTGGGAATTTTTCAACTTTCTTATTTGGAATCTGCCATTCATACACCAGACTGGTTTTTATAAATACAATAGACCTGTATTCATACAATAGACTGGTATTTATAAGTATAATAAACATGATAAACAGGTGTTGCTACAATACAAGAGGCTCTAAATCATTGAGTCTTTTTAAAAACTAGTGAATAGATTTACCAGAAACGATAAAAGAAATTCTATAAACTACCAGTTGTCCAAATAACATTTTTTACAATTTTTCATGGCAAATTAACCTGATTAATTTCAGAAAGAAGTTATGTCTGGAAGAAAATTAGTGGAAGATGAAGATGGAATCCATTTTGTTAACAGTTTTGTTGACCTGCTGTTGGTTATTGGTCTTGATGACAATTCTGGCCTCATCCCGTATGACGGGAAGGTAATTTGTTAATTTATTATTGTGTCACCTTACAAGGAGAAAAAACAAGGCAGAAGATAGCAAAGGGACATTCAAAACTTATAAATCTAGAGAAAGATACATTCTAACTTATAAGTTGAAAGGAAAGGACATTTGAAACTAATACAGCATGAGAAAGGTACATTCTAGACTAATATGTTGAGAGAGAGGGACATTCTAAACTAATACGTTGAGAGAGAGGGACATTCTAAACTAATACGTTGAGAGAAAGGGACATTCTAAACTGATACGTTGAGAGAGAGGGACATTCTAAACTAATATGTTGAGAGAGAGGGACATTCTAAACTAATATGTTGAGAGAGGGACATTCTAAACTAATACGTTGAGAGAGAGGGACATTCAAAACTAATATGTTGAGAGAGGGACATTCTAAACTAATATGTTGAGAGAGAGGGACATTCTAAACTAATATGTTGAGAGAGAGGGACATTCTAAACTAATACGTTGAGAGAGAGGGACATTCTAAACTAATACGTTGAGAGAGAGGCACATTCAAAACTAATACATTGAGAGACAGGCACATTCTAAACTAATATGTTGAGAGAGAGGGACATTCAAAACTAATATGTTGAGAGAAAGGGACATTCTAAACTAATACATTGAGAGAGAGGGACATTCTAAACTAATACGTTGAGAGAGAGAGGGACATTCAAAACTAATACATTGAGAGAGAGGGACATTCAAAACTAATACGTTGAGAGAGAGGACATTCTAAACTAATATGTTGAGAGAGAGAGGGACATTCTAAACTAATACGTTGAGAGAGAGGGCATTTAAAACTAATACGTTGAGAGAAAGGGACATTCAAAACTAATACGTTGAGAGAGAGGGACATTCAAAACTAATACGTTGAGAGAGAGGGACATTCAAAACTAATACATTGAGAGAAAGGGACATTCAAAACTAATACATTGAGAGAGGGCATTTAAAACTAATACATTGAGAGAGGGACATTCTAAACTAATACGTTGAGAGAGAGGGACATTCTAAACTAATACGTTGAGAGAGAGGGACATTCTAAACTAATACGTTGAGAGAGAGGGACATTCTAAACTAATACGTTGAGAGAGAGGGACATTCTAAACTAATACGTTGAGAGAAAGGGACATTCTAAACTAATACGTTGAGAGAAAGGGACATTCTAAACTAATACGTTGAGAGAAAGGGACATTCTAAACTAATACGTTGAGTCATGCATCTGTTTATAATGTTGTAAAATACTACGTAAATTACAAAAACAGTGATAATAGTGTATAATATTATGTTTCTGCTTTAGGAGGAAGACAGCATTACATTAGAAGATTTATTCCTCATACAATATGAACCACAAGTTCTGTCAGCGGCTTCGTCAAAAGTTATGATGCATTTCTTCCCTCATGCACGTCAAGATTTAGATTATCCACGAATAAGACGGCAGCTAAAAGATGACTACATCTATCAACGCACAGCGATGAGGAGCATTGATAATTTAACACACTCTAGATTTCATAAGACTGTTAACGTGTCAAGACACACTGCTCCTGTTAGTGTTAGTCGTCACATGTCTATCAGAGGCACGACTATAAAGAAAAACAAGATGACCACTTCTGTCCCAGAATTCCCTGTTTCAGAGGAAGTCATCAAAAGTATAACAACATTTTGTTATCCAGGTAATTTTTTCCCTTAAAATTTTTATGATTTTATCTAGTAACTGCATGTTACCATGGTTATACCCCCGCTTTAAAAAAGTGAGGGTATACTGTTTTACCTCTGTCCATCCATCCATCCATCCATCCGTGAGTCCATCAGTCAGTCCGTCCTTCCGTCCCATGAATATTTTTCGTCGCATCTTTCTCAGGAACTACTATACAAGGATTTCTGAAATTTGGTTTCAGGGTTTATATAAGTCAGCTATACCGTGTGATGCGTTTATAGATTCATCACTCAACAACTTCCTGTTTACCGAACACTTGTATCATTTTACACATGATAGCCAAGTTGAAAATTTTCGTCGCATCTTTCTCAGGAACTACAATACAAGGATTTCTGAAATTTGGTTTCAGGGTTTATATAACATGTATAAGTCAGCTATACCGTGTGATGCGTTTTCAGATTCATCACTCAACAACTTCCTGTTTACCGAAATATTTGGGCGGGGGTATCATCAGTGAGCAGTAGATCTCAGTTTCACTTGTTTCTAATGTTTTAAACTGAATTCTACAAACTTTTGTTCTTTTCACATTAGAGGTATGATTCATTGACTTGTACATATATAACAAGCAAAAGGAATACTGTACACAGAAATTAATGTGATGTTTTTATTAAATGCCAAAATTGTGATGGAATATGTTTTGCAATAATTAAAAGTTGTATGTTAAATTTCTAGATCACTATTTGTATTTAAAAAAGAGAAAGACAAACCACAGTCTACAAAACACTGCATAGAAGACTAGACTGAGCATTACACACCTCACTAAATACAAGGAGGGGATCTCAAGTACTTTTGGAGAGTTAGCATTTCCTGCTCCACATGTGATAACTAGATAATTGCTCATGAAAAGTTAAAATTTACTCATAAGTCTCACACATGATTACCCTCCCCCCAAAAAAAAAAAAAATAGAAATAAAAAAAAAACCCAAAAACTACCAGTCAGTCAGTATGGTCAGGGGTAATTCTTATACAAAAGTATTTATACAGGTGAATTATTTTGGAGCAAGAGTTATATCCCTTAGAGTTTTAGATTTATTGTACCTGTATGAGTAAATAAGTCATATTTTCAATTGAGTGTTTTATTGTCTGTTAATAGTTGTCAAGTAAATATTACTTCTATCTTGAAGTAAATAATTACAAGTATTACCCCTGACTGCAGTAGTACCCCAATCTCAAAACAAAAATAAATGCAATAGTCCCCCAATCTCAAAACAAAAATAAATGCAATAGTCCCCCAATCTCAAAACAAAAATAAATGCAATAGTCCCCCAATCTCAAAACAAAAATAAATGCAATAGTCCCTGAATCTCAAAACAAAAATAAATACAATCGTCTCCCAATCTGTAAGATAAAGCTAAAAATGTCCATCAAATTTAACGTATATATATAATGCTTGCATGAATTATTTCACAAGTAATCTCTAGAAAAAATGTGTTTAATCCTTATAATTCTCAACCCAAATAATTGATATTTTATATTTATTTTTTGTTTCATTTGATTCTCTTCACCTCCAAATCCACAGTTAACGTGTCCTTAATAAGTTATTAATAAGGAGTGAGCCACCATATATAGACTTGCTGAAATCCATAAATGTGTGATTAATGCAATTGAATAAAATTTATGAAAAAAATGTCTACCTAAAAAAAATCATTAAACGAAACATTATATAACATTTAATACTCCTCAGACTTTTAACACTATTATATGCACAAGTTTGACAAAATATCATGGACCTTTCACATTTAACTTTTTGGACCCTTGATGCTTTCAGCAGAAAATGCCAAAAACTCATTGCACAGAAATAAACTAAATTGATTTAAATGTCATTTTTTTTACCTACAATATTGTTAAACTACTGAAATTCAGAACTTTTTGCTATATTTTATTTATCATAGCCAAAATTGCAATGGATAGTTTTGGGAAAAATAAAAAGTCCCATTTTAACATGTTTGAAATTTGTCATCATTTTTGTATTCAGCAATTCCCAAAATAAAAATATTAAACAAGTTTTCTGTATTGATCAGCAATCGCCAACAAAAAGCATGCAAGTAAATCTTATTTGTATTGCAGATGGTATGAAGGTTTTTCCAGAGAAACTAGAGAATTTTGTCCATTTTCTTGTGTTGACAGATATAATGGGGAATAAGACCTATGCCACATGTTTGACTTTTAACAGAAGATTTATCATAGAAAAGGTTAGTACAGTCAGACTATAACAGATTGGTCCATATAACTAAGGGCAGTTCTAAATACAAATGTTGGGATCTAAGAAAGCACTTATTTTTCCTTCTGCTTGGTGTTAGCTGTGGCAATTTAGAAATTTTCAATTGAATACACTTAAAAAATATATCTGGCAGGGACCAAGCCTAGGAAAAGATGTCTCCAAAGGTTTTTTTAAAAAAGAAATTATGCAACAGAACTAATGAGTCAAACTTCATATAAATTTCCAATCACAAAGACTATCATAACTCTTTCGGTACGGATATTGTTCTATTTAAATTTGCTGTTATACAATTTCAATTTCAATGTATCCTTCTATTCATCATTGCTATAAATTCATTCTTTCCCTTAGCTTGTCAAAAACTTTGAACAACGCACAAGCATACTTCATAGGGAACACTTTATGCAACTCTAGAGCTAAAACTGCAACCAGAAAATATATTTAAGTCTTAAGGATGTTTGCTACTCATCAAAATAACAAGCTTTTCAAAGACTGTTATATAGAGAATATCATATGGCTTTTTCAATATCACATCCGTATCAACCGAGACACCAATATAATCCCAAGAGCTCTGCTCAAGGATTATATTGGTTGAGGTTGATACGGTGTGTGATATTGAAAAGCCATATCATATACACTTTATTATATACATATCATGCATATTCCTCACGTAGATGTTTTTATGTGACATGACGCCATACAGATAAGGGGATTTGAAATGACGTCATACAGTTTGACATGACGTCATACAGGTTAGGGGTTTGATAAAGCCTTTGCAACAGTAACTGCAATCAATGACGTGATGTCATACAGATTAAAGGTGTGATAAAGCCTTTGCAACCGTGCTGATATAGATATCATCACGGGTGGCTGATACAGCACGCTTGCCAATGACTGTATTACACATACAATTTATCTGTATTTACTACTAAGTATATAATAAAAATTGATAGCATATATAACAGAACTGAAAAAGCTGAAAAAAATGAAAGGTTCATGTCCTTGTTTTAGGATATAATCCATTGAAAATTTGGCGGGAAATGAATCTCTCTGGATTTTTCATACTCTTAAACTTGGATCTTTTTTTCTTTCAAAAACTATTTAAGAAATAACAAGGATTTAATAAGATTTTCAAAATTTTTTTTAAACTATAAAATTATGAAAAGAAAAGTAGGGGTTAGCGAGCAGAATTTGATAATGGCAACACATGGTTAAAACAAGAGGATTCTGAATACCTGACAAAAAGTCAAAAACAAGATAAGCGAGCTCCTTATAAACACACTTTATCATGAACTTCATCTCAATATCTAAACATAATCAGAGTAATATTGGTCATGTGAGTAATGCAATAACATGATAAGAGGAATTACCAACTGCACATTAAACCATGCTCACAACTTACAGCCAACTCTCTCTTTAAACAAATCGGTACCAGTGGGAAATCTAGTGAACGAAAAACAAAAGAAAATTCACTCTTCTTATGATAGAGTAGAGAAAGTCAATAATAAAACAATGCCAGTGACGATACGGATCAATAGTTATTTCTAAATGATAATTGTACATTTTAAAGAAATTATTTGTTTAACTGTGTTATTAGAAATATTCATGCAAATACACGATGTTTTGTGTTGAGTATTTATTGAGATAATTGCATTAGAAGCTTGTAAAACTGAAATTTAAAAAATGCCAATTTTGCTGCATATTGATAAAAAAAATTGGAAAAAATCATGTACATACAAAATGTAAAGATCTTTGGGGTCACCAATTTTTGGAGTATTCCACAAAGTCCTTAGCATGTTACAATTTCCCAAAGTCATTGAAAGTATACTTATTTTTTCACACCTAAGTTATCGAGCACACTGGTCTACTCTTGTCACATGTACATGTATTCATTAGAGAAATATTGTCTTTTCGTGAATATCAAAATTTAAAAGTCTGTCTGTGTAGGTTAAGAAATTAAAGATAACTACTCTTTTAAAGTAGGTATCTTTTTACAATTTTTTTTTTAATACAATTTTAAGCAAAGGTCGTCTCGATTTTTGTACATGTATTTGCGGTCTTCTTGATCTTTATTTTCCTTGACTTTCTCTGATCTAGCTGAATATATATACGAAAAATTAGCATGTTCAAGAGAGGTTTACTGCCAGTAGAAAAATAAATTGAAGTTGGTACTCCAGGAATTTAATCCCATAGCAACATTTTTAACCAATTTTACATCAAGCTTCTAAAGCCTGCTGTACTTGTCCTTTGCTACTTAAGGATGGAAATGATGACATTAAATGGAAGTTTTGTTTTTATTTCAAATTATTTCTATTTTTACTATTTACCAGAATGCTTTCCCGTGAATCCATTATTGATAGCATCCTTGCTAAAATGGAGCAAATATTGAAAAGATCTAGTTTTCAGTGTTTACAGGGGAGGTAATATTTTGTCACTGGATTTCCACTGGGTACAACATACCATACCAACCACTTACAGTCGACTCCTCTCGAAAAATTAGAAACTGCAAACAAAGACAAGATTTACTATTTACAGCTATTTTCCTGTTTGTTTATTCAATACTGTGCTCACAAATATTTTTTCTGGTCATGCATGAGCAGAATCAGGTGGGGCGCATTAGGCATGCGCCCCCAACCCTGTATTTAAAATTTGGAGAAAAAATTCTTTTTTGGTATAAAACACATCACAAATTTTTTCAACTCCATCAGCTTGACAACATTGTTAGGTTCACGCCCTCTTAAATATTTGTTCAGTGTAAGTTGAGTCAAGTCTAGACGAAAAATTTGAAAATAGATTGAATTGATGTTGACTACCCAAGTAATCTGAAAAATACTAGTTATGCTGCTATTGAAGTGTTTGAAAAATGAACTAAACGGCTGAACTTGACTTAAAATTTTATTGTGCCTTCACCTTAGGCAATGGGGGCATTAAGTGTAACTCTTGTATGTCCCTCTTTCCGTCCCTCAGTCCATCCCATTTTTGTTTCCGCACTCAAAAAATAAGGTTGCCTCATGCAAATTTTATGAAACTCATACACAATGCTAAGAACCAAAAACCAGCAGATAGAGTTGTTTGAATTTGAGCAGTGAGTCACTTTACCGTTCTAAGAGTTACGCCCATTTTAACTTGAAAAATTGCAAAGCTTGAGCTGGGGCATGCATGTCCTCAGACACATTCTTATTTTATTGTTCATTTTTTTTATGTTTTGATGATCCAAATTGCTGTTATTGTTTAAGATCTATACAAAAGTTATTTACTGTGAAATTTAATGTATGGCAGAACGAAAATGTCTTTGTTTTTTGGTTTCTTCCTCAAGAAAAATAATGTAGGTAAATAGGTAAGATTTCTTTTTATTTTTCTAATTGTTTTCAAAAGATGAGTACAAGGAGAGACCACCTATCTTATCGCAGTTCAGCCATGTTTTTTAGTGGGTTTCGTGTTGCTCAATCTTTAGTTTACTATGTAGACTGTTGTTTATAGAAATAAGAAGATGTGGTATGAGTGCCAATGAGACAACTCTCCATCCAAGTCACAATGTGTAAAAAGTAAACAATTAAAGGTCAAAGTACGGCCTTCAGCATGGAGCCTTGGCTCACACCAAACAGCAAGCTATAGATTTGTCTTGTTAATTTTTCAGTTTTGCCATGGCGTTGTCAGTTTGTTTTTGACTTATGAGTTTGAATATCTTTGGTATCTTTCGCCGCTCATGTAAATTTGATCAACAGATAAAACTAGTAATGTTTGATTTACAATTTTTGTAGGAAGAAAAGTCAAAGATATGGATGAACCTTGACACCAGTTCAGATGACCTTGAGAAACAACAAGTTCGATGTTATATACCACACTGCTGTGTACTCATATCAAAGTTTCCATATTTTACTGTAATGAAAGATGCATTATCATAGTGAGTATATATAAATAAGAAGATGTGGTATGAGTGCCAATGAGGCAAATCTCCATCCAAGTCAGAATGTGTAAAAAGTAAACAAGTATGTGTCAAAGTACGGCCTTCAACACGGAGCCTTGGCTCATACCAAACAGCAAGCTGTAAAGGGCCCCAAAATGACTAGTGTAAAACAATTCAAACAGCATACATTTACAGTTTACATGTTGAAAGGTGATTAGGAACTCTTGACAGCATTCTCATTTAACAGTTTTTTTGTTATACAAAGGAAGAGGTTTGAATGAACTTAAATTTACTCATCACTCTTTTCACAGAACCTATACTGAACAGTATGACTTCATATTAAGTTAGCAATTCAAAAATGATGAGTTATTAAGTGTGTTGGCTTATTCTATTCTTTTAGACACCTTCTCCTTGTTTTCTGAAACTTTAAAATTTCAATTGGGGGTATATATGCTTAGCATGACAAAGTGTGTATTCTTGTTTAGTGTATGACAGAACCTTTTCAACAAGTGACGTCCATATTGGACCAGCCATATACAGCATAACTCATAACAAACCATGACTCTTTTATCTTGATTGTAGCATGTTTTCTCGCATGGAAGCTGACTCAGAAGAAATGTACAGCCATATAAAAGATATTACCCATACACTGACCATGACTCTTTTCTCTTGATTGTAGCATGGTATCTCGCATGGAAGCTGACCCAGAAGAAATGTACAGCCATATAAAAGATATAACCCATACACTGACCATGTCTCTTTTCTCTTGATTGTAGCATGGTATCTCGCATGGAAGCTGACCCAGAAGAAATGTACAGCCATATAAAAGATATAACCCATACACTGACTATGACTCTTTTCTCTTGATTGTAGCATGGTATCTCGCATGGAAGCTGACCCAGAAGAAATGTACAGCCATATAAAAGATATTACCCATACACTGACCATGACTCTTTTCTCTTGATTGTAGCATGGTATCTCGCATGGAAGCTGACCCAGAAGAAATGTACAACCATATAAAAGATATTACCCATACACTGACCATGTCTCTTTTCTCTTGATTGTAGCATGGTATCTCGCATGGAAGCTGATCCAGAAGAAATGTACAGCCATATAAAAGATATTACCCATACACTGACCATGACTCCTGTTCCACTTGCTGGCAGATTGGCATTGGTATTGTTTTAGCTATTATACATGTCACTATAATAGGATTTACACTTTCCACTGGCATTGCTTGTCTTTGCAAAAAATTTTTTCTTTAGATTGCATACATTGCCATACATGTATGTGAATAAAACTTGATTTTGCAATCAGTAAATCTCATGTATATTTCATAATTTCCACCTGCAAACCATGGACATCCTCAAGAGTTCTGGAAATAATTTTTTCCTTGATCCTCACTGAAGAAAATGTGCTGGTCCTCACTATTATTTCTATTGCAAAATTGCAAAATTGTGTAGGTTCTTTGCAAAACTTATGTGGTCAAAACCTTAGGACCACCACTTTTCGAGAACTCTGTATCCACTTCTGACACCTGATGTTTTAAATTATATTACTTTTTAAAAAATTGCATTCAAAAGCGTTACTGAATTTTCAAAAGAGAATTATGTCCGGCGTCATCGTCGTCGTCCGAAGACACATTGGTTTCGCACTCTAACTTTAGTTAAAGTGAATGGATCTCTAAGAAATTTTACCATAAGGTTCAATACCACAAAAGGAAGGTTGGGATTGATTTTGGGGTTATGGTACCAACAGTTAAGGAATTAGGGGCCAAAAGGGGCCAAAATAAGCATTTTGTAACTTCCAGACAATAACTTGTGTGTAAGTGTATGGATCTATCTGACATTATACCACAAGGTTCCATATCACATGGGGGTAATTGCCTCAAAATTTTAGGAATTAGGGGCCAAAAGGGGCAAAAATAAGCATTTTTCTAGTTTCAGGACAATAACTTGTGTGTAAGTGTATGGATCTTTCTGAAATTGTACTACAAGGTTCCATATCACAAAGGGAAAGCTGGAATTGAGTTTGGGGTAATTGCCCTAAATGTTTAGGAATTAGGGGCCAAGGGGCCAAAATAAGCATTTTCTAGTTTCCAGACAATAACTTGTGTTCAAGTGTATGGATCTCTGAAATTGTACTGCAAGGTACCATACCTCAAAGGGAAGGCTGGGATTGAGTTTGGGGTGATGAATCATAAGGGGTTCAAAAATTTGGGGGTGGATTTTTTTTTTCCATTTTTTCCTTTAAAATTTTCTATTTTAAGTTGGTCATTTCTGATTTATATTTAAAAGCAAATAATAATGATATAGCAGGAGATACACACCAAACAGGATGTGTAAATTATTATATAATAAGTATTGTGCAATAGCAAGAAATTTTCAATTGCACAGTATTGCGCAATAGCAAGAAATCTTCAATTGCACACACTACAAAAGTCAAAAGTCTGAAAAGACCAGTTTTTGTCTGAATTTGCATGAATTTTACTCGACATTCTTAATTTGTCTAAATAATTTTAAAAATTCTTGACATAGTATGAATTTGTCTAAGAAGGTTCTTGATTTTTCTTGACAAGTGTCTTGACAGTATGAACATTGTCTTAAAATTTCTCGACACTTCCTGTATCATCTGATAAGAGTCTGGATTAGTCTCGACCAATTCTTGACTGTCTTAAATTTGTCTCGATCTGTCTTGACATATTCTTGACATTCTTAATAATGTCTGAATATGTCTCGACATATTCTTGACATTCTAAATAATGTCTGAATATGTCTCGACACATTCTTGACAGTCTTAAATATGTCTTGACACTATCTCAACAGTATAAATTTGGCCTGAAATGTGAACAGACTTATTCTGCACTGTTTATGACATTCTATTGCTGTTATTTACTCCTTTTTATTATGGCTAAACTAAACTTTGAAGAATCAAGGATCAATTTGGTATAGTAAGATACCCTTTTGGTGCAACTAAGTTGGAATACCCTGAATAATTCCCCATGTAGTTTAATTTTGATTTATTTTAATTAAACATTTAATTAATTGTTTTCACTTGGAATATAAGTCAAAGTTACTAACAAACAGCATTTAGATTTTTGCCGTTCGCAAAACTGCCAGTCAAATTTGCTTTACTAAAATAGGTGTCTTATAGGCAGTTTTAAAATGTGACCATGTGTCTCTTTTGGACCCCACAATTCATCTTTTGGGTTTATGTGGATAAAAAAAGAGGGAGAGGGGCTTTCGTTTAGGTCAAAGGATTTGTTCCCATCTTGATTCAAAACCTTATTCATTTTTTAGAACAACCCAAAATCATTTTTTATTCAAATTTTAGTGTTGAATTTTATAATTTTTTATCAAAAATAAATATTTGTGATAACTCCTTCCTGAAAAGAAAACGAATGTTTAGAACTATATTGTGCATGTATGTCTGTTTGAGATCCATTTAATAAGACCAATGATTTCTATAGAATTTCTATAGAAATCATTGATGGAACCCATTATAAATACATTTTTTTTTATTATTCCTGGAGTAGATAATAATTTTCTTTTAAGATGAAAAAAATCCATTTTAATTCAATTTTTTTTCATCAAAATGATGATTTTCATTTTCATCTATCAACAAACTTTTTAAATTGTAGTGTCATGTTCGGTCAACTGATAAGTTGTATGGCTGATTACAGGTAAAGCAGTAATTTCTATTTGACAGTTGCATGTACTCTTGGGTGTGGAATACCTTAATTTTATGGGGAACATCCTGTCCATGTGTAATACTTAATATATATATTCCAACAGATGACATTACACAAATTTTTCTTCTGTTAAATGAATGATTTGTATATCATCATAATTTGCTATCTATATAAACCACATTTTGGTATAATGATTATTTACCATATCAACATTGAATATTATGAATGTAGAATGAAATATGTCTAAAGTATGATTGGTTTTAATCATTTAATTTATAAGGTTTTGGAATCAAAATTTGTAATTATTTAAAACCCACATTCAAATTGTTTTATATCAACACACCCTCATTTGAATTATTTTATACTTTAGATTTCATAGCCATATTTGCATTTGTAAAATATTATATACCCAAATTTTCAATTATTTTACATGCCCAACTTTTATTTTTGTTGTAAGAAGTGTAACATGGAACAACAGTATATCATATAAAGAGAAATAAAGATTAAAGTTATATCATGAATATTGGTCATGATTTGTAAAACTCAGAACTGTCAAGTAAATTTAAGACACAATTCAAAATGTTCAGAATGTGTCAAGCCAACTGAGAAAAAATAAGAATGTCGAGAATATGTCGAGAAATATCGAGACAGTATTCAAATGTCAAGAATTTGTCAAGAAATTTTAAGACCATATTCAGAATGTCGAGAATATGTCGAGTAAATTTCATACAAATTTAATATAAATGAGAATTTGTCAAGAAAAATTAAGACACGAGTCATACTTTTGGAGAATGTCGAGTAAAAGTTCATGCAAATCAAGACAAAACTGGTCTTTTCAGACTTTTAGACTTTTGTAGTGACAGTATTGCGCAATAGCAAGAAACATCCAATAGCACAATATTGCACAATAGCAAGAAATTGTCAATTGTACAATATTGCGCAATAGTAAGAAATATTCAATTGCACAGTATTGCGCAATTGCAAGAAATATTCAATTGCACAGTATTGTGCAAAAGAAGATACTTTGTATAAATTGCTTATTTCTTGACCAATTTCAATGGGGTTTTATTCTTGAATTCTTGGGGTTCTTTAATATGCTGAATCTAACCATGTATTAAGTTTTTGGATTTTGGGCCCCGTTTTTAAATTGGTCCACATTGAGGTCCAAAGGGTCCAAAATTAAACTTTGTTTGATTTCATCAAAAATTGAATTATTGGGGTTCTTTGATATGCGAATCTAACCGTGTATTTAGATTCTTAATTTTGGTCCCGTTTTCAAATTGGTCTACATTAAGGTCCAAAGGGTCCAAAATTAAACTTAGTTTGATTTTAATAAAATTGAATTCTTAGGGTTCTTTGATATGCTGAATCTAAACATGTATTTAGATTTTTGATTATGGGCCCAGTTTTCAAGTTGGTCCAAATCGGGTCCAAAATTAAACTTTGTTTGATTTCAACAAAATTGAATATATGGGGTTCTTTGATATGCTGAATCTAACCATGTATTTAGATTCTTAATTTTTGGTCCCGTTTTCAAATTGGTCTACATTAATGTCCAAAGGGTCCAAAATTAAACTTAGTTTGATTTTAATAAAATTGAATTCTTAGGGTTCTTTGATATGCTGAATCTAACCATGTATTTAGATTTTGATTATGGGCCCAGTTTTCAAGTTGGTCCAAATCGGGTCCAAAATTAAACTTTGTTTGATTTCAACAGAAATTGAATATATGGGGTTCTTTGATATGCTGAATCTAACCATGTATTTAGATTTTTGTTTTTGGGCCCGTTATCAACTTTGTCCACATTGAGGTCAAAAGGGTCCAAAATTAAACTTTTGTTTGATTTCATCAAAATTGAACTCTTGGGGTTCTTTGATATGCTGAATCTAACCATGTATTTAGATTTTGATATTGGACCATAATAGGTGAATGTCCAATTTAAAATTTTAAGTTCTTAGACCACATTCATTCTGTGTCAGAAACCTATGCTGTGTCAAATATTTAATCACAATCCAAATTCAGAGCTGTATCAAGCTTGAATGTTGTGTCCATACTTGCCCCAACTGTTCAGGGTTTGACCTCTGCGGTCGTATCAAGCTGCGCCCTGCGGAGCATTTTATTTAACATTTATATGTATTTATATATTAGGTCACAATAAGCTTAAAAAATGCAGATATTTGCTATTGTGCTATCCCTTTGTATTCATATTTTAAAGTACAAGTCTTTTTGACGGGTACAAATTTATGATAACTGTGAAGCTACCAAAAAATCTGAGTTGACATACATGTGTTGAAATGTTTCATTTTATAGAATTCCTTTGAAAATTGTTTTGATTGTTGTTTTTATGCCCCACCTAGGGGCATTATGTTTTTCGGTCTGTGCGTCTGTTCATTCGTCCGTCCGTCCGTCCATCTGTCTGTCCCGCTTCAGGTTAAAGTTTTTGGTCAAGGTAGTTTTAGATGAAGTTGAAGTGCAATCAACTTGAAACTTAGTACACATGTTCCCTAGCTATGATATGATCTTTCTAATTTTAATGCCAAATTAGAGTTTTGACACATTTCACAGTCAACTGAACATAAAAAATGATAGTGCAAGTGGGGCATCCGTGTACTATGGACATATTCTTGGTTTTTTTTTTTTGCTTTTTATGTTATGTTTGCTATAGCTTTTTCACTTTTTATCACAGTTTTATATTAAGAGTAGAATTTTTAGTTTGCTCTATATTTGGATGGATATTTTTCAATGTTTTCTTCCAGAAAAAGTCTTCTGATACAGTCGTTAATGATTTTAAATATCTCTTTTGCTTCAGAATTTGAATTTCTTTACAATGCTTTTTTGTAGGAAGTTGAGATTGACGGAGAATCTTTATTTTGTACCCACCAGAAAAACCAGATAAACCTGTGATAGATATACCTCTTCATTTAGTCTTCCTGTGTTTCAATACCAACGAAATTTTGAAAATTCTTTCTGCCATTTTGTTGGAGGAGAGGATTGTGTTCATTTCATCAAGTTATGCTTTGCTGACCACCATTATGCAGGTAAATATTTTCAAAAACAAATGTCTCTCAATTTAAAGGTAGAATTAATTAAAGGATACTCAATTTGGTTCATAGTTGCCAACCTCTTGCAATGAGAAGACACGTCATGATGTGAAAAATGGTGTAGAAATAAATTCTTTTAAATTTCGTCAAGAGCTTTTATGGTAAATATTGGAAACAAAATTACTTGGGTAGAATATTTAAAAAGGTTAAAATTAAATACAAAATTGTTTCACTTTAATAATAATTTCAGGACCTGATAATTATTTAAATTTAATGACTCTTCACAATTTAAAGCCTCCTAAGTTTAAATTTTTACAATTACTGCTATATGTTCCATTTTATACATCAGTCTGTCTATATGCCAACATAACATATGATTACTCAAATTTGCTTTAAGGAATTCTCATGAAATTTTAACAGAATATTAGGATTGACAGAAAACTCTACTTTTGAATTTGAAAAATTGTTGGTTTGTTGCGCCAGAATTGCAGGACTTTAAATGTCAGATTTAAGGCTTTTTTATGCTCCCGCCGTAGGTGATGACCTTTGACTGTCCGTCCTTCCGTCTTCCTGTCCTACCATCTTTCTGTCCATCCCATATTGTTGTAAAGCTTGAATGGGGGCATTTGTGTCCTCAGACATATTCTTCTTTTGTTTTCACATATCACATGTACTTTCATTCACTGAGCACAATTTACTTTAAAATGTAAACTGTTGTTTGAATTAATAAAAGAAAGTTCACTTTAAATTTTGAATTTTTAGTTATCTGTCATTCCAGAGTTATGGGACTTTTATCAGTATAATATTAATGATATTAGGCAATATTTATAGCCTTAGGGTATCTCTAATTCTGGTGAAGCTGTTTATTAGTTATTTTGTGTTGTCAGATTGCTGTCTTATAGATGTCTTTTATATTTATAGAATAATTATATGAATTGCATTTTCAGAGTTTTCTATACTTTATTCTACCCTTTGAATGGAGGTATTCCTTTGTCCCCATCCTGACCATAGAAGCATTGGAATTGTTAGAGGCACCAGGGACGTTTATGATGGGGTGCCATAAAATACACAGAAAAGAAGTTGAACAGGTTTGATTTGTTTAAATATTAAAAAAATGGTCTATTTTTTAGCCTGATGATTTCATACAAAAACAGAGGTTAAAAAAATGACATACTTTTCAAGGATTTAACATTTTATATGGCAGGGATATATTGATGTTATATATGATTATAATTTTGAAAAGTAGATAAGACACACACTTAAATAATGGTCAGTCCAGGGGCTAGGAATCACTTATCTGGTGAGATGGAAATTTTATAATGAAACAAAATTGAGATAATGAAGTTAATTCAACTTAAAATTGTTAATCAGGTGAACACATCAGAAATATTTCAAGAAAAATAGAGAAGAATTCAGAATTCATAAAGGTTTGAAAATAGGTTAAGTCTGAAATTTTTACCATAATTTTTTTGATGGATCCTTGAGAAAAAGTGTTCAAAAGTATAATGAATCTATACCCTATTAAATTGATCATTTTTATTGTAATATTTTCCGAAGGTGTTAAAAGATACGAGAATTTCAATGCAGAGGTATCATAAATGCATTGTCTATTTTATTCTAAATTGATTTTTGTTATAAATATAATAATAAGCAAAATAATGGACTTGACATAATTTTGGTAAAGTCAGATCTTAAGTTAAGGGAACCATCAATTCCATGGAATCAAAGTGTTGTAAATAAGCATTTTTTCCTTTAATAAAAAAGATGTGTATGCTATTGTTTTATCAGGATTGAATTGTCCTCTTTAAGATTTTGCAAATTATGTGTCAGGACTGTTCCATTAAAATAAATTTAAGAGAGTTTGAAGGGAAGTTCCATTTTTGGATATGGGTGGTGAGCAAGGATCTGGAAATTTTTTCAGACAATTTCGGTCAATTTGAGATACATGTCTTAAAAGTTGGTACCCTTTTTTCAAATTGTCGATATCACACTAGATTCATAGCATCAAAGGACTTGTATTAACTGTTTCATCGCATTTACCATGTTTACTTCAGGAATTTTCTTACCATTCTACTTATAACGTCCAAGAACAGTTTAGGGAAGGCAACAGTTTAAAATTGAAATGATTTTAATGACTCAAAATGGTTAATTTCTCAGACACCGCTAACGTTTCTTTTGATTTTGGATTTTGAAGACGAAATTAAAACCGCAAGTTTTGCGACAATACTAAAGTACGAGTAATTCTGGATTCATTTCCGGGATTTGTTTTGTTTATCAAATTGACAGGAAATCACCAGGTTTTTAATTTTATTACCTTGAAAGTGTTTAAATATAATAGATATTAGTTACATTCGTTTAATTAAGCCTGAAATATTTTTGCATTTTACAATTAAGTGTCCTATCTGCTGAAGACAATTTCACGCATGCATATTACATAGTTAATAAAGCACATGTATGAGTTACTCGTGAAAAATTACTTTTTTCTACGTAAATTAAATTAAGTTTTAATTTTTAAATCAGAATTATTGATTTTCCTTGTTGAAAAGTAATTAAATAATGAATACAGTTGTCATGGAATTTTAATTTCTTTATGATATTAGTTGCTGTTCTGAGCTTGTGATCATTGTCAGGTGTGAATTAAAAACACAGGTAGAAAGTGTTTAGCAATCATTAGCCAATATTTCCCGGAGGCATAATATAGTTATTAGGAGGGCCCTAAGGATTATCAAACTATACTGGAGTGGCAGTTTAATTACATGAAATGGATTATAACACAAAAACAAGTGCAAAATGGCAATTAAGAAACCCGATCTAAATGAAATGACCAAAATTATATCTCTAAAAAAATAAAATTTGTCCTAAATCCCAATTTTTCGTTTAGGACAAATAGCTTTCAGTTTAGGACTTGACTGGCAAATATGACCATTTCCAGACCCTTGGTGCTGGGTCATTAATCCTTGTATGTCCCTTTGATGTATGCAAGTTTTCTCAGTAAATTATGTTAGTTGTAGAGGGCCTTTTGAAGTTCCATCCTAATCTCCCATGTCTGTTAAAATGGAAAAAAGGAAAAGTTTTGGATGTGTATTTTCAGATTGAGGGTGTTGTTGTGGTTGATATAGATGAAGGTTCAGTGGCTGTTAACCCTGTTATAGAAATGACAACAAACCAGTCCGATAGTATAGAAAGTTTACGTGATATACCTGAAATACCTGATGAGGCTGCCAAGTTATTTTCTAAAGTCTGTAAGAGGGCGCTGTATCAACATGACTTAGTAGAGTTACAAAGGTATTTTTTAAAGTCTGTAAGAGGGCGCTGTATCAACATGACTTAGTAGAGTAAAAACGGTATTTTCTAAAGTCTGTAAGAGGGCGCTGTATTAACATGACTTAGTAGAGTTACAAAGGTATATTCTAAAGTCTGTAAGAGGGCACTGTATCAGCATGACTTAGTAGAGTTACAAAGTTATTTTGTAAGAGGGCGCTGTATCAACATGACTTAGTAGGGTTACAAAGGTATATTCTGAAGTCTGTAAGAGGGCGCTGTATCAACATGACTTAGCAGAGTTACAAAGGTATATTCTAAAGTCTGTAAGAGGGAGCTGTATCAACATGACTTGGTGGAGTTACAAAGGTATTTTCTAAAGTCTGTAAGAGGGCGCTGTATCAACATGACTTAGTCAGGGACTAAACTTAACGGTCGCCCAGTTGCCCAAGGCGACCAGATTTTCGGTTGGGCGAATATATTTTATTATCCTGATCGCCCAGCTGGCGACTATAAAATAGTTTGCTGTGAATCCCATTTCTACCCTTTCCCTGTGATATAAACACAAGAGTGCACACGCTGAAATGTCTCGCCTACTATACTGACCGTTGATTTTATGTTGATAGTCCTAGTTTTACTAGAAGTATCACATTAACATTTATGATCCAAGAAAATGAGGTCAATTGTCAGATAAACCAAGGCAGAAATACATCTACACGTTTAATACAATCATTCCATACACAGAATATAGATGACCTATTGCTCATAGTATAAAGAAACAGACCAAACCATGGAAATTCTATATTGACCAATTAACCATGAAAAAGAAGTCAAGGTCAGATGAATCCTGCCAGACAGACATGTACACCTTAAAATCATTCCATGCATCAAGTATAGTTGACCTATTGCTTATAGTATCTAAGAAACAAAGTTAACCAGGAAAACTGAACATTGACCAATGAATCATGAAAATGAGGTGAAGGTCAGATGATACCTGCCAGACAGACAAATACACCTTACAATCATTCCATACACTAAACAAAGTTGACCTATTGCTTAAAGTTTAAGAAAAACAGATTAAAACACAAAAACTTAACATAAGCAATGAACCATGAAAATGAGGTCAAGGTCAAATAAAACCTGTTAGACTGACATGTACATCGTAAAATATTTCCATACACCAAATATAGTTGACCTACTGTATACAGTATTAGAAAAACAGACCAAAACACAAAAACTTAACATTGAGCAATGAACTGTGAAAATGAGGTCAAGGTCAAATAAAACCTGCCAGACTGACATGTACATCTTAAAATATTTCCATACACCAAATATAGTTGACCTATTGCATACAGTATTAGACCAAAACACAAAAACTAAACTATTACCACTGAACCATGAAAATGAGGTCAAGGTCAGATGACACCTGCCAGTTGGACATGTACACCTTACAGTCATTACATACACCAAATATATTAGACCTACTGCTTATAGTATCTGAGATATGGACTTGACCACGAAAACTTAACCTTGTTCACTGATCCATGAAATGAGGTCGAGGTCAAGTGAAAACTGTCTGACAGACATGAGGACCTTGCAAGGTGCGCACATACCAAATATAGTTATCCTATTACTCATAATAAGAAAAAAATTAACATTACAAAAAATCTTAACTTTTTTTTCAAGTAGTCACTGAACCATGAAAATGAGGTCAAGGACAATGGACATATGACAGACGGAAACTTCATATCATGAGGCATCTATATACAAAGTATGAAGCATCCAGGTCTTCTACCTTCTGAAATATTAAGATTTTAAGAAGTTAGTTAATGCCGCCACCGCCGCCGCCAGATCACTATCCCTATGTCGAGCTTTCTGCGACAAAAGTCGAGGCTCGACAAAAAACTGTTCCCAAATGGAAACCTGATTGTCTAATCAAAGCAGGAAAATTAAGGAGAGAATTTCTGGAAACCAGTAAGTTCATTTTAATAACCAGGACCCGTTCGGACAATTAAGTTTTTGATGCGAAGTCATGATTTGACATATACCCCTTCTCTAAACATGTGTTCTTATCTCTATTTTAAAGCTTCTATGATTATTATACCCCAACCAAGAGTTGCGGAGGGTATAATGTTTTTGACCCGTCTGTCCGTCCGTCAGTCCGTCCGTCAGTCCTGTTTCTTGTCATCGCAACTCCTCTCAAACCACACAACAGAATTTCACGAAACCTTTTTAGATAATAAGGACATACTATGTAGTTGTGCATATCGACAGGAAATTACGATTCAATTCTTTTTCTAGGAGTTACGCCCCTTTGAACTTATTTACTTTAATGTACTACTGCAACAGTTTGTCATTGCAACTCCTCTCAAACCGCACAACAGAATTTCATGAAACCTTTTCAGATAATAAGGACATACTACGTAGATGTTCATATCGACAGGAAATTACGATTCAATTTTTTTCCAGGAGTTACACCCTTTGAACTTATTTGCCCAATATACTACTGCAACCTTTTGTCATCGCAACTCCTCTGAAACCACACAACAGAATTTCATGAAACCTTTTCAGATAATAAGGACATACTACGTAGATGTGCATATCGACAGGAAATTACGATTCAATTTTTTTCCAGGAGTTACGCCTTTGAAATTATTGGCCCAATATACTACTGCAACCTTTGTCATCGCAACTCCTCTCAAACCACACAACAGAATTTCATGAAACCTTTTCAGATAATAAGGACATACTACGTAGATGTGCATATCGACAGGAAATTACGATTCAATTTTCTTTCCAGGAGTTACGCCCCTTTGAACTTATTTGCTTCAATGTACTTCTGCAACAGTTTGTGATTGCAACTCCTCTGAAACCACACAACAGAATTTTATGAAACTGTGTAGATAATAAGGACATACTATGTAGATGTGCATATTGACAGGAAATTATGATTCAATTTTTTTTTCTGATACAATTTTTTTTTAACACTTATTTTATTTCTGCAATGACAATGTGGGGACGTGGGGTATGTGAGCGCGCTCACTAAGGTTCTTTCATTTCATTATTGTTTAGTGTTTTTGTCTAAACTGTTGAATTTGCATTGCTTCGTAGATGCATTCCAGTTGTCCAGGGAGTCATTACAAGCCTGTATTTGACGATAACTTGTCCAAGCATCGCTATTTACAAAATCTTCAATGAAAAAACAAAACGCAAAATCTCGTAAATAAATTTCAAAATACCTATATTGCTTTCCAATCTTCAATAAAAAGTATTGAATAACGTTTTTGATAAACACTATTAGAGGATGGCTTGGATTTGAAATAGCATTTAATGATTCATAGAAACAGCCATATTGTCAAAATGTCAACAGGAAGTTCAAATTGAAGGGAGACAATTTTGATGGGAAATGTACTTAAATCAGTACTGTCAAATCTTATGATATATTTCTGGTGGCGATAATTCAAATATTATCAAGTTATCACACATAATCTTTACCAGACTCAAAAGTTACATATAGGATTACATAAAAAGGCTTTATTAGTATATGAAAAGTACATTTAAGTTTTATATTATTAGAATAAAAATTGGTTGGGCCCATAAAATTTCAACTGGGCCCCTGAAAAAAAATATTTCAGGGGCCCAGCTGGCCCCTGGAGAAAAAGAGTTAAGTTTAGTCCCTGCTTAGTGGAGTTACAAAGGTATATTCTAAAGTCTGTAAGAGGGCACTGTATCAACATGACTTAGTAGAGTTACAAAGGTATTTTCTAAAGTCTGTAAGAGGGCGCTGTATCAACATGACTTAGTAGAGTTACAAAGGTATTTTCTAAATTCTGTAAGAGGGCACTGTATCAGCATGACTTAGAAGAGCTACATTTTTGTACAAAGGTAATAAGGAGGAATCACCAGTTATAGTCCCTTAACAAAAACTACAGAGCAACAGATTCCTTACCTTTACCTTAATTCTCCAGGCCTCCACTCTGAAGCAACAGATTCAATAGACTATTTTTACCGACTTTTGTCTCCAGAGTTTATAATTTTCAACAGGTTACCTACTGAGTGGTATGTTATTCTGGTACTGAGTCATGTAAAAGCAACTAAAAGAAGGAAAAATCATTCTTACAATTGGGGCAAAGGACAAGGTACCATAAGTATCAGAGAAAAGCCCCAATTTTTGTTTAAATTAAAGACCATGTGCCATAGATTATAATACTTTACTGTGGATTCATTATTATTCGTTGGATACCAATTTTTGTGGATTTCGTGGTTGCCCAGGAACCAGGAATTTTAATGTTCAACAAATTGCAAATTTCCTAAAGATATTTATGCAGACTTTGGCAAAACCCGAAATCAAATATCCACGAAAATGCAAGTTTTCCTCAATCCACAAAATTTGGTATACACGAAAATAAATGAATACACAGTATGTATAAAGTCTGAAACCTATATTTTTGTAAACTTCAATAGTTTTGTCAACTTTGTCTGATTTAATTCATGTTTTGTTGTGGTAAACGCCTCCAGATTTGCGAAAAGGGAAGAAAAATGGCAGTTTTCCAAAAAAATTTCGGCCATTTTAGACTATGAACATACCTAAGACCCACAATCATATTCATACCAGTAATTCCTTAGATATAAATATTGATGCATTTTAAATTTCTTCATGGGCTATATATATTTAGCTCATAGTTAAAAAAAAATAAAATGTGAAAAAGTTCAAGGTTAAAAAAAATCAAGTGTTGACTGATAAGTGAAAAGTTCTGAGAAGCCTGAAAAGAATAAGCAAGATGTATGATATTGAATTTTATAATTTTTTTGCCAATTATAAATTTTCTTTTTTGCCACAACTTTATTTTTTACAAAATGCAATGATGGCCATCAATAGCAGAAACCTTGTCTCAAACATTACAATAAATGAATGGAACACAGATAAAGGCATATTAAAAATCAGAGATAAATACTGTCACAAATGAGGCAATGTCAAATGTAACTTGAACAGCCTTTGTCATCGCGTGTTGACATTAAAAGTATTTTCATTTAAAGAATTTTGTTTTACTTCTTAACAGGCCAGTGTGCTTTGATATCAGAAAGAGAAGAAAGATGGAGAAACTAAAAGTACAACAGCTGAATTCAGACATCACTGCTGGATGTTTGGAACTCATGGTTAATTTATATAGGTAACTATTGTTGAAATACCATATAATAGAGAAGCAAAGGATACAGGGTATCTACCCTGACAGAAAATCAGTACATGCACAGCAAAAAAACATCCTGTTATAAAACTTACACACAATGCTTATTACCACCAAATACAGATCAAGTTTGAATTTTGCAATGTTTGGGTGGCATCACTTTCAGTGTTCTTCAGTTATGTCTCTATACAAATGGAAAAAATGCTGAATTTGCCATATATTTACAAACGACCTTTGTCTCATGGACACATTCCTCTTTTATTTAAGAAGGAAACACTTATTAGTATATTGTTCTACATGTGTGTTGTTGGTTAAAAAAAATAACATACCTACTGACCCCTGCAAAGCATGGACAGGCAACAATAACCAATTTTTTTTTTTTAATGATGGCCTGGACAATGGTGGGAAAAGGGCCCCATGTGAGCTTAAGCCATCACTTGGCGTCCATCGTCGTCCGTCGTCGTCCGTCGTCTGTCGTCGCCGTCGTCTTTCGTCGTAAACTATTTCAAAATCTTCTCCTCTGAAACTACTAGTACTGGGCCAAATACCTTCAAACTTTAACTAAATGTTCCTTAGGGTATCTAGTTTATAAATTGTATCCAAGTTTTGATCCATCGACAAATGGCCGCCATGGCTTAAAATAGAACATAGGGTCAAATGCAGTTTTTGGCACTAAAGCTTTTAGAGCAAATCTGACATGGGGTAAATTTATTCAATTGGTCAAGATCTATCAGTTCTGAAATTTTCAGACGAATCGAACAACCCATTGTTGGGTTGCTGCCACCGAATTGGTAGTTTTAACAAAATTTTGCAGTTTTTTTATTATTTTGAATAGTATTATAGATATATATAAACTGTAAGCAGCAATATTGTTCAGCAAAGTAAGATCTACAAAAAGTTAATATGACCATAATTGTCAATTGACCCCTTAAGGAGTGATTGCCCTTTAAAGACAATTTTACGCAATTTGTTCATCAAGTTTGCTAACATTTAAAAATCTTCTCCTCTGAAACTACTGGGCCAATTACCTTCAAACTTTAAATAAATGTTCCTTAGGGTATCTTGTTTATAAATTATATCCGAAGTTTGTATCCATCGACAAACATGGCCGCCATGGCTAAAAATAGAACATAAGGGTCAAATGCAGTTTTTGGCTTATATCTCAAAAACTAAATCTTTTAGAGCAAATGTGACATGGGGTAAAATTGTTTAATTGGTCAAGATCTATCGGCCCTGAAATTTTCAGATGAATCGAACAACCCATTGTTGGGTTGCTGCCACCTAATTGGTAGTTTTAACAAAATTTTGCAGTTTTTTGTTATTATTTTGAATATTATTATAGATATATATAAACTGTAAGCAGCAATAATATTCAGCAAAGTAAGATCTACAAAAAAGTTAATATGACCATAATTGTCAATTGACCCCTTAAGGAGTTATTGCCCTTTAAAGACAATTTTACACAATTTGTTCATCAAGTTTGCTAACATTTAAAAATCTTCTCTGAAATACAGGTGAGCCTCTTGTTTACTTATAGCAGGAATTTACAAATTTAAGAATATGTAAAGGAAACATATTGAGCATTTTATGATTTATGACCATACTTTTTTTTCTGTTGTAGAGGTGTTATGTCAGAAATCCGATTAGAACATCAGAGATTTAACAAGCAAGCATTCCTTGACAGCATACAGGGCCTAGATAAAAAGTTTTATGAAAGAGTAAGTTGGTGTAGATGTAGAAATATCCACTTTTTATACGACCATAAAAATTTTTGTGGTCGTATATTGGTATAACGTTAGCGTCGTCGTCGGCGTCGGCGTCCAAGACGCATTGGTTTCGCCTCTAACTTTAGTTTAAGTGAATGGATCTCTATGAAATTTTACCATAAGGTTCAATATCACAAAAGGAAGGTTGGGATTGATTTTGGGGTTATGGTACCAACAGTTAAGGAATTAGGGGCCAAAGGGCCAAAATAAGCATTTTGTAACTTCCAGACATAACTTGTGTGTTAGTGTATGGATCTCTCTGACATTGTACCACAAGGTTCCATATCACAAAGGGAATGCTGGGATTGATTTTTGGGGTAATTGCCTCAAAATTTTAGGAATTAGGGGCCAAAAATGGGCAAAAACAAGCATTTTCTAGTTTCATGACAATTACTTGTGTGTAAGTGTATGGATCTTTCTGAAATTGTACTACAAGGTTCCATATCACAAAGGAAAGCTGGAATTTAGTTTGGGGTAATTGCCTGAAACGTTTAGGATTTAGGCGCCAAAAGGGCCAAAAATAAGCATTTTCTATTTTCCAGACAATAACTTGTGTTCAAGTGTATGGATCTCTCTGAAATTGTACTGCAAGGTACCATACCTCAAAGGGAAGGCTAGGATTGAGTTTGGGGTGATGAATCATAAGGGGTTCAAAAATTGGGGGATTTTTTTCCCCTTTTCTTCCTTTTTTCCTTTTTTTTTTCTTTAAAATTTTCCATTTTAAGTTGGTTATTTCTGATTTATATTTAAAAGCAAATAATAATGATATGGCAGGAGATACACACCAAACAGGATATGTAAATTATTATATAATAAGTATTGTGCAATAGCAAGAAATTTTCAATTGCACAGTATTGCTAATAGCAAGAAATCTTCAATTGCACAGTATTGCGCAATAGCAAGAAATATCCAATAGCACAATATTGCACAATAGGAAGAAATTGTCAATTGTACAGTATTGCACAATAGCAAGAAATATTCAATTGCACAGTATTGCGCAATTGCAAGAAATATTTAATTGCACAGTATTGTGCAAAAGAAGATTCTTTGTATAAATTGCTTATTTCTTGACCAATTTCAATGGGGTTTTATTCTTGAATTCTTGGGGTTCTTTAATATGCTGAATCTAACCGTGTATTAAGTTTTTGGATTTTGGGCCCTGTTTTAAATTGGTCCACATTGAGGTCCAAAGGGTCCAAAATTAAACTTTGTTTGATTTCATCAAAATTGAATTATTGGGGTTCTTTGATATGCTGAATCTAACCATGTATTTAGATTCTTAATTTTGGTCCCGTTTTCAAATTGGTCTACATTAAGGTCCAAAGGGTCCAAAATTAAACTTAATTTGATTTTAACAAAATTGAATTCTTAGGGTTCTTTGATATGCTGAATCTAATCATGTATTTAGATTTTTGATTATGGGCCCAGTTTTCAAGTTGGTCCAAATCGGGTCCAAAATTAAACTTTGTTTGATTTCAACAAAATTGAATAAATTGGGTTCTTTGATATGCTGAATCTAACCATGTATTTAGATTTTTGATTTTGGGCCCCATTATCAACTTTGTCCACATTGAGGTCAAAAGGGTCCAAAATTAAACTTTGTTTGATTTCAACAAAATTGAATATATGGGGTTCTTTGATATGCTGAATCTAACCGTGTATTTAGATTCTTAATTTTTGGTCCCGTTTTCAAATTGGTATACATGAAGGTCCAAAGGATCCAAAATTAAACTTAGTTTGATTTTAACAAAATTGAATTCTTAGGGTTCTTTGATATGCTGAATCTAATCATATATTTAGATTTTTGATTATGGGCCCAGTTTTCAAGTTGGTCCAAATTGGGGTCCAAAATTAAACTTTGTTTGATTTCAACAAAAATTGAATATATGGGGTTCTTTGATATGCTGAATCTAACCATGTATTTAGATTCTTAATTTTTGGTCCTGTTTTCAAATTGGTCTACATTAAGGTCCAAAGGGTCCAAAATTAAACTTAATTTGATTTTAACAAAAATTGAATTCTTAGGGTTCTTTGATATGCTGAGTCTAAACATGTCTTTAAATTTTTGATTATGGGCCCAGTTTTCAAGTTGGTCCAAATCGGGGTCCAAAATTAAACTTTGTTTGATTTCAACAAAAATTGAATATATCCAAATTAAACTTTGTTTGATTTCAACAAAAATTGAATATATGGGGTTCTTTGATATGCTGAATCTAACCATGTATTTAGATTTTTGATTTTTGGGCCCCGTTATCAACTTTGTCCACATTGAGGTCAAAAGGGTCCAAAATTAAACTTTGTTTGATTTCATCAAAAATTGAACTCTTAGGGTTCTTTGATATGCTGAATCTAACCATGTATTTAGATTTTGGATATTGGACCATAATAGGTGAATGTCCAATTTAAAATTTTTAAGTTCTTAGACCACATTCATTCTGTGTCAGAAACCTATGCTGTGTCAAATAGTCAATCACAATCCAAATTCAGAGCTGTATCAAGCTTGAATGTTGTGTCCATACTTGCCCCAACTGTTCAGGGTTCGACCTCTGCGGTCGTATCAAGCTGCGCCCTGCGGAGCATTTTATTTCCACATTGAGGTCAAAAGGGTCCAAAATTAAACTTTGTTTGATTTCATCAAAATTGAATTATTGGGGTTCTTTGATATGCCGAATCTAACTGTGTATTTAGATTCTTAATTTTTGGTCCCGTTTTCAAATTGGTCTACATTAAGGTCCAAAGGGTCCAAAATTAAACTTAGTTTGATTTTAACAAAATTGAATTCTTAGGGTTCTTTGATATGCTGAAACTAAATATGTATTTAGATTTTGATTATGGGCCCAGTTTTCAAGTTGGTCCAAATTGGGGTCCAAAATTAAACTTTGTTTGATTTCAACAAAATTGAATATATGGGGTTCTTTGATATGCTGAATCTGACCATGTATTTAGTTTTTGATTTTGGGCCCGTTATCAACTTTGTCCACATTGAGGTCAAAAGGGTCCAAAATTAAACTTTGTTTGATTTCATAAAAATTGAATTATTGGGGTTTTTGATATGCCGAATCTAACTGTGTATTTAGATTCTTAATTTTGGTCCGTTTTCAAATTGGTCTACATTAAGGTCCAAAGGGTCCAAAATGAAACTTAGTTTGATTTTAACAAAATTGAATTCTTAGGGTTCTTTGATATGCTGAAACTAAACATGTATTTAGATTTTTGATTATGGGCCCAGTTTTCAAGTTGGTCCAAATTGGGGTCCAAAATTAAACTTTGTTTGATTTCAACAAAATTGAATATATGGGGTTCTTTGATATGCTGAATCTGACCATGTATTTAGTTTTTGATTTTTGGGCCCGTTATCAACTTTGTCCACATTGAGGTCAAAAGGGTCCAAAATTAAACTTTTGTTTGATTTCATCAAAATTGAATTATTGGGGTTCTTTGATATGCCGAATCTAACTGTATTTAGATTCTTAATTTTGGTCCCGTTTTCAAATTGGTCTACATTAAGGTCCAAAGGGTCCAAAATTAAACTTAGTTTGATTTTAACAAAATTGAATTCTTAGTGTTCTTTGATATGCTGAAACTAAACATGTATTTAGATTTTTGATTATGGGCCCAGTTTTCAAGTTGGTCCAAATTGGGGTCCAAAATTAAACTTTGTTTGATTTCAACAAAATTGAATATATGGGGTTCTTTGATATGCTGAATCTAACCATATATTTAGATTTTTGATTTTTGGGCCCTGTTATCAATTTTTTCCACATTGAGGTCAAAAGGGTCCAAAATTAAACTTTGTTTGATTTCATCAAAAATTGAATTATTGGGGTTCTTTGATATGCCGAATCTAACCGTGTATTTAGAATCTTAATTTTGGTCCCGTTTTCAAATTGGTCTACATTAAGGTTCAAAGGGTCCAAAATTAAACTTAGTTTGATTTTAACAAAAATTGAATTCTTAGGGTTCTTTGATATGCTGAATCTAAACATGTATTTAGATTTTTGATTATGGGCCCAGTTTTCAAGTTGGTCCAAATTGGGGTCCAAAATTAAACTTTGTTTGATTTCAACAAAATTGAATATATGGGGTTCTTTGATATGCTGAATCTAACCATGTATTTAGATTTTTGATTTTTGGGCCCGTTATCAACTTTGTCCACATTGAGGTCAAAAGGTTCCAAAATTAAACTTTGTATGATTTCATCAAAATTGAACTCTTGGAGTTCTTTGATATGCTGAATCTAACCATGTATTTAGATTTTGGATATTGGACCATAATAGGTGAATGTCCAATTTAAAAATTTGAAGTTCTTAGACCACATTCATTCTGTGTCAGAAACCTATACTGTGTCAAATATTTAATCACAATCCAAATTCAGAGCTGTATCAAGCTTGAATGTTGTGTCCATACTTGCCCCAACTATTCAGGGTTCGACCTCTGCGGTCGTATCAAGCTGCGCCTCATGGAGCATTTTATTTAACATATTTTGGGTGAATATGATACTGTAAATTCTAAATTTTTTGTGTGCATTTATTATTGGGATTGCTGAAAAATGGATGGAAATACCAGATTAAAGTATTGCAATTTGACTTAATGCCGTCAAAATGTAAAATATTTTTGTGAAATCTATCTAGTGGTAATGTTCACAATCATAAAACTGGCACTAGAATTTCTGAATTTTTAGTGCTCACATTGTTATCCATTCATCTGTCCATCCAGAAACAAATTAAAGTTTTCGATTCACGTAGTTTACAATGAAGTTGGGGGAAAGTCAACTTGTAACTTAGTACACATTATCTTTCTCAAATGAATTGTTTCACATTTACCATGTTTGGACCTTTTATAGCTGACTATGCGGTATGGGTTTTTCTCATTGTTGAAGGCTGTACAGTTACCTATAATTGCTTACATCTGCTTCATTTGAACTTTGTTTGATAGTTGTCTCATTGGCAATCATACCACATCTCCTTATTAGTCCCCTACTGAAGAAGTCAAGGGGACTTAAGGTTTGCACCCCTTCCATCTGTCTGTCTGTCTGTCCATTGGTCAGTCCAGCAAATCAGTGAAGATATTGATTTGATAATTGGTATGTAGTTTTATCATGACAAGTTACAGACCAAGTTCGAATTTTGTTTCGGTCTGATGATTTTGTGCAGAGTTATGGTCCTTGGACTTAGAAAATTCACTTAAATAATCAGTTTTCCACACTTTTCTTCGTCATGCTTGAAGATATTGATTTGATATTTGTTATATAGGCTACACCATGACAAGTGTTATAGATCAAGTTAGCATTTTGTTCCAGTTCAATTAATTTTTAACCGGTAGGGGACTATGTATTGCCATGCAATACTCTCAGAATGCTTGTTTTTATATATGTTCATCTGGCATGTATCATATGACCTTGACCTCATTCTCTTAGTTCATTGGTCAATGTTAAGTTGTTTTAAGTTTGGCCTGTTTTTCAGATATGATAAGCAATAGGTCAACTTTATATGGTGTGTGGAATGGTTGAAAGGTGTACATTTCTGTCTGGCAGGTATTGTTTGATCTTGACTTCACTTTCATTGTTCATAGGTCAATGTTCAGGTTTCCTGGTTTTGTCCCTCTAACAGGGGTAATCTGACCTTGGCCTTGTTTCCATGGTTTGTTGGTCAACATAAAGTTTGCATGGATAGGGCTTTTTTTTTACGACCGCAAAATTTTTTTTACTTTGGTATAATGCTATCATGTTATCGTTGGAAAACTTATTTGGTTTCAGGACCATAACTTTAGTTTTAAGTTAATGGATCTCTATGAAATTTTACCAGAAGGTTCAATACCACATAAGAAAGGTTAGGAATTGGGGGCCAAAAAGGGGCCAAAAATAAGCATTTTTGTAGTTTCCGGACTATTACTTGTGTTTAAGTGTATAGATCTCTCTAAAATTGTACTACAAGGTTCCATACCATAAAGGAAAGGCTGGAATTGAGTTTGGGGGTTATTACTCCAAGGGGGGTTCAAAAAGTTTGGGGGGGGGGGATTTTTTTTTCCAATTTTTTCTGGGGTTCATATCTTTTTTCTTCAAAAATTTGAAATTTGAAATTTTTTGAAAAGTTTCAAGAAGAAATCATCAATTGCACAGTATTGCGCAATAGCACAGTTTTGCGCAATATCTCAGTATTGCACAATAGCAAGAAATCTTCAATCGACAGTATTGCAAAATAGCACAGTATTGCTCAAAAGACCCAAGACCATAATTAATGACCCCGCTTTTCGTTGTCCTCGAATACAGTTCCTTTTAATTAAAGTGTATTTTTTTTCTTTCCCTTCCTCATTCATTTCTTAGTATTTTTGGGTGGAAATGAAAGAAGAGAGGTGAAATAAATTTTTGGATGTTGTATTTTAACTGATTTTGATCTGGAAAGAGTGATTAGGCCAAGTGCAAAAAGGTAATATTTACAGTTTTCGGAACATCGACTTGTCCATAGGGGTATGGATGTGTATTGGCTAAATTTGTAAGAGTGATTAGTTCAATCTGTCTGAATGTTGGATATATTTTTAGACTAGTACTGTACTTTACACACAAAATATTTGACAAACAGATTTGGTGCATTTTTTTAATGAGACAAAACGTTATAAAGAACTAATAGAGGAATTTAATTGTGGTCTGTGGCCAATAGCAAGAAATCTTCAATTGTACAGTATTGCGCAATAGCATAGTATTGCACAATAGCAAGAAATCTTCAATTGAAAATAAATACAAATCTTTTATCCAATTTCAATGGGATTAATTTAAAGTCTTTAATTTTTGGGGGTTCTAAAGTTGTATTACTATTTTGGAAATTGGGCCCCATTTTTAAATTGGTCTACATTGAGGTCAAAAGAGTCCAAAATTAAACTTTGTTTGATTTCATCAAAAACTGAATTATTGCGACTGTATGATATGCCGAATCTTATTGTGAATTTAGATTTTTTATTTTGGGCACTGTTTTCAAATTAGTCCATATTAAGGTTTGAAGGGTCCAAAATTAAACTTTTTGTTTGATTTCAACTAAAATTAAATTTTGGTGTTTTTTTATATGCTGAATCTAACCATGTTGTTAGATTTTGGATATCAGACCATTCTAGATAAATTAAATTTCCCATTTCAATTTTTTTAGATCTTTGACCACACTTATTTTGTATCAGAAACCTATATTATGTCAAAAATTTGATCACAATCCAAATTCAGACAGTATCAAGCTTGAATATTTTGTCCAAACTTGCCCCAACTATTCAGGGTTCGACCTCTGTGGTAGTATCAGGCTGCACTCAGTGAAGCATTTTATTTTGATACTGTAAGCAATAGACTAACTTATTTCGGTGTATGATTGTTAGATGTACATATCCATCTACCAGGGTTCATCTGACCTTGACCTCATTTACATTGATCATTGATGACTTAAAATTTATGTGTTACTTGTCATCTTGTGTAAAAAAACTTTATTGTAAATACTTTCATCATAAAATCAATCATGAACTGTAAAGCAGGGGAGACATTTCAGTGTGTGTACTTGTGACTGAGCAAAACACAACATAGAGCGTTCAAGACTGAGCAAACCACAACATAGAGCGTTCAAGACTGAGCAAAACACAACATAGAGCGTTCAAGACTGAGCAAAACACAACATAGAGCGTTCAAGACTGAGCAAAACACAACATAGAGCGTTCAAGACTGAGCAAAACACAACATAGAGCGTTCAAGACTGAGCAAAACACAACATAGAGCGTTCAAGACTGAGCAAACCACAACATAGAGCGTTCAAGACTGAGCAAAACACAACATAGAGCGTTCAAGACTGAGCAAAACACAACATAGAGCGTTCAAGACTGAGCAAAACACAACATAGAGCGTTCAAGACTGAGCAAAACACAACATAGAGCGTTCAAGACTGAGCAAAACACAACATAGAGCGTTCAAGACTGAGCAAAACACAACATAGAGCGTTCAAGACTGAGCAAAACACAACATAGAGCGTTCAAGACTGAGCAAAACACAACATAGAGCGTTCAAGACTGAGCAAACCACAACATAGAGCGTTCAAGACTGAGCAAACCACAACATAGAGCGTTCAAGACTGAGCAAACCACAACATAGAGCGTTCAAGACTGAGCAAAACACAACATAGAGCGTTCAAGACTGAGCAAAACACAACATAGAGCGTTCAAGACTGAGCAAAACACAACATAGAGCATTCAAGACTGAGCAAAACACAATATAGAGCATTCAAGACTGAGCAAAACTAACCCTAGCAAAAACTGAGGTTGAACTTAGGTGCCTGTCCCGAGTCAGAGCCTGTGATTGAGTGGTTGTTGTTTGTTGTTGTTTCTTATATTTGTTTTTTGTTTATTGTTTAGTAGTGTTTGTTCTTGTGTTGTGCCACTGCACCTTTGTCCCAGTTAAGGGGGAGGGTTTGGCCACCAGCAAACTAGTTTAACACCGCCACATTCTGTAGTGCCTGTCCCAAGTCTGGAGCCTGTGATTAAGCGGTAGTTGTTTGTTCCTGTGTAACATAATTGTTTTTTTGTTCATTATTTTGTACTTAAATTAGATTGTTAGTTTTCTCATTTGAATTATTATCAATTCCGTGCCTTTTATAGCTGACTATGCAGTATGGGTTTTGCTCATTGTTAAAGGCTGTACGTTGACCTATAGTTGTTAATTTCTGTGTCATTTGGTCTCTTATGGAGAGTTGTCTCATTGGCGATCATTTTTATATTAGTTGCTCCAGAAGGGTTAGCAGATCCTGCTCCACATGTGACACCCATCATGTTTTCCTGAATATGTTGATAAGTTATAATTATATCAGATGAGTAGGCACAACCTCCTCATTCAATAGTTAAAATCTTTCAGTAAAAATGTAGTAAAATGATTTATTAGTTCTAAAAATATACAACTATGTCCTATGAATATTTAATTACAATTATATTCTATAAAATAAATTGATGTAGTTTTCTACAATGTACATGACTGTTTAATTATAACTAAATTACAAGATAAAATACAACAACAAAAATATGAAAGGAGGAGGTTTGATCAGGTCACATTTTGGCCCCTTCAATTCAGAAATATAGAAATATTAGAAATCTACCAAATAAGATCCTCAGATGTTTGTTAGAATTTAGTCTGTTAGACATCAGTATTAATATTTAGAATGTTGTGATACTTCAAACTTCTTGCAAATTTGAATAAACTGCCAAAATAGCCTCATTTTGAGATCTTTCCATTAAATATTTTGATATCAGCCAAGGCTTTACCATACATATATTGAGCTGCAAGATGTATTTTACAAAGATTTTAATGTGTGTAAGATATGTTTCTGGGTAAGACCTTTGCTCACACAATGTATCTAATTTATCAATAAAGTGTCGGAAAAATGGCCAATTTAAGTCAAATATGTCAATTTCAACATCTGACATCATGCTGAAAATTGATTTGACTTAAATTATTTAAGTAATCCATTGTTGAGATAGCAGTCAGAATGATTACCTGGTGAGATACTTAGACTCCTTCAAGCCTACTGTTAACAGCAATTTTAAGCTATATATAACTTGTTTTGTGGATTTCAAGGAATACTTTGATTTCCATGTGACAACTTTTATTCTAATCTACATGATCAACAATAATCAAGTTATTAGTACAAGGAAGCTTACTATAAAGAATAATATGCTTGTTTGACAATATGTTATTGTAATCTTATTTCCTAAAAAAAGTTAAAAAAAGAAGTTAGACTATACTTCTATGTGGCAACTAGTGTTAACTAAATACTTCATAAGTCAGGCATCCTCATCAGAGTTGACACAGTCTGAATGCAGCACTTGTTAAGTTATTCACATCTCCTGTGCAGCAAGATAAAATAATGTCTTGCTCTTTGTCTGTCACCTAACATCTGAAAAGCTATACCCAGAGAAATTAAATGATTACAATAAATAACAGTATCTGCTATTTCTTCCATTTCTGATAACTTATTTATACAATCTCGACATGATTCAAAGTCCTGTAAATGGTAAAAACATAGAAAATGGAGGAAATGTGTAAATAATAGGGATTTATGGACAGTACCGCTGAAAAATTCCATCACGGTATTACCAGACGACTGAAGTTCCTTTGGCATGCAGGATGAATATGATCCAAACATATCAAGTATAACCATTGGTAATGTCTTCAAGGATAGTATAAACTTCAGTTTCTTTGTTTGTTTCAGTGTAATCTTTGACAAAAATGATTCATATGTACTTTTTGACAAAGTGTAATTTATTATATGTATTGATGTTAAATAATTTTTGCGAACATAAAAGAAAGAAGCCAATTTCAGCCACCCTGATACAGCATCTGAATTTACACCAACCAACAACTGGCTGAGCTCACATTTGTAGTTTTTGTATTGTTGTTTATTGTTTGGATTATTTATATGTGGTAGTGCAAAAGGTATTGTTTGATATACAATTGCAAGTGACTTTTTAAAGATACATTTAGATAATTCTGTTTTGCAATGATGTAGCAAAGTATAGAAAATGTTTGGGGTGTTAAAAAAAAGATTAAAGGCACCTTGCTTATTTATTGCTTCCAATATTGAATTAATTTCACACACTAATCTAGTAATTTCACAAGGAAATCGTTTGTAATTATGCAAAATCTGAGATGATGAGAAAATCTGAACTCCTGTTTGATATGCATTTTTAAAGATGTTGATTAATGTGTTCCTGTTATTACTGTTAAACCTTAGATAGAACAAGTTATTTTCAGGAATGAAATAATGTAACAATGTTGAATATTCTAAACAGTATAGTAACCGTTGTAAACAGGCCATAAAACAGGGTATAATATTGTCTGGTCTCCACACTGAGGTTTCAATTTCTTCTGAAATCCAAAACATAAGGGTCTTCAAAAAGTATGAACACAATAAACCTTTTACATCTTCATTTCTATCTACTATTTCTTTCAATAATATTTTTAACATAGCATAGCATAGTAACTGGGTATGACTAAAAGAAAATATGAGTAGTTTTTCTGCTACAGAAAATGATATTCGCCACTGAAGATTCTCATTTATAGATCCCTTGTAGCCTACAGGAACAAATAACACACCATATGAAGTAATTTTGGAAATAAGTTCAGATGTAGGCCAAATTGAACGTGATCTAGAGATCCATGGTTGTGCTTGAGATACCCACTGATTAGCCTTAAGGCAATATGCAATATCAAACACATCATGAATGCTAGATATGCAAGGACCATGAATTTTAATGGGTAGTTCCGGTAAGAGCAGTTTAATACTACTATTTATTTGCTGTTTAAATAGCTCACTTGAAAGTAGGTTCTCTCCTCTGTGTTGTTCAGTTTGTTCAATAATATATTTTGTAGTATCATAATTGTCACATAAGCGTAGATGTGTAAAACAAGGAGGTGTGTCTTCAGTATCCATGACAAACACTGTCCTCCCATTCTGGACACAATCTTTATCTGATTCATATACTGCAGTGAAAGGAAAAATGAACATCACATCAAGATCACTACCTTTAAGATCTAGTCCTTCTCCCTTACTTCCACTGCTTATTTGTTGATGTACTTTGTTGGAATATTTGTAGTCATCACTTAAAAGTGTTAGTCGTCTTGCTGTTACTACGTCTTCTGATCCAATCTTCTGACACAAATATTTATAGAAATGCAATGATTCAGTTTTACTGTGAGACATTGTCCTTGATGTTGTAGGGATTCTAAATGGTGGATCTTAATGTCCAAATATTCTCTCTTTATTCGTGTAATAGTTTCTGGACTGTCTAAAGTCTTTTTCCCTTTTATGGTTTTTGGATAGTAAGGTCTTATTACCTTGAACTTTATGTACCAATAATTTCTGGACAATACTGTATGATTGTCTAGGTATTCTCTCTATCCTTGTAATGCTTTCTGGATGGTACTGTTTGATTTTCTAGATAGTCATTTATCCTTGTAATGCTTTCTGGATGGTACTGTTTGATTTTCTAGATAGTCATTTATCCTTGTAATGCTTTCTGGATGGTACTGTTTGATTTTCTAGATAGTCATTTATCCTTGTAATGCTTTCTGGATGGTACTGAATTATGGATCATTCTTAAGGTTTGTGTTGTTTTTTTTGGCTGATTTTCCCTTTAAATAAAAAAATAATTTTATATTTTACTTTAGTGTAGAACTACTAATTGGGGCCTGGTCAGAAAAATACATACAAGAAAGTACTACATATTTCATACAAAATAGTTCCTATGTATAGCGGTAGTTTTGTCAAAAAGTAAAATTTTATGGTAATTTTGGTTTCAAATGAAAACTTAAGGACTTGGGATCACTGTAGAACCCTTGTTAAAAGTTCTAATTACAGTCACTGTGTTGAATTGGTAACCTTTTAGAATAAGTTTATTTAACGGATCGATAAGTTTACCCTGATCATACCCCAATCATATCTAAATTCCAGGCTTGTTAAACATCAACCTAAAAATAAGGATGAGCTTAATTTTCCATTTGAAATAAGTTTTCTACAGGTGCTGCCAAACTTGCAAACCACATCTTTGTATCTATGGAAGAATTTAGTAAAGCTTTTTAATACTGTAAGTCAAGAAATTATTGCGTGCATTTATTATTTGCTATTTCGGAAATAAGGATAAAAAATGCAAGAAAAATTATTGTGATGTCAGGAAAATTTTCCTACAGCTATATGTATATGTATTGGATATCAAAATGCAAGTTCTTATTATTGCGATACTCTCTCAGTCGCATTATATGCATTGATAAAAACCTCGCAATAATTTATGAAATTACAGTAAATTGTGGTAGTAAAATCCCTGAACTAATAGTTTACCAGAAATGTATAGTTTAAGCTCATTGAAATCCAAAACATCACTGCAAAGTGACCAGTACAGACACAGGCATAGTGAAAAAGTTTGGATATATAAACACTGTCAGGTACATCACCGTCCAAAAAAGAAAAAAAATAAATAATAGGGGAAGAAAATTCATCCCTTTTTTTTGTAAATTTTTTTGTAGAGTTTCTTGTGTAAAACTAAAATATCTTAATCCCAGGAAAGGACAATTATTGCTGTTTTTGATTTATTTAAAGTATTAATTAGTTCCCTTGGGTAAATTTCGGCAGATATTTAGAGAATTCTTAATAATTTAAGTAAAAAATGTTGTCAAGATATCAGTAAGTGATGTTGAATTTATCTATTTATCTATGGAATTTAGATAATTCTTCATTTAACTAATGGATCTAAGAGGTGCACAAATTTTTTAGCCCCACCTAGGGGCATTATGTTTCTGTCTGTGTGTCTGTTTGTCCGTCTGTCCGTTCGTTCATCTGTCCCGCTTCAGGTTAAAGTTTTTGGTTTAAGTTTTTGATCAAGGTAGTTTTTGATGAAGTTGAAGTCCAATCAACTTGAAACTTAGTACACATGTTCCCTATGATATGATCTTTCTAATTTTAATGCCAAATTTTTTACCCCAATTTCACGGTCCACAGAACATAGAAAATGATAGTGCGAGTGGGGCATCCGTGTACTATGGACACATTCTTGTTTAAATTGTATTATTAACTAATCGTTGGGTTGACATTTTGTTTTATTATTAAGATATCTACTGGATCTGACAAAGTTTTCAGTGTAAGGTTGTACCTATAGTAAGGGAAAAACTAGAGAACACAAACACACAAAATAAAGTTAATCTGGTTGTCAAATCATTCCAAATAATTTTTCCTTCTTGCAAATTTGATTAATATTTGTATATGGTTTGTTTTTCATATCATGATATTTATAGAATAATTTGAAATGAGGAAAGTTTTATTAGAAATTTATACTTTATTTAAAGTGAATTTCTACTAAGGTTCTACCTAAATGGGTTTTCAAAAACTTTGTCATTAAGTTAAGTGACAAATTTTTTTCTTACGGAAGTACTTTTAAACTAGGAAACAGAAAGATACCATAGTTTCAGTATCACATCTTAACTACTGGTATACTTAAATGTTTATTATTGACATGAAATATTTATATTTAGAAATAACTGGATCTTAAAACATGTATATACCTTAAGACCTAAGGAGCATTGGATAGTTTCCCCTTTCTTAAAACATGTATAAATTCTTTAATTTTTATTTTCAATGATTTTAAGCAGAACAAACCCCACAAAAGTATTTTGTGCAAACAAGTAAAGCAATTCATTTCAAATTTCTATTGAAATTATCGATGTGTCTGTTCATCCAGTTATTAAATCTGGAAAAATGTGTGCGACTTTATTGATGAATGAAATATGCAGTTATATAGCCTGTTCACTAAGCTAGGTTACACTTGCCATTTATCTACACAATCTATTATATGAAAAGATAATTCTTTTCTAGTAATGAATCTCGCTTGTCATACACTGAATGCACATTTATACCTCAACCTGATCATAATTTATTCCAATCACTTTCAGGGGCAACATAACGGGTGCCACTAGTTATAAAGGAAGTGCTTACTCTTCCTGAACACAAGAGATCATGCTTAATTTTCAATGTCACAACTTGAATTAGAAAGCTGACCTTTTGATTTTGATTTTGTTGATGACGGTAGTCATTCCAGATAAATTAGACTTTGATAATCAAACAATGCAGGTCAAATAAATGATTTTATGGAACATTTTCATGTCCGCTATAAAACCATGTGCGGTTTGCTTTGTGGTAACAAGACCTGTTCAGTACTTCTGATCAGTAATTGCTAGATATCTTTAAAATGGTTCAAATCCCAACCTCTTTACCATATACATGTATATTCTAAAATCCCATGACCAGACCTTTCCAGTCAACCATGTTTTGTTCCTGGGGAACATCCCCGCCAGTCTTTCGTGTCAATAATTAATAAATAACTTGAAAAATGTTCACATTATCACTCTGGTCTGATTTTTATTTCTAAGTCATTACAAAACCTTTACAGTGCACCAAAAGTTTAATTTCGTTGGAGTCTTGTCCCGTCCCCCTTTATTATATATTGTTAAATATATCACTATTCAAATTTATTTGTCTTTCTTTTTTCTCTCGTTTAGTCATGATATTGTCTGTCTTTTTTCAACATATAGTTTTTGACTGCCCATTGGTAGCTTCATACTTGTTTCTTAAGTATGTTTTTTTAAACTGAATACCCTTTCACTAATGGCATGACATTTTCAATTTGTGGAATTTTGCATTATTTTATATATTGAAACAAAGCACCCAAGTATCAGTGCAGCCCTAAATTCATTTACCCATAGCATATTTACTTTACTTACCTTTTAATTAGACTACAGTCATTTACTTCATTGTACTTGTTTTTACTTGGTACCTAATCTACAGGATAGTTTCAACTCTCACATAGAAAATGCTTCTTATACGATGAAATTACAGAATATATATAGGCAGACAAACTCAAGTTTCCATTTAGTAAAGAGTTATATTGATAAAAATTTAAAACAAAAACCCGCTGAGATTGATGAAAGATAATGATAAGAAAAACCCACTGAAATTAAGCATTTATTTCCTTTCATTCATTAATCACAAAACACTTAAAATATAACATGTTCTAGTGTAATATATTTTCAAAAGGGTTTATTTATATGTATATTGGAACTCTGGAAAAAGTATTGGTAACAATTTTGATTGATAACTCCTGGGTACCCCATTTATTGAATTGGAACACATTTATACAGGTCAACAGTTAGAAAAAAAGTATATGTTCTATTTGTCCTCCAAACATACTGTTGAACCCTCGAAATAAGAATATTATTTGACCTTGACCTCACTTTTAAGGATCATTGACTTGGTTACATCTGTTTCTCAGATACTATAAACAACAGATCAATTATATTTGTGAATGGAATGTTTGTAAGGTGGACAAATGTCTGCCTGGTAAAGTTCATCTGACCTTCACCTTATTTACATTGATCCCTATAATGATAAGTTTCCGTGGTCCTAAAGACTTTCAACATAAAATTCAATCATGATCTGTAAAGCATGTCAGAGTAGGCACTCTTGTTTTATAAGACAATTTTATTGCCATAATAACTAATATTGATATGATAATATAACTACCATGTATATCAATATATGAAATAAAAGAAAAAAATAGAAATAAAAAGTCAGTGCCTTCGTTTTAGAGTTAGCTAAAATATGTAACAAACAGATCTTCACAAGTAAGGTTCCAATTGTCCCTCATGTATCAGCCCTTCATCTGAATAAGCCATGGAGATTAAGCCGTCTGGCTGGTACTATGAGCCCTCCATCTTAATAAACCCAGGAGAATAAGCCCTCTGACTGGTACTACAAGCCCTTCTTAATGAGCCAATGAGATTAAGCCCTCTAGCGGGTACCTGCAGGAGCCCTCTATCTTAATAAGCCAAAGAGATTAAGCCCTCTAACTCAGGTACCAGGAGCCTCCATCTGGATAAACCAAGGAGATTAAGCCCTCTGGCTGGTAATAGGAGCCCTCCTTAATTAACCCAGGAGATTTAGCCCTCTGGATTGTACCAGTGGCCTTCCATTTTTATAAGCAGCATAGTAGATTAAGGCCTCTGGCTGATACTAGGAGTCCTCCATCTTAATAATTGCAGGAGATTAAGCCCTCTGTCTGGTATCAGGAAATTTAAATCTTAATGAGCCAAGGAGATTAGCCCTCAGGCTGGTACCAGGATCCTCCACCTTGATAATCTCAGCTGGTACAAGGGGCCCTTTATCTTGATGAGCTTATGAGATTCAGCTCTGGCTGATACCAGTAACCCTCCTTCTTAGTGAGCTCAGGAGATTAAGCTCTCTTACTGGTACCAGGAGCCCTCCATCTTAATGAGCCCAAGAGATTAAGACCTTTGGTTGGTACCAGATCTGAACCTTCCATTTAATGAGCACAGGAGATGAAGGCCTCTGGCTGGTACTAAGAGCCTCCATCTTAATGAGCCTAGGAGATTAAACCCCATTGCTGCCACCAGGAGCCTTCCATCTTAATAAGCCCAGATGATTAAGCCCCCTGAATGGTATCAGGAGACTTCCATCATATTGAGCCCAGGAGATTAGCCTTCTAGCTGGTACCAGGACCACCCCTACCTTAATAAAACCAGGAGATTAAGCCCTCTAGTTGGTACTAGGGCCATCCATCTTAATGAGCTTAGGAAATGTAGCCTCTGTCTGGTACCAGGAGACTTCCATTTTAATGAGCCAAGGAGATTAGCCCATTGCCTGGTACAAGGAGCCCTCCATCTTATTGAGCCCAAGAGATTAAGCCCTCTAGCTGGTACCAGATCTATCTTCATCTTACTGAGTCCAGGAGATTAAGACCTCTGGATGGTACCAGGAGCCCTCCATCTTAATGATCCCAAAAATTAAGCCCTCTAGATGCATGGTACCAGGACAGGTATAGAAAATGTAATTTGATGATCAGTTAATATGTTAAACATAATAAAATGTTACTGAACGCTAACCTAGTTTGATAAATATAAATTAAAGATATTCTGTCAATTTCATACTTCCTTTTAAAAATTTCCTTGTATAATTCATTCACTGAAAGTTAAATTTTATTTTATAATTTCAATTTCTAAGAAAAATGGTGATCGAAAATTTTAGTCGAAATAAACTAGTACCGAATAATTATAATAATATTACTATTATCACCTTATTTTGCAAGATTCACTCTGAACTTGGATCATCCTATATAATTGCATGTTATGATCTGAGTGAGACAGACAGATACATAGCCTTTTAGCCATGGGGGTTACTTAGGGTAATGAAGCTTTGACTTAAATAGTAAAACATCAATCTTAATCTTGACTTTAATAGTCTATTAGTTAAGTCTAATATTTTTTCATGGAAAGATGTTGGTTTAGGGGTAATGGTTTGTTGTTTTCTTTCTTTCTTTTTTTTTTGGGGGCTTCATCTGCACTGGCTATGTGTGTGATATCATTGCTTTGGTAATTAATTATTAAATATAGAATAGTATGAACTTCAAGGTGTTTATTGATATGTAAAAACAAATGGTTTCTGGATGAATATTTGAGTACTCCTTGATCTTAAAGACTTTCAACTTGAATCAATCTATTAGATGTCATACAAACTAATAATAATAAGATAATATTACCACCATCCCTGTACATCAATTTTATAAAATACCAGAAAATGAAAATAAATAGAAATTTCTAAAATTTCTGTCTACTTTTGGATCTAACCTTGATTACTATTTTGGATATGGGTCCTATTTTTAAATAGGTCTACATTGATCCAGGGTCCAAGATCAAATTGTCCCTTTCATCAATGCCCTACATCCTAATAAGTCTAGGAGATTAAGCCCTCTGGCATTTGATTTCTACTTTTGGATGTAGTTGACAAAAAATATGTGATCCACAGATCAAATTGTCCCTTGTATCAACCCTACATCCTAATAAGTCTAGGAGATTAAGCCCTCTGGCTGGTAGCAGGGCCAATACAAAAAAATGCAATTTGATAATTATAGATTATTGTTGTATTATCTCAACAAGATTGATTTATCGCTATTTTACAGTAAAGTGATGCAATCGAGTTGAATGACCAATGTTCAGGGCTTATCTGTTTATCGCTATTTTACCTATGAAGGCATTGTTAATTTCCTTGACAACGACGGTTTCCTTAACGGCACGTGTTTCATTGTCGATAATTTTCATATCACTCGACTCCGCTGAGAAAGGAAATTATCAGTCAGCAAGATCAAAGGAAAATTGAGTAAAATAGCGATAATCAGTTATATATATAACATGAAAACTGTTCCTGAATGATGTACGTGCTAGCTATATATAGATGGATAACAAATGATATGAAAATTGTTTAGTATATTTCCTACTTCCTTGAGAAGAAATTTCCAGCAAGATAGGAAATTTGTAAAATAGCGATAATCAGTTATATATATAACATGATAAACTGTTCCTGAATGATGTGCTAGCTATATATAGATGGATAATAAATGTTATGAAAAATGTTTAGTTTATTTCCTACTTCCTTGAAGAAATTTCCTGGTATATTTTTCCTAGTTTTAGTTTGTAACCAGGTTTTTTCTATCAATTTATGAATTTCTAACAGCGGTATACTACTGTTGCCTTTATATATTTCATTCATTGAATTTTCAATTTCTAAGAAAAAAAGTTGAATGAAATATTTAGTTTAGATTAATAAAGTATGTAATCATGACTGGCTACATGAGTGATTTCATTGCTATGGTCATTGATTATTATAGAAATAAAGAATAGTAGGACAGAGTTTAATGATAATTAAATTAAGCCTTCTCCCTCACAAACTAAATTTCTTAATCTTAAAATAATGTTAAGTTTGAGAGAGAAATGCCAATACACATTGATTTACTTTGCTAAAAAACCTTTTCTACACATTATTCCAACAAAATGCACTTAAACCTATGTCAACAGTTTGTTTTTAATTTTCATGTTGTTTATACAGTTTTTAAATTAAGATAGGATTCAAGTGAACTGTTTGGTCCTTTATATAAACTTATGACGGATGCCATATGTAGAACATGATCTTCTTACCCTTCGAAGCACCTGAGATCACCCCAGTTTTTGGTTGCCAGTGGGTGTTACTCAGTCTGTAGTTTTCTATGTTGTGTTTTGTGTACTGTTGTTTGTTTGTCTTTTTTTTTTAGCCATGGCTTTGTCAGTTGATTTAATTTTCGACTTATGAGTTTGAATATGTTCAGTTGGTATCTTTTGCCTCTCTTTTATTCTTAGAGGTTATCAATTTAACAGTACTTTAAAAAGTAGTTTGTCATTATTGGTAATTAACATTAAATTATATGCTTTTCCCCAAATATTTTGGAAAAATATGTAGTGATCCTTTGTCAGTCCGTCTGTCAAGATCAGTCTTCCGTGAACAAATAGTTGATGGATGATTATTTGATTATTCCTGCTTTATTATTATTAATTTTAAACAAATAGAAGACATTGGGAGAGGATTAGAAGCCAAGTGATTTTGGGTCAGTAGTTCAAAGGTCAAAGTATATATGTTACTAAATATAAAATTGTTTTGGAAGAAAGGTACAGATATTAGCAAGGGAAAAGGATAGTGATGTTTGGCTTGATAGGTCAAAGTTCAAGGTCTCTGTTACTTAAAATAGAAAAATGAAATGAAAACTGATATCTTGATGGTAACTTGAGTTTTCCTTGCTTGATTAGAATGAAACCTATACAGCTGGTAGAGATTGGGAAAACAGGTCGAAATTCAAGGTCACTGTAACTAAATCCAAGAAAATAATTGGTTTCGGGATGGTATCCAACCATGATTGTAATTCATTTATACAGGTGAAAAATTAGCAATGATATCAGTCTGTCATGTTAAATTAAGCCATTTAATTGTCCAGTAATATGCATTTTATGCCATCATTTTCAGCGTAACATTTATTATATAGATAGTTAAATGAGATTATATTTAATTACATACCCCAAAAAGGTGTGTTCACATAGAATTTGCTCCTAAAGGGACTGTACCTCAGATTAGTCATTACTAGGGATGTCAGATGGTGGAGAATTACTAAGAGAGTACTTGACTTTTCTGAGCTATACTCTGAAGTACCCACTCGGAAATGATCTGTAAATTGGAAACACAGAACTTTTCCTGTTTTGTGTATTGTGGGTCAACATTGATCAACACTATTATCACTGATTATCAAGGATTAGATAATAGTCACAGGAACTTGAATATACCATAAATAATGGCTCATTTACTACATGTACTAATAATATAAACAATAATATAATCAATAATTTAATAAACACCTATTGAAAAAGATTACAAAGTCAAACCAGATCTTGTCCTTAACATGCATGAAATATTTGCCACTGGACATTAAGCAACTAACAGTCAATCAATCAAACCAGATACAAAAATATTGTTTGGTGACATGATTTAGAAAACGATTTAAAGATTAACAAAGGGTGATAATTAGTTTAATCATTCTCTCGGAAGTTTACCATACAGAGTGCAACAAATTTATTCTTATTTAGAAATGTTTTCTTGTCAACTTTTCTTAGCAGAGTTGGCTTTTCAACTTTGTTATGAAAACAGTCATAAAGACAAAAATTTGCTCTGATAGTGACTAGATGCAGTGAAATGGCTGAAGACACCTTTAGCCAAAAGTGTAAGCTTAGGAAGCTGCTCACTGGCATAGCCCACCTCTCTTTGGAGTAATTGTAAATGACAATCAAGCGCAAACATTAGAAACATATTTTAATTTTGATATATTAAAAATAACTATTTAATTTCCAGAGAGATTGTATAAATAAAATCAATTATTCTTAAAGAAGGTGACAACAGGAAACCAATTTGTTGAGTATCATGTTGGTATTGGATACTCAGTACTACCAAACGATACTTAAGAGTACTAGTTGACATCTCTATATAGTCATTACTAGTCACAAGTTTGAAAATATCATGTTTTCAACAAATTGGCTTACTGTATAAAACATACTGCTTTAGCAGTACATGTACTTCAATGTTTGCATTTTGTCAATGATCAAAGTGATAATGTTTAACTATTTTTTTGCCATTTTGGACTGTAAATATTGTTTTATTGGTACTGACATTTATTTGGTTATTAAGACTAAATTAAAACATAACTAACTATTTATTTCTATACTTTGTTTAAAACACTTAACAGTTCTTCATCCTTTGATACTTATATTTTGGCATTGCAGAAGGTCATGTTTTCTGTGATTGTTGGTAGTATCATTACACGATAAATCCATTAGATGTGTACTGATTGATATTTTATTATCTGAAATATGATTTTGTTATTAGTTGTAACTGTCTTTGAACTAGCCTTCAGACTTTACATAAAGAAAGATTGCACACATATTGAAGTTGCATTCATTTGCATCAGTTGACAACCTCACGGGCATACCAAGGTATCCGCTTCAATGACTCTACCGAAAGGATTCATACAGGGGTTGGTTCACCAGACGGAGTTTAACATATTGAAGTTGTTCGCCACCTGATGTTGAATTGTTTTGGGATTTTTTCTAATTTTGTCCAAACTTGCCAGGAAACAGAAAATCATAACAAAACTGGTTCAAAGTTTTGTTTATTTAACTCTTGCTACACTTTTTTTTGTGAAACTTGATGAAAAGACATATTAGAAAGTAAAATAAAACTATTTTTGTCAAACTTCTATTCTGCAATGTTGACATGAAACAAGTTCACCCAGAAAATCGCTCCAGACAGACGAAATTTATGGAATTGTCAGTTTATCTCGACTTATGAGTTTGAATGTCCCTCTGGTATCTTTCGCCTCTCTTTATAAAGTGTAATTTTCATTTATATATTTTGTTGTCTTTGTTATGCATTGAATACAGACATCTTTATATATTTGTGTTGTCTTTGTTAGGCATTGAATACAGACATGTTTATATATATGTTTGTTGTCTTTATTAGGCATTGAATACAGACATGCTTATATATATTTTTTTATTTTTTAGGCATTGAATACAGACATGCTTATATATATATTTTTTATCTTTATTAGGCATTGAATACAGATATGTTTATGTATATTTTTTAATCTTTTTAGGCATTGAATACAGACATGTTTATATATATGTTTGTTGTCTTTATTAGGCATTGAATACAGACATGTTTATATATATGTTTGTTGTCTTTATTAGGCATTGAATACAGACATGTTTATATATATGTTTGTTGTCTTTATTAGGCATTGAATACAGACATGTTTATATATATGTTTGTTGTCTTTATTAGGCATTGAATACAGACATGTTTAAGATTTTCCTGAAAGACAGAATGTCACAGAAACAGGATTACTGGTCACAGCTAGAAGTGTTGACAAGACCACAAGTTAAAAAAGCTGGGGGATCAGACAAACTTGCCACCAGGTGAAATAATTAACTGATAGTCAGCAGGTGTAAAAAGTCTGTTATCGTATAAATGGTGTTACAGATCATAGAATAAGTACAATGACATCAGTTTCATATAAATGAAAGGACCTGTGGGGTGATCGTCAATAAATCAACAACCCAACAACAAAAATAACCATAAAACAACAGGCCTGCATCATACAGTCTGTTTTATTTCATATATTTGTTTGATTTTTCATAATGCCATTAGGCTAAGAAAGCCTAGGTTTGTCTCGTGGTAGTGTGTTCATCTCAAGTACAAGAGGTTGTTGGTTCGAACCCTGGCCAGGTCAAAACAAAGACTTAAAATTGGTATTTGCTGCATTTTCGCTAAGCATGTAGAATTTAGGAGTAAGAGATATATAAGACTGGTTAGGTCGAAGTCAGAATAATGTGTCCCAGTAGGCTGACATGTTTTCCTGCTGACTACTACCTTGTGAACTTCCACATTAAAAATTGGGCCCAGCTTGTCAATCTAGTACAAAACAGGGTTAATATTCATATTACATTATAGAAATAAGGAGATGTGGTATGATTGCTAATGAGACAACTATCCACCAAAGTTCAAACGAAGTTGATGTAAGCAATTATAGGCAACCGTACGGCCTTCAGCAATGAGAAAAACCCATATTGTTTAGTTAGCTATAAAAGGTCCAGACAAAAAAAATATGAAATAATCCAATTGAGAAAACTAACAGCCTAATTTATAACAAAACAATTTACAAAAAACAAATATGACAGACATGAACCAATATCAACCACTGAACTACAGGCTCCTGACGTAGGACAGTCACATAAAGAATGTGGCAGGGTCCAACATGTTTGTGAGATATCAACCCTCTCCCTAACCTGGGACAATGGTGTAATTTCATGTTCAAGTCCTGAATATATGCATTTAATTTGCCACCGGACATTAAACAGCCATCCATCATCATGAGGTGAAGTATAGATGTGAATAAGATTTGTAAGTTTTGTTTTACTTTAGGGGTCATATTTCCTATTCTTAATGCAACTTTTAAATGTAGATTATTACCCCAGGACTCAATTTTCTTTCCTCTAAATTAACCTGCTTAAGTAATTTTTTTGATTGTGTGAACTTTTCACCTAATTTCTATTATAATACAATTCTATGTCCATAGCTTACTGTGGATTCATGTTTATCATGGATATTTGATTTCGTGGTTTTGTCAGAGTCTGCATACATGCCTATAGCATATATAGAAAGTTTGTACGTTTGTACTCAGCTGATTGTTAAATTCAAGGTTTACTTTAACTCCAGAAAGACACAAAAAATGGTATCCCAATAATAATAATAATTGAATGCACAGTATTATATATTTATAAAGTATAATTTATAATTGAATACACATGATCATTATAGGAGAGCTCAGCTGAAGAAACAGGTATCAGTCACGTTCTTACCAAGTTTACTTACAAGGAAAGAAACAAAGATCTTCAAGTTACCACGGATACAACGCAGCTTAAGAACATACATAATCAATACTATAGATCAGCTATCTGATTGTTGGCAGGTAAGTCACTATAGATCAGCTGACTGATTGTTGGCAGGTAAGTCACTTTATAGTAGCTGACTGATTGTTGGCAGGTAGGTCACTATAGATCAGCTGACTGATTGTTCGCAAGTTAGTCACTATAGATCAGCTATCTGATTGTTGGCAGGTAAGTCACTATAGATCAGCTATCTGATTGTTGGCAGGTAAGTCACTATAGATCAGCTGACTGATTGTTGGCAGGTAAGTCACTTTATAGTAGCTGACTGATTGTTGGCAGGTAGGTCACTATAGATCAGCTGATTGATTGTTGGCAGGAAAGTCACTATAGATCAGATGACTGATTGTTGGCAAGTAAGTCACTTTAGATCAGATGACTGATTGTTGGCAAGTAAGTCACTATAGATCAGCTGACTGATAGTTGGTGAGGAAGTCACTATAGATCAGATGACTGATTGTTGGAAGGTAAGTCACTATAGATCAGTAGACTGATTGTTGGCAGGTAAATCACTATAGATCAACAGAATGATTGTTAGCAGTTAAGTCACTTTAAATCAGCTGACTGATAGTTGGCAAGTTAGTCACTATATACAAGCTGACTGATTGTTGGCAAGTAAGTCACTATAGATCAGCTGACTGATAGTTGGCAAGTTAGTCACTATATACAAGCTGACTGATTGTTGGCAGGTAAGTCACTATAGATCAGCTGACTGATAATGGCATATAAGACACTATAGATCAGATGACTGATTGTTGGCAGGTAAATCACTATAGATCAGCTGACTGATAATGGCATGTAAGACACTATAAATCAGCTGACTGATTGTTGGCAGGTAAGTCACTATAGATCAGCAGAATGATTTTTGGCAGGTAAGTCACTATAGATCAGATGACTGATTGTTGGCAGGTAAATCACTATAGATCAGCTGACTGATTGGTAGCAGGTTAGTCACTAAAGATCAGTGAAATGATTGTTGGCAAGTAAGTCACTATAGATCAGCTGACTGATTGTTGGCAAGTAAGTAATTATAGATCAGCTGACTGATAGTTGGCAAGTATGTTACTTTAGATTAGCTGACTGATTGTTGGCAAGTAAGTCACTTAAGATCTGTTATCAGATTGTTGGCAGGTAAGTCACTATAGATCAGCTGACTGATTGTTGTCATTTTAGTTGCTATAAATCAGCTGACTGATTGTTGGCAGGTAAATCACTATGGATCAGCTGACCGATTGTTAGCAGGTAAGTCACTATAGACCAGCTGACTGATTGTTGGCAGGTAAGTCACTTTAGATCAGCTGACTGATTGTTGGCAAGTAAGTTACTATAGACCAGCTGACTGATTGTTGGCAAGTAAGTCACTATAGACCAGCTGACTGATTGTTGGCATGTAAGTCACTTAAGATCAGATGACTGATTGGTAGCAGGTAAGTCACTATACATGCTATAGATCAGTTGACTGATTGGTAGCAAGTAAATCACTATAGATCGGTTGAGTGATTGGTAGCAGGTTAGTCACTATACATCCTATAGATTAGTTGACTGATTGGTAGCAAATAAATAACAATAGATCAGTTGATTGATTGGTAGCAAGTAAGTCACTATAGATCAGCTGACTGATTGGTAGCATGTAAGTCACTATAGATCAGATTGTTGGCAGGTTAGTCACTATACATCCTATAGATCAGCTGACTGATTGTTGGCAGGAAAGTCACTATAGATCAGCTGACTGATTGATAGCAAATAAGTCACTATAGATCAACAATTGTTCATTCAGTCATCATTATGCACAGTGTCAACATTTATATTTTGTCTGTTGTTATAGATATACAGTCATGGCAAATGTTGCTGAAATCATTCATAGACACTTTATAGTGTTTTCCCTTAAATAACAAACTTGTTTTACCCTTTTTTGTGTTTTGGGCAAAAAATAAAGAAGATAGAGAGAAACTGTAAACAGAAAAAAATGTCAGCAATTCAAATCATCAACAACAAAAAAGAGATTTTTGTCAGGAAGTAGTCTATTGTAGTCTACAATTTAGGAGAGTATCTATTGTCGAAGATGTACATAGACCTAGGTGAACAACACAGACTCTTAAGAGCCTCTAGTTAGGTTTTGATAGCCTTATTTGTGTACATCAACCTAGGTGAACAACACAGACTCTTTAGAGCCTCTAGTTAGGTTTTGATAGCCATATTTGTGTACATAGACCTAGGTGAACAACACAGACTCTTTAGAGCCTCTAGTTAGGTTTTGATAGCCTTATTTGTGTACATAGACGTAGGTGAACAACACAGACTCTTTAGAGCCTCTAGTTAGGTTTTGATAGCCTTATTTGTGTACATAGACCTAGGTGAACAATACAGACTCTTTAGAGCCTCTAGTAAGGTTTTGATAGCCTTATTTGTGTACATAGACCTAGGTGAACAACACAGACTCTTTAGAGCCTCTAGTTAGGTTTTGATAGCCTTATTGGTATGCAACATTTCAAGAAATTGCATTCATTGATATTGTTTGTTCATTATAATAAAATGGCAGTAATGAATGCAAACATTTCTAAATTTACAGTGTTTTTAGGTATTTTTTTCAGAAAAGTAATGACCTTCAAGATCGTGCCTCTTACTTATATCTACGAGGAGCATTTTATCTGGCTGATCATAAAGCCATTGAGGCATTAGGTGATTTAACAAGACTGGCAGAAATAGATATATCCTTAGTACCAGAACTGTAAGTTATATTCAGTCGAACTAATTGGTTGTGATGAAAACTCAGGTGTGTCAAAGTAGTTTCTTTCTCCCCGTTAAATTACTGTTTGATGAATGCATTATAACTTCTGATGTGTCAAACTCAGTTTATTCACACAGTGTACACATTAAAATACTTTAACTATTTGAGGAGACACACTGTGCAAATATGAGGTGATTCAATTTCTTTTCTTTACTGCAAATTTAACCAGATTGAATAAAAAGTCCAGGATTTACTGTTTCTTAATAGAAAATAATGAAAATTTTATGAAGGTTTTTTGCTTACAAATTTGTATTATTAAAACATTAATGATGCCCATTCAAAATTCATTATGACCCAAAATGACCTTCACCCTGGCTTCACATTTTAACGGAAAATAGAAAAATTAAAATGATCATGGCTCCCAAACTTAAGTTAAATTTTACTTTTGTGATGGCCTTTCTGAAATTATGAGTGTTGACCTAAACAACTCAACATATTTTGTTGCAAAAAGCAGCTAAACAAAGTAAAGTTCACAAACTTTCATAAATTTCCTTTAAAGATCAATTTTAACAAATATTTTACTAAATTAAACATTTAAGATTGCTTTATTAGAATAATGGTTGATTAACATGATTAAAGAAAACCATATTTATACATTGCTACTTCTGTTGCTAAAAAAGAGAGACTGAAACAAAACTTTCATTCTGTTTAACGAAAGTCTTGTATAGGACTACTTTTTACAAACGATTGGCCAAAGAATACAATTATTATTAGAGTCTTGTATATATAGGACTACTTGTTACAAACGATTGGCCAAAGAATACAATTATTATTAGAGTCTTGTATATATAGGACTACTTGTTACAAACGATTGGCCAAAGAATACAATTATTATTAGAGTCTTGTATATATAGGACTACTTTTTACAAACGATTGGCCAAAGAATTTAATTATTATTAGAGTCTTGTATATATAGGACTACTTTTTACAAACGTTTGGCCAAAGGATACAATTATTATTAGAGTCTTGTATATATAGGACTACTTTTACAAACGATTGGCCAAAGAATACAGGTATTATTACATTTTGGACTAATGATTAAAGTTTCAAATCAGCTTTGAAAATATTGGATACAACAATTTGTACAATAAAACTCATGACAAATTGATTATTGGAGCTGACAACCAAACCAGGCTTGTTTTCGTACATCAATAGGATGAAAAATTAGTATTTTGTTGTAGAAGCCCCGTTTTATATAATCATTGACAACTAAAAAAAACAAGGATCTAGAAGCAAGGCCATATTATTTTATAACCTTCTGGCAACTCAGGGCCCTTGCTTCATTTTATTTTTGAAAATAGTTATACAATTTTTATGTTAAATTGATTTCAGAATGGTAAAACAAGCCTACCAGAAGATACCAGAGGATGAAAAATATGACATTTTAATGAGACCAGGCATACAGCATCTCTCTGAACTGTTACATTTGGAAAGTGATGGGAGCCAGTCTCCAAAAGTACATCATAAGTTTGAGGAACCAGTTAAACTTCCTGAACATGATCTCAGTTAGTAGTTTGTATCATTTAAAAAAAACATGATAAGAAATGTTTTGAAAAATGTTTGAGAATATACTGTGAATTCATTTATTTTCGTTTCTACCAATTTTTGTGGATTGAAGAAATATTATATATTCATGGATCTTTGATTTCATGGTTTTGCCAGAGTCTGCATTCAAGGATATGGCAAAAGTATATTTCGTTGAACATTTAAATTGGATATTCACCTTTACCCTGAAAATCCATGAAAATTAGAATCCCACGAAAAAATAAATAATCTACAGTACTAATTCATTTGATATAAAGAGAGATAAAAAAATGGAGTAATATAAAGAATAAATGCTGCTTTCAACATGTACATGAATTTAAAATTATACACAGAGATTGGTACAACTATGACAAGGAAAAAGGCATAAATAAACACATCTCTTTTAAATGAAATTTTAAAAATATGAATTCCTTAGATACTCCATGAAATCTTAATTGTTAACCACTGGTAATTCAAAATTTATATCTTATCTTTATATTTATTATATTTTCAAGGTACACTTTATTTTACTGATTAAAGAATTTGTTAGATATAATCATTTTTTTTCATTTATTACAGAGTAGAGTAAACTAAATTAAATTTTAAGATTTTGATTAAACAGTCATAGGTTTAATATTTGGAAAGGATTTTGAAGATTTCTCCTGATCTGTATCTATGTTCAAATTTTGAAGAATTTTTCCATTTCAGTTTTGAAGAATTTTCCAATTCATTTTTGAAGAATTTTTCCATTCATTTTTGAAGAATTTTTCCAATTCATTTTTTAGAATTTTTCCAATTCATTTTTTAGAATTTTTTCCATTCATTTTGAAGAATTTCCCCAGTTTGTATATACGATCAGATTTTGAAGTAATTTCCTGATTTGAATCAATGTTTAGAATTTTAACAATTTTTGCGAACATATCATTGTAAGTTTATTCTGAATCATTAAGATTTTAAACAACATTTTTTAGATTTTTAACAATTTCCTATTATTTGTATGTATGGTATAGATGAAACAGCATTTTTTTTTTTAGATTTTGAGGAATTTTCCAGATTCGTTTCTATGTTGGAGATGACACAAGACATGGAAACTGTGATGAGACTTTTCCAAGCATTAGAATTAAACCAACATAATGGATGTAAGTATCAGTCACTCATTTCAATTATACAGATGTTCTATGATTTCTGCATATTTAAGGTGGTACCAAACACCTTGACTAAAATTAATTTGGCTTGTTTTATTTTCATAGAAATTTAACAAAATATTTACTTTGACCCTTAGACAAAAATATGAAAATTTCAAAGAACTTGAACCACACACTTGATTGGGAAAATTTCATTGGATATATATAGCAGTTTGACAAACATTAAATTTGATCATTGAGAAGCTTAATATTTCCTTAACAATAGAACGTGATTAAAACGTTCAGCTGATTTTTACAGAGTTCTCTCCCTGTAGTGTTATGTACCACCTTAAATAGTTTTTCATGGAATTTTGTTTCCTAACAAGACAATTTATTAACAATTGATGTTGCAATCTTGAAACATAATTATGATCATTAGTACATTACATGAACTATTTACAAATTGATGTTGCATTGTTGGAAATGATCAGAGCATTTTCATCAGTTGAGGCATCATTTTGAAAATAGCTTTTCACTGTAATTGACAAAGATGGACAGACCAGGTTCATTTTGGCATAAGAAATTGCTCAGATTTTCAAAATTATAATATTTGTCATAAAACATATCTGAAAGTGTTGATTTGAAGATGATGTTTATTACAAAATTATTGCAGGCAAATTCTTATTAATATTGACAAATGCATGTCAGGCACAAAATACCAGAGTTGCATTCAATATCGTAGCTGCTAATTAGGGCTATGTTCATTTTGACTACTGAATGAATAGCTAGCCTAGCCGCTAGATAGCTGAAGATAGCCAAAAAATTTATGCTATCTAATGAAACCAGAATGGCATCGGAAAGGTTATTACTCCTGACGTCATTTTGTTAGGTTAGCTAAGTAGCATATCATTCAAAATAGATAGATATCTAGGACATGGCTGCTATACTAGCTGCTTAGATATTGAAAGAAGCCCTGGGTCCTCGGTCATAAAACTTTACTCAGTACTCGGAGTACAAAATTTGTGCTCGAAACACCAAATCCAGTATTTTGATTGGTTGATTTCTGAGTCTGGAGTACAATAATCGTGCTCGAAAGTTTTATGACCGCTAGGCCTTGTCTCGTTATGACCTATTATTTACCATACAGCTAAAATATTTGAGTACTGTAAATATAGCTTTTTTTGCAGGTTGTCATATTCTAAATTTCAAAACCTAAGTTTTTGGCATAAGGTAAATTCATCCATAAAAAAGCTTTCCCTTTACAACAATTTTATTCTTCACTTGTGTGATAGTTTTGCTCTATAAAATGACAACAAAATAATGGAAATGAATAACAATGAGTCCAGTTTTAGCCTTTATCGTCCCTACTCTTTTGATATTCAAGGAGGAACAGAAAAGAAAACAGGAAATTAAATCATCAAGGACCTACAAATCTTTAAATTTAATCCATATTTCAGTATTATGATTTAAAATAAAAGGAGACAGCAACACAACAACACAACAAACTCAATCAGCTTTTGTCAGACATATCAAACTTGATGTTTATATAATACAGTAGACTCCGATACTCAAAATAGTAAAATCACAAAAATACCGCACTCCGAGGAAAATTCAAAATTCAAACACATCAAACGAATGAATAACAACTGTCATATTCCTGACTTGGTACAGGCATTGTCAGCAAAACATGTCCTATAACCTGATATATATACAATTCTAAACACGATAAATGTATATTCATTGTCTTTTCTGCAAAAAAATGAGTTGACCTAATCCTGAGACGTTCCTTGCCCTGATAGTATGATGCCCAGTGATCATTTATTATATAATTTTAGACGACAAAGTGGACATTGGAACATTTGAGACATTTAATCATTGTTATCAAGAGAATCTGGAGCAATGCCTGAAGGTCGAGGAATCCATTTTAGATCACGAAGAATATGTCCTCAAATTGTCTTTACTCTGTAAAACTGATGTTGGGTCTGGTAGAATCGTACTTACTAATAAAAGGTAATATATATTCTATGTTATTAAATACTGAAGAAATGATCATATAGGGTGATAATCTGTCACACCTGGTTAGTGCATCTGTTAAATGTCAGGAAGGTTTTGATTGTATGCTTATATCTGAGATTTTTGTTCTTTATTGTGTGTTATATCAATTTAATATTGTCTTGACTGGGCATACTACAGCCATCTCCTGTTTGCAACAAACACTTGGAAAGAAGATTGAAATTTTATACCTCCATGCATGCTACCTTAAATTAGTCATCAAAGGCAGACAATTAGTGGCAAGCTCTAAAATGGCAATCTATAATATTCATAAAAAACAATTTGATTAATAACAGATATTATCCAGAGTGAACAAAACAGGAAAGTGACTGCAAAAGACTAACTATTCCCCAGAACAAACTCAAACTCAGTTTGAATTGATAATGAAAGTGATTGCAAAAGATTAACTATTCCCCGGAGCAAACTTAAACTCAGTTTTAATTGATAATAAAAGTGACTGTAAAAGACTAACTATTCCTCAAGGCAAACTTAAACTCAGTTTTAATTGATAATAAACATGATTGCAAAAGACTAACTATTCCTCTGAGCAAATTTAAATTCATTATTAATTGATGATAAAAGTGACTGCAAAAAACTAACTATTCCTCATAGCAAACATACACTCAGTTTTAATTGATAATAAAAAGCATTAAAATGTACAATACAGAAGATAATTTGAGTTTGTAAGATAAACTTAACTGAGATTGTTTAAGGCAGAAAGATTTGTGATTTCAAATTTGAAACTAGTCCAAATAATTATGACGTTTTGAAAGGCTATTTTAGTTTTATTCTGTGACGCCTTGCTAAGAAGCTGTCACAGAAAAAAATTAAAATAGCCTTTGAAGACGTCATAATTATTTGGACTAATTTAAATCCACATTTTTTGCTAAGAGGTTTGCTTTATAGAAAAGAAAATTCATTTTCAAGTATAAATAAAATGAAAGATTTTCATTAAAATTTGAAGTATTGAAATTGAAAGGAAAATCTAATAATTTTCATAAGTTTGTATTATATTATTACCTATACACACAATTTAAAATCCATACTGGTTTATATGTTTGCTATTTCCAAACATTCTGCTCCACATCAGCACCTGTCTATGTGTTTGCTATTATTTTCAGATTATTGTTTATGAAGGATGGTTCAATGGAGTGCACAGAAGTTACAAAGATCAGAGATATTGTCCTGATTGAGCAGAAACAACTGAAGTCTTTCTTTAAGACAATCGATGTACTTAGGATTCACAAAAAAGGTTTGTTGTTTGTTTATATATAATAAGCTTTATTTAGAAGATGAGAAAAAAACGAATGTAAATCAAAATAAATCAGAACTAGGCTGAAAAAATTTGGTCTTTTGAAACCTTTGGACAATCATTTTTTGGGATACGATTGCTTTCAAGCAATCTGTAGACTTTTACCATTGACTCAGGGCCATGCCCTCACGTCAACCGTTTTATTCTAAACATTAAGGAACATCTCAGATTCTTAAGATTGTCTTGCTTTAAAAGGTAAAAACAAACAAAAGGATTGAATTTAAACAACTGTCCTATAATGTTCTTCTCATAATCTTCATGTTTCAATATTTCCCTCGACTTATATGCGTGTTTTTAACAACACGGAAAATCAGAATTAAGCAGTATTTATATTTAGTGTTTTTATAAATTTAGAAACACGTCAGAGGGAATTCCCCAGTTTTGATAAAATGCGAGAGTTCTCGGAATTTTGATAAATCTATTTCTGTAATATAAGAACTGAAGTGGAGTTTTCTTATATGTCACCGTTATGAAACTGATATTTGATATTGTACTTCCATAAAGAAATTGAGAACCATCTAGGTCGTTTAATTAAAATTGAATATACGTCCTTGCTACAAATCACAAGTCTAGGGTTTGTTTAGGTAATTATGCGCATGCGTATAGTTTTCTTGACTTGCTCTGGATTCCCAACTTCATTGATTAATTTGAAACTCATGAGATCCTTTCTATGTCTGTCTGCTATTGAGGGTTATTGTTGTTGCATAACTTTAAATCATATGCATCATTTAAATTAAAATAAATGTAGTCCACAACGTAAAGGTGTAACTAGAACACCCCTTCAGCCGAAATGGAGTCTTCCATATTATCGCTTCGAGTTGTCTCCCTTATACTTCCATCAATTCTGAATCAAAATATGACGATATGTCGAGAAAGATTAACCCGTTCTGTTGATAGACGTAGTATTATATTAAAAGCGATGGCAATTTAAACAGAGGAATGTGTACGGAAAGGAGTCATGCCCACTGACCCAAAGGAAATTAAATATTTAAAGAGTTAGAAATGGGATTCCTCCTAGAATTCACGTAGGAAAATAGGCGATAAGGTACGAAGTGAAATACCTTCTCTAACTCTCAGTGACTTCTGTGGAAAGTAAACTTGGAAATGATAGTACAAAAATAAAACACAATAATTACATTATTCATACACTTGTATTGATGATTGGCTATTTTTAAAGTTGAATAACTATTCAGATTACGTAAATTACATTTTACATGTGCAGTTGAATTATTTTTGAAAATAATGCTAATACATGTATCAATGAAAACAATGGCAATCGTATCCCTCAGAGCAATCATGCTCTTTGATTGAGAACTTCTATTTAGTTAATAATTCAGAGTTTTATAGTAGATGAATAATTTAGAGTTTTATAGTAGGTGAATAATTCAGAGTTTTATAGTAGGTCAGACACAGCCTTCATTAAAAGTATAGATCGAAATATGCTTTTTATGAAAATTAAATATCTTGATCATGTTTATGCAGACATTTTGTAATAAAGGAACATTTTTATGCCCCTGCTGTAGGCAATTGGGGTATTAAGATTAAGTGTTACCCTTGACCTTTCATCTTTCCATCTGTGGCATTTTCATTTTTGCTCTCTAACATCAGTATTACTCATCCAAATTTTATGAGACTCAAACAAAATGCTACGAACCTCAACACACAGAGTTCAAATTTTAGTAGTGAGTCATTTACTGTTCCAGAGTTATGCCCCTTTTTAACTTGTAAAATTGCAAAGCTTGAGCGGGGCATTCATGTCCTCAGACACATTCTTATTTTATTTTATGTTGTGTTCTATGCTCATTATAAAATTGGTAGGACTTATATATGTAAATATCTTCAAACCGAGGGTTACCTATTATGAAATGACCATTGAGCATGACATAAAGAATTATTTTGATTGTAATAGGAAATTTCAAAACTTTCTTGTTCTAAATATACTTTAAAGATACGTTGTGAAGGCAGCCATTTTGATGAATCAACATCATTCTAAAATGAAACAGTGTTTCACAATAAACTGTTAAAAAAATTATTTGAATGTCATTGAGGGATTCCCCTAGAAATCCCTATTTTGATCTCCTGGCGTGTCATTTAAATTAGACGTTGCAAATTCAATTGTGACGTTCAGTATGTTCACCTGATGCTTTATTTGAATTAGAAGATGGCTTTCTTTATAAAGCAGAAGTAATGCATAATTAAAGATTCACTTAAATACATACATGTTTCAACTTTAATCAAAATTTGTTTTCAAGATGATGCAAAGTTCACAGCCTGGTTGAAGGACGAAAGGGATCATTGGTTTATACTGCTACAAGAATTATGGGCTGGCAAGGTCGTTTCTATAAGAACTAAGGACATCATGGCTGCAAACAAAGCTGCCAATAATGTTCAACTTGTTGATGCTTTTCTCAGAAGGTATGTTCTAGGTCAATGGGTCTCTGTTTCCTTGACATTTGATTGCATGCCAGGGAATGATATATCTGTATATGACGTCAAAAATATTTTAAGAAGAACTGAAATTTTCACCAATCACCAAAAATGTAAATTATTTTCTACTGGTGAAATTTTTCAGGGTAAAATGAATGTAAAAAAATAATTATTATTAATTAATTGATTTTGTTGTGAAGGCTTAACTATTGAATACAAGTACTGAAAATGTTAAGCTTGATTTCTTTGATTTTACAAGACAAGATCTGGGCAAAATTTGCAATCATTAAAAAAATATGTTTCTTTTATTTATTCAGATTCTTTAGTGAGTCTATATTTTTATACCATCCTGAATATGCATGAAATATTTGCTATTTAAATTAAGTACACAAAAATCAATCATTAATGATTTTGATCCTTGATTTTGAAAGAAAATAGAGATTTTTATAAGTTACTGAATGACAAATTTAATTTCAGCTTTTGTTTCAACAAAATATTGAATCATGACAGTTGTTGATTTAATATTGAAAATTTGACTGAAGTATCTCTTATACGGTTTTATGTTGTTTAATTCGTGTTTTTTTGTTTGAAAGAGGTCAAGTTGCTCTTGTTCATTCAAAAATTATTGTAAAATCACTACGCATGTTATACATTTTGTACATGTAGTAATGTAATCTTATCTCACATTATTGTTATAAACTAAAAGTAATACAATTTACGCATTCTGATTACACTTACCATGTTTTTAATACTTCCTTGAAATTACGGGCCCTGTTATTTATTAAGGGCTTCCTTAATTGCTGATTGATACTGATAGACTCCACTCTGTAAACAAATGATATATTGATCAACTGATCACGGTTACTTCTCGAGACAGTGTCAAATGTCATAATGACCCTCTAGGCAATTGAAAATTATTACCTGTAATTCTCGGGAATTAAAAAAGTTTTGTGCTTTATATCCTGAAGTTTTAAAAATCATAAACATTTAACATTTAAACCCAAATGATCTTTTTATTTACTTTTATAATATTTTGTCATGTCTCTGTGTAATGTGTGATCAGCGTGTTTTCATTGGATGATTTAGAATAGATCTTACTAGCATTGACCATGCAGAAAATTGTCAAGCATATTGACGATGACTTCATGTAACTTTTAACTGAAAATTTTTTTATTTTAAAATCCCTTGCGTTAATTTTTTTACGTGATTATGTCATTAGTAGTGAATGGGGTAAAGCATAAGCCAGTTCCCAGGTTAATCGACAGTTAACGTTCATGAAAATTTCAGAAGCTAGTCCCATCTTCAAATCTTCAATCGGTATGTATGAATGAATGATTTTTATTATGAAAAACTTAGTTTAAATCATTTATGATATAATTAAAATTAAAATTAAGCATTAAAGATAATGAAGCCAGGTGCATGGATTGCCATGTAAATTATTGCCCAGTAATAAACACTCTACAAGGGGATAATCTATTACAATTTTTTATGGGAGTTGTCAGTTTCTGCAAATATATTTGCCTCCACTGTAAGCCGGGTAAACGTGTCGTCCCTCCTGGGAAATGTAAAACATAGTAAAATTACTGTTTGCTGGATAAGTCTTTTATTTATATAAAATTAAAACATCTTACTTCTCACTAGATAAGACTCCTATTGGGTTTAATTCTTTTACATGTGGATAGAAAATAAAAGTCACAAAAATATTAACTAGGCAGCAACTGCTTTAACAGCCTTTAAGGCTTTGATTTATATTTTCACATGGTATATCATTAAATAGACTGAGTTTGATTCTGTTTGATATTTTTTAAAGAAATGAATTTTTTAAGTCCCCAAAGATACCTCACACAACTGGTTACCTTTGAAAAAATAGGATCAATAAGTGTCATGTTTTTAGAATATAAAAGTAATAAGAGGTTTTAAATTATGGTGTGCAACAGCCTTTAATTTTCCTTGTTAAAAAATGAGATCAGAAAGCTTAAGAAAAAATAAATGTTGAGAAATCTAAGTAACAAGAAAATCAAATTAGTATATAGTTATTAATTAATAATCACCATGTATTTTTTTTTTAGTTCTCAGGACCAAGAGACAACTCATCATGAAAATGCTATGCAAGCTGTGAAAGAACTCTGTTTTTACACACGATACATGAAGGAGAAAAGACACGAACTTCCACGAGAAACACTTGAGACATTAGTCAATAGGATTGACCCTTGTTCTGGTGAAAGTCTGAGACAAACTGTCCAATCATTATTGTACACTCCTGGTGGTAGGTTACAAAGCATTTAAAGCTATTTTGTTGACTTACAAATACAATTTATCTATTTTGTATTTACATTGTGTTGCTGTCTCCAGGAAGCTATTATAAATTGGGAAATTAGTGCAATGTTTTATTTTTGAAAAAAATTGACTGGAAGAACATCCTTTGTTTTTCTATTATGAAAATCATTAAAAATTCACAGTATAGTATAGTCATATGTGTAAAGAGAGGTGTACTCGGTTGATTTTGGGAAAATCTTCTTTTGCTCAATACACCTTATCGCTATTTATTCCATTTTGGATAAGTTCTGAAATTACAAAACTCTTTCAAACCAGATGAAGCTATTTGGGGCCCTGTTTAAACAAGGTACTATGTATAAAAATTTTCAAAGAGTTATGTTTAACCATTGTAAACTGATTTCAAACAAATCATTTTTCTTGCTTCAGTTTGTGTTAAAATAATTGGATCATATAATTTCTCAATGTTCACTTCCTATACATTTTCCTCCCTCAGCTCATTACTGATGACCTTTGTTTTGCGACAGTTGACCCAAACTGGAAGTTGTCTAAATGACTGTTTTTTCCGGAATGGACTAAACAGAGATAAGTTGTATTGGTAAGAGTGCTGCCTTTGATTCTCAAGGTTGCAAGTGCAAAAACAAAATTCTACAGTAAACATTCATGGAATTTCACATCAATGACTCTAAAAGCAATTACTACAAGCACATTATAAAGGTCTGTATGTGGCTCATTTCTGAAACGGCTGAATGTCATATACTCTGGATTCATTTATTTTCGGGGGAACCAATTTTTGTGGATTGCGGAAAACTTGCATTGTCAATAGCATTTGATTCCGTGGTTTTACATGTGTCTGCATGCAAGCCTATAAAAAAAAGTGTAATTCCTTGAAAATTTAAATTCGTGGTTCACCTGTACCCAAGAAACATACGAAAAGTGGTATCCAAGGAATAATAATGAATCCACTGTAACTATTAAAATAAGATGTGAGGGATCATTTCTCCAGGACTGATCTGCTTTTTACACACACCAGTCATTCAATTGAAGGCTGTTTTGTTAAACCTTTTTTGTTTTATGACCTAAAACATTTTTTTATCTCACCAGGTCGAAAGGCCAAGTGAGTTTTTCTCAATACTTGGCGTCAGTAGTTCGTCGTCATAGTCGCCTTTAAACTTTTACAAAATTTTCTTCTCTGAAACTACTAGGCTAAATTTAACCAAGCTTGGCAACAATTGTCATTTGGGTATCTAACGATGATTTTTCTAAAAAGTAGCCATATTTACCAGCTTTGATTATTTGGAATTACTACAAATTTTCACTTCTTCGTACTATGAACATCAAAATTATTTCAATTCATATCTAATCAATGCTTGCACCTGTACAGGAAGTTTTATCTAGCACTAGTTGTATAGTTTTATTGTTGATATTCACCCCATATGAACCAAGTGTTAGATAGTTTTATTGATATTAAATAAATTTCTTGGTATTCCTAAACGGAAGATTTTATACACACGGAAGAAGAAGTATACTTAACAACAAAATTATTTTCATTTACCTGTGTATAATATGACGCAGGTTTTTTCAAAAGTGATGATTTTCTAAATATTGTTTAACATTTTACAGTGGTATCATACTTAACTTTGTTTAAACCTGTTTATTTACTTTTGACCTTAATTATTTATCCCTTATAATTTTTATTAACTATGTATATGCATTCAGGTATCACAGATCAAGTTTATTCGTTCATTGTGTGTTAATTTACTTTTTTTGATTGAGTTAAGCCTTCCAATTGATATTTTATAGTGTGTCTTTCTATGTTGTGATGTTATACTATTGTTTCAGAAATGGGAGAAGGTTTGGTACCATTAAAAGGTTTAATCCCGCTTGCACCTGTCCTAAGTCAGGAATCTGATGTACAGTAGTTGTTGTCTGTTTATGTAGTTCATACGTGTTTCTCGTTTCTCGTTTTTATATAGATTAGACCGTTGGTTTTCACGTTTGAATGGTTTTACACTTGTAATTTTTGGGGCCCTTTATAGCTTGCTGTTCGGTGTGAGCCAATGCTCCATGTTGAAGGCCGTACCTTGACCTATAATGGTTTACTTTTATAAATTGTTACTTGGATGGAGAGTTGTCTCATTGGCACTCATACCACATCTTCCTATATCTATTGTTAAAGATACAGGTGTGCGACACAGGCTATTTAGAACCTTTTGTTTTAAATTTGTCTTCCTTACTTTATATTTTTTAGGTTATTCAAGAAACACATGGGATGCTCAAAGGGTGTTTTTCATTTTTTTTTTTCTGTGTACACTTAAACATTTCTTGTCACGTTTGTGAAAAGGATTGCCTCTGTTTAATAAAATTTGGCTTAATTGGAAACTTTTACACTGTTTTTAAAACATTGGTTATTCTATTCCCAGGTATAGATTATTTTAGCTTTATTTGGAAATTTTTTTTTGAATTTTTGGTTTTTAATGCTCTTCAACTTCGTCTTTGATTTGGCCTTACAACTAATTCCAGCTTTATTGATGAATCTTATGTAGACGAAACGCACATCTTGTGTACAAGATTATAAGCCTGGTATCTTTGATGGGTTTTTAATTGTGTCTTACATTATCTTTCAGATCCCCAACAGCATGTTTTACCGAGACTCTGGTGTGGTATGGGAGATGGAAAAATCAAAATATTTGATGCAATGGCATGGAACTTAGAATCACACTTTATACAGACTAAAACTGCTGTGGTAAATATATGAAAATCAGAAAATGTGGTATGATTGCCAATGAGACAACTCTCCACCAGAGATCAAATGATGTAGAAATTAACATTTATGGGTCCCCAAATGGCCTCAACAATGAATAAAAGCTACACTGCATAGTAAGCTATAAAAGGTCCTGAAATGACAATTAAGTATTTATATAGGCAGTTCATGAAGTAGCTGTTGATGTTTAGGCCTTTCATTCTGTTGAGTTATTTATTTAAAATAAAGATGGCATGAATCACAACATCATATTTGATTCTTTGATGTAAAATCTTTAGTGGCATGAGTAAATATGTTAAACTGTGTTGATAATGAACTTATTAATGACCATTGAGGGTTTACATGCAGGATTTGTACTTCTTCAAAACCTACTATAAAATAAAAACAGCCGACATGGGGTAACTGGCATATTTCAATTAGTTAAGAACATTTAAAATACATAATAAACCTGTATATTATACCTTTAATGTATTTGAAAAAAGTTGACTCAAGAAATAGATCTAGACATAGATTCTGTACTGTTCAGGGTTGTCAAAAAAATTAACAATGTCCTGAGGTTAAGGTTGTCTCAAACTTGCCAAACCCTGTTTGAATACTGACACAAAATCACTACATGCAAATGAATAGACCAGAGGTCAAGGAAAAGCTCTTTTATTGCATCTATTTACTTCCAATTTTTCGTCTACAGGCTGTTCCACAATTATTGGGTGTACGCTCAAATCTATTAAATATGAGTAGTTGCATTTTCCAAAGAATTTAGTAAGAACTATAAGTAGAATGAAGTTGTGTAAAAAAGTAACAACCATCACCACTCACCCCATGCGCCTAATTTTGGAACAGCCCTAAGTGTAATTCATTATTACATTGTAGATGTGTTTGGCTGATGTTGGTGGAAAACAAATTTGGGCAGGATCTTATTATATCTACATCATTGATGTACACACACTGAGATGTAACAGAGCTCCACTGACTGACCATGCTGACTCAGTCGTCAGTATTGTTGTTGTTAATGATGGCAGGTAAGGGGAAGTAACTGTCTAACAGACTCATCACTCTTTCAGAATATATAAAACCAATTTAAAAGCTATTGAAAATATAAGAAAACATGATTTAGAAGAAAACATAGTTTAATTTGGTGCCTGGCCTTGAAAAGGCAAATGTACTTGATAAACAAATCAAAATTGAAGAGTTACCTAAATTTTTACAAGAGTTATGGGATTTTGAACATTGTTTTTATCTCGCCTTGACAGAGTCAAAAAGCGAGACATAGGTATGCTGTTTTCGGCGCGGCGGCGGCGTCAACAATGTATTAGTTTGTGATAAAGTCTAGTTTATGGTGATCCACTAGTGGTAGGTCGATGATATTTGGTATGCAGTTGTATTAGCATTGGCACATGTCATTTCCATGGAGATTAATTGGCCTTGCCCCCTCAGTCATGGTCAATTGACTTTGAAACTTTTGTTTGGTTTACATGTATTTGTTTGTGATTAGGTCACTTCATGTGGAACCACTAGTGGTAGACCAATGTTAATTGGTATGCAGTTGTATAAGCATTGGCATATCTCATTTCCATGGGAATTATTTGGCTCCGCCCCCACAGTCATGGTCTAATGACTTTGAAACTTTTGCTTAGTTTACATGTATCAGTTTGTGATTTGATCAGTTTAAGATGAACCGCTAATGATAAGTCAATGATATTTGGTATGCATATTTATGGGCATTTACAAGTCGTTTCCACAAAGATTATATAGCCCCACCCCCTCATCATGATTCATTGACTTTGAAACTTAAACATGTTTAAAATTTAATGTGTGTGTTTAGGTTTGTTTAAAGGGAACGACTTATGATAAGTCAATGGTATTTGGTATGCAGTTGTATTAGCATTGGCACATTTTATTTCCATGGAGATTGTTTAGCCATGTACCTTCAGTCATGGTTCATTGACTTGAATATTTGCATAACTTACATGTTAAAGTATAGCTTTCAATTTCAACATTTGCATTATCAAAATTACAAAAAGGCGAGACATATCTTTGTGTTAATAGTTTATTTGATATTCTAACAATGACACCTTGTGAATGCAACTTCCATGAGACCGTTTAACAGAAAGCTCTCATACTTAGTAGGACTGTTTGCCATCATGTGTAGTTGACCATGCATATTGTACCTCATTTTGATTCAAATGTTTTTTGGGGTATTGTAACTATAAAACTTTTTTGCAAACCCAACATCTCTTAAATTGTTTCCCAGAAAGCTGTCATACTTACTTGGTAGGATTATTTTCCATTATATGTGGTTAACAATATTGCACCCCATCTAAATATAATTTTGAAATGACCGTTTTTACAGGAGTTCTGGTACTTAGACACTGTTCTACAAAAAGCTCTAAAACTTTGTAGTATTGTTTGCCATCATGTGTAGTTGACCACAGGATACCATCATTTTAATTTAGCCCTTTTTATGGGAGTAATTTAATTCCTCATTTATACAACAGGGGACATTTCGCCACGGCATAGCAATCTATTTTTTAATGTACATATGTAGGTATTTATACTCAGCCAGTATATTGATGTTTAAAATATATATTTTTTTAGATCTGAAGAGACATTAATTGTCGAAATCCAGATATGGTATACAAATTTTTGCACCTCATGTTTGCGGTATACCATCTTTTCCGCAAGTTTTTTGTTTTCTGTTTGATATTAAATTTTGTTACATCTGGTGATCCATTTATTTTACAATCACCATGGCAGTCAGCAGGGTTTAAGAAAATTCGTTTTTCGACCTGCTAGTCAAATGTGTTTTGTTAAATTATACTTTTTCACTTTTTTGGTCTTTTGGAAAATGTTGTTTGTGCTGTATTTAGACCTCTCTACCAAGAATTTTTTTTGCATGCTTTTTTGCATGCTCACATATAAAAATTGCGGTTTTTATCCAACGCAATCATAGGTTTGAATGTTGTTTTCAATTTAGACTTGTTTATTTTTAGATATGTATACACAGCCAGTGCTGATGGTGACATTCTGAAGTGGGATGTACAGACAATTACAGTCGTAGATAAATGCAGTGAGAAAATCAAAGATCTGAGAAGGCTCAAATTCTGTAATGGTTTCTTATGGTGTGGTAAGTGGCTTCTCATTAGGAAAACTTAAATAAATGGAGAATACTGTAAATTCAGAAATAAATGTGTGCATTCATTATTGTAATTTTAGAAAAATGAACAAAAATGCAATATTGATTATTGCAATTTAAGAAAAATAATTTGCATACAGATTTTTATCAGATATCAGAATATGAGTTCTTATTATTGTGATACTCACCTAAAAGCATCACAATAATTTCTGAATTTACATTTACATGTCGATATTTTACCCCTATATCTATGATACCATGGTAGGGGTCTGTAGTTAAGCCTTATATCTATGAACACATGATAAGGGTCTGTAGGTACGTCTTATATCCATGAACACATGATAAGGGTCTGTAGGTACGTCTTATATCCATGAAAAGATGATAAGGGTCTGTAGGTACGTCTTATATCCATGAAAACATGATAAGGGTCTGTAGGTACGTCTTATATCCATGAACACATGATAAGTGTCTGTAGGTACGTCTTATATCCATGAAAACAAATGCATATGGGTTTTCTGCACCAAGTTGGGCATCATCAAAATAAAGTAAGAAATATTGTTGAAAGATTTCGTCAATAAGCCAAAATATTGCCACAATGTGGTCTTCATTGAAGCTACTAAAAAAATTGAATTCCCCTTGGTTAAAAAATGGCATTGATCACAGTAACTGTGAATAGACTGAAATTCTGGGAAATGTTCAAGTCTTTATCCATCTTTGGTGGAACATACTTTGGGATAAATAACTCAGATCTTTGGTGGATCACTTGGTCAAAAGTTAGTTTTACTGCAGTTTTTTTTCTGAAATGAGTATATCCCTTAGCCCAAGAATCAGCTATTGGCAGTATTTGACATAAAATGTTAGCAGCCTTTATACCATCATCACCAAAACAAGCAAAATACAAATTATCCAACCAACTTCTACTTTAAATCCATATAGTAACTCAGCTAATGCGCCTACAGTGTGTTCAGAACTTAATTAATAAATAGTTATCAAAGGTACCAGGCTTATAACTTGATACGCCAGATGCACGTTTCGTCTACATAAGACTCATCGGTGACGCTCAGATCAAAATAGTTAGAATTGCTTGCCTTGGTGGTCTCAGGGTAGCCAGCTTGTCTCGATTGTGTTGTTGGTTTCATCCTAGGCCAGGTCAGGCTAGAGACTTGACATGTTGACGCTTGATATTAGCTGCTTCTCCTTTTAAGGTTTTTCGTGTATTTAAAATACTAGAACTTGTATTAAGGTGCAAAAAATCCAACATCATGTTCTCAAAATTCAAAATTTCTGTTTAAAAGATGAATTTAAATTGTTGATGTCTAAGCAATATCCTGTCATCATGATTAGGAAATAAGGTTGCCAAGTCCTTAAGGGGCTGTAAAAATTACACAGACTCCAGTAGAAATATTCTGTATGAAAGATAGATTGTAATTGATATCATGATTATAGGAACCAAGGTTGCTGTGTACAGGATAGACTTGAGTATGAATTTGTTACAGAAATATCCAGTTATTGTTCAGAGATCGAGTCAAGCTGACATATCTCGGGAAGTATCTCCAGAAATTGATAGTTTCCATATAAGTGAGAGTGGAGAGGTAATTTTAACTAATAGCAAAGATTTATTAGGTGAGAACATATAACCTGAGGTCAAATGCAAGTTGGTAACATCCCTTGGTGTCTGTTCACAATTTACAATTTTTCGGAAAAGAAACTCCCACAAATCAATGTTGCTACCATAACCAAATGTGTTTTCAGTAATGCCATCCACCAAAATCTTAATAAAACTCTTATCCTCAAGTCCAGTTCTTTCCTTTGTCCAATAAATCAGTTCATATCATTAACAAAACATATAATATGGGGACCTACTGACATACGAAATTACAGGCCAGTATTTTATGTTAATGATTTTCTCTGTAGCTAGTAAGCCAAGGACTGTTAATTACCTAAATGTGAATTAGTCCTTGATTTAAATATCAAAGTTAAAATCAGATAAACTTATTTGTTGTACTCCTAAAATCATTTTCTCATAAGTAATAAGTCCATCTAAGCTAATATACAAATAAGAAGTGGTATGATTGTCAATGAGACAACTCTCAACCAGAGTCCAAGTGACATAGAAGTTCGCAACTATAGGTTACTGTACACTCTTCAACAATGAGCAAAACCAATCTTACAAAAACCTGCCTAGCAAGCTATAAAAGAGATCATGCTTTCATATTACTGTTTATCCGATTGTGCGCAGCTTATGCACAGATGTTAGTTGAGCATTTTAGTCTCCATAGAACCTAATGTTAATGTGACTTTTATTATTGTATAGCTCAGTATTCTGTAAAAACAATATTAACTCTTAATTCTTTAGGTTTTTGATATTTTATTACTGGACACATCTTAAGATAACCTTAAAAATTCTTTGTGAAACCTCTCTTTATAGCAAATATAGTATGATATTGTATACAGGGAAACACTGTGCAAACTGAACTTGTATGACGGTTAGTTTTTGTTGTAAGGTTAGATTTACCTCCATGTACTAAAACATTGTTTTTATGCCCCACCTACAATAGTAGAGGGGCATTATGTTTTTCGGTCTGTGTATCTGTTTGTTCGTCTGTCAGTCTGTCCTGCTTCAGGTTAAAGTTTTTGGTCAAGGTAGTTTTTGTTGAAGTTGAAGTCCAATCAACTTGAAACTTAGTACAAATGTTCCCCATGATATGATCTTTTTAATTTTAATGCCAAATTAGAGTTTTGACCCCAATTTCACGGTCCACTGAACGTAGAAAATGATAGTGCGAGTGGGGCGTCCATATTCTATGGACACATTCTTATTTAATGTTTTTGTACAAATTCAACTAAAGGAATGATATCTTATCCTTCTGTGATTGTAGATAAATTGGCTGGCTATAGAAGTTCTGGTATTATATTGATATGTGATATCTCATCCTTCTGTGATCATAGATATGGGCTGGCTATAGACGGTCTGGTATTATTTTGATATGTGATATCTCATCCTTCTGTGATTGTAGATATGGGCTGGCTATAGAAGTTCTGGTATTATATTGATATGTTATATCTTATCCTTCTGTGATTGTAGATATGGGCTGGCTATAGATGCTCTGGTATTATTTTGATATGTAATATCTTATCCTTCTGTGATTGTAGATATGGGCTGGTGATAGAAGTTCTGGTATTATATTGATATGTGATATCTTATCCTTCTGTGATTGTAGATATGGGCTGGCTATAGATGCTCTGGTATTATATTGATATGGGATATCTTACCCTTCTGTGAATGTAGATATGGGCTGGCTATAGACGATCTGGTATTATATTGATATGTGATATCTTATCCTTCTGTGATTGTAGATATGGGCTGGCTATAGACGTTCTGGTATTATATTGATATGGAATATCTTACCCTTCTGTGATTGTAGATACGGGCTGGCTATAGACGATCTGGTATTATATTGATATGTGATATCTTATCCTTCTGTGATTGTAGATATGGGCTGGCTATAGACGTTCTGGTATTATATTGATATGTGTTATCTTACCCTTCTGTGATTGTAGATATGGGCTGGCTATAGACGTTCTGGTATTATATTGATATGTGATATCTTACCCTTCTGTGATTGTAGATATGGGCTGGCTATAGACGTTCTGGTATTATATTGATATGGGATATCTTACCCTTCTGTGATTGTAGATATGGGCTGGCTATAGACGTTCTGGTATTATATTGATATGGGATATCTTACCCTTCTGTGATTGTAGATATGGGCTGGCTATAGACGTTCTGGTATTATTTTGATATGGGATATCTTATCCTTCTGTGATTGTAGATATGGGCTGGCTATAGACGTTCTGGTATTACTTTGATATGGGATATCTTACCCTTCTGTGATTGTAGATATGGGATGGCTATAGACGTTCTGGTATTATATTGATATGGGATATCTTACCCTTCTGTGATTGTAGATATGGGCTGGCTATAGACGTTCTGGTATTATTTTGATATGTGATATCTTACCCTTCTGTGATTGTAGATATGGGCTGGCTATAGACGTTCTGGTATTATTTTGATATGGGATATCTTATCCTTCTGTGATTGTAGATATGGGCTGGCTATAGACATTCTGGTATTATATTGATATGTGATTGTAGATATGGGCTGGCTATAGACATTCTGGTATTATATTGATATGTGATTGTAGATATGGGCTGGCTATAGACATTCTGGTATTATATTGATATGTGATTGTAGATATGGGCTGGCTATAGACGGTCTGGTATTATTTTGATATGGGATATCTTACCCTTCTGTGATTGTAGATATGGGCTGGCTATAGACGTTCTGGTATTATTTTGATATGGGATATCTTATCCTTCTGTGATTGTAGATATGGGCTGGCTATAGACGTTCTGGTATTATTTTGATATGGGATATCTTACCCTTCTGTGATTGTAGATATGGGCTGGCTATAGACGTTCTGGTATTATTTTGATATGGGATATCTTATCCTTCTGTGATTGTAGATATGGGCTGGCTATAGACATTCTGGTATTATTTTGATATGGGATATCTTACCCTTCTATGATTGTAGATATGGGCTGGCTATAGACGTTCTGGTATTATTTTGATATGGGATATCTTATCCTTCTGTGATTGTAGATATGGGCTGGCTATAGACGTTCTGGTATTATTTTGATATGGGATATCTTACCCTTCTGTGATTGTAGATATGGGCTGGCTATAGACGTTCTGGTATTATATTGATATGTGATATCTTATCCTTCTGTGATTGTAGATATGGGCTGGCTATAGACGTTCTGGTATTATATTGATATGGGATATCTTACCCTTCTGTGATTGTAGATATGGGCTGGCTATAGACGTTCTGGTATTATATTGATATGGGATATCTTACCCTTCTGTGATTGTAGATATGGGCTGGCTATAGACGTTCTGGTATTATATTGATATGTGATATCTTATCCTTCTGTGATTGTAGATATGGGCTGGCTATAGACGTTCTGGTATTATTTTGATATGTTATATCTTATCCTTCTGTGATTGTAGATATGGGCTGGCTATAGACGTTCTGGTATTATTTTGATATGGGACAGTACACAAGGAAAACTGAAAGAAATAATAGAAATACAGAAATGTGAAGGAATAAGTTCTATAGTACAACAGGAACAAAAGGTTTGTCACAAGGTTGAATTTACTTAAGGAAAAAGATTGTATATTTTATTACTTCATTTAGATCTTGTACAACAAGTTACAAGAACTAAAACCTCATCAAAGATACCAGGCGTTTAGTTTATTATGCGAAGAACATCTTTTGTCTTCACTCATCAATGGCACTTGAATCAAAGCAGAAGGATGGCCAAATCAACCAGATAGTTAAAAGAAATTGACTTTATGTAACAACTTTTTTCATTTGCTAAAATTTACTGTCAAATCCACAATTGACATGTCTTGGGCTGCCATTTTGAATTACTTGAATTCTTTAGTATTCAATTTATACAAAACAATCGAAAATGAAATATAAGCTACCTCAAAAACGCTGTTTCAAATTAGATTTTATCAAAAACTTAATTGTACAAGTAATGAAATAACCTGCAGTGATCATTTGTATGACGTCATCATGGTGATGAGGATTAATGCATCAAAATCATTCGTAAAGTTTCACAGAATTTTTGTTTATCTTAAATTTCTACATTTCTACAAGTTCTTTTGTACAATTTCTGTGTGTTATACATTAGGATAGGGATAACAGTACTGTAGTTGGAGAGTTGCTGCAGTCAATTGAAATTAGACACTCACAAATAATGCTACTCTACACATCGCCAGTAAAACTGTTTTTTCGAAATGTCAAATCACTTAATTGATAACGGCAACTCTTCAATTTTAGTACTGTTACTCCTTAAATGAAAAGCACAAATATCGAAACAAGTAATATATTTCATGTGTTTATATACAGGTGAAGAAATTGAATTAAATCTACTTTAAATTCAGAAATTGTTGCGAGGTTTTTGTTATTGCGAATAATGAGTGAGTTTTGCAATAATAAAAACTTGCATTCTGATATCTCAAATTGCAATAAACAGTATTGGATTTTTGTTTATACTTCAAAAATCTCAATAATAAATGCACACAATTTCTGAATTTACTAGTATACAAAACTTTTAGAAAATAGAGTATAAGTGACACATGTAAATTTCCCCATAGGTTTGGGTCGGGAGCAAAGATGGTACCATACATATTATCAATACGGAAACAAGAAAAGTAGTCAAACGTCTTCAGGCACACGATGATGCAGTCAGGGCTTTGTGTTGTGCTGAAAACAGATACATTATAAGCGGGGCAGGAAGTCGTGATGGACGTATTGCAATGTGGAGTTCTACAGACACAAAGACAGACTCAGGAAAATTTATACTAGATGAATAAATATATTTCGTCCTTCATTAACAATGTAATATTTTCCACTCAAGATATCTTTGATTTTCGATTTTCAACATGTTAACTTTAAGGTGCATATTAAAATTTAAATTTAACTATCAAATAGGAGAAATATTGTAACTCTGGAGCAAATTGAGAGTGAAATTTTTACTTTCATAGGAATTTCCGTCTTTCAAATGTTAAAATTGTGATTGGATAGGACAACAATGATGGTATTGTCAGGATTCTACCAATAACTTGATGTCATAATGAAAAAAGCTTTTATCAAAAACTAGAACTATACCAGTTTACTGCTGGGCACAATTTCAGCTGCTTATTGGTAGAATTATATTGTACCACGTGACTGAGGACTATGTGAATGCACTCAACAATATAGGCTGTGGAATTTGTTCACCCAAGTAAATTCCTATTTCCCAGGGGCATCGCCCAAGGGAAATATGATTTTTGGATGGTGAAGAAATCTTCATATCTTCCTAAACCAAGGGAAATAAATGTTATATTTAACATAACATAATATTTAACATACAATTTTTCTTATCGCTTGCTTTTAAAACTCTACACAACATAAATGTTGATAAAAAGTTTAGATCAAAGGTTATTTGCTTCATTTTTATTGTTTTTCGTCTAAAATAATTTTTGACATGATGATCACTAAAGTATAAAAAAATGTATATGTACCATGTGTTGTCCCATGGAGTAGTCCCAATGTTCAGAGGGGAATACGATACTCGAAGGGGAATGTGAAATTTTGGTAAATGTCACATGGGATAACCTCAACCAATGAAATGTTGATTTTGCAATCAATATTTACATACAGTGGAATAATATATGAAATGTGTTTTTTAATGGTGCTATATATTTCAGTATGCATGAAAATACTGGACAAATATGAGTCTATTTTGACAGTCTTCTTGATTATCCACAGGCCCTAGGCCTATAGATCAGGCCAATATAAAGTTTGTTGAGGTCAGTAAAATTTTCACCTTAATAATGATAATAATGGAGTAGAAAAAAGGGATTGTGACTATGTTTAAGTGTCAAATATATTGTTAATTACCCCTTATGGATATACTTGTAGAAACTGTTTGGCATGTTTTAAGTGTGAATTGGAAAACTTTTTTCAACCATTCACACTATAGACTTAAATCAGTTCTGTTTTTGTCTCGCCTTGACGAAGTCAAAAATCGAGACTTAGGTATGCTGTTTCCGGCGTCAGCGGCGGCGACGGCCACGGCGGCGTCAACAATGTATTAGTTTGTGATTAGGTCTAGTTCATGGTGAACCACTAGTGGTAGGTCAATGATATTTGGTATGCAGTTGTATTAGGATTGGCACATCTCATTACCATGGAGATTATTTGGCCCCGCCCCCTCAGTCAAGGTCTATTGACTTTGAAACTTTTCATAGTTTACATGTATTAGTTTGTGATTAGGTCAATTTATGGGGAACCACTAGTGGTAGGTCAATGATATTTGGTATGCAGTTGTATAAGCATTGGCATATCTCATTTCCATGGAGATTATTTGGCTCTGCCCCTTAGTCATGGTCTATAGACTTTGAAAATTTTGCTAAGTTAACATGTATTAGTTTGTGATTAGGTCAGTTCAAGGGAACCATTAGTGGTAGGCCAATGTTAATTGGTGTTCAGTTGTATAAGCATTAGCACATCTCATTTCCATGGAGAATACTTGGCCCGCCCCTCAGTCATGATCTATTGACTTTGAAACTTTTGCTTAGTTTACATGTATTAGTTTGTGATTAGATCAGTTTAAGATGAACTGCTAATGTTAAGTCAATGATATTTGGTATGCAAATGTATCGGCATTTGCAAGTATTGTTCCATGGAGATTATATAGCCCCAACCCTGATCATGGTTCATTGACTTTGAAACTTTTACATAGTTTACAAGTTAATGTTTGTGTTTAGGTTTGTTTAAAGGGAACGACTTATAATAAGTCAATGGTATTTGGTATGCAGTTGTATAAGCATTGGCACATCTCATTCGATGGAGATTGTTTAGCCATGTACCTTCAGTCATGGTTCATCGACTTTGAATATTTGCATAACTTACATGTTAAAGTATTGCTATTTTAATTTCAACATTTGCATTATCAAAATTACAAAAAGGCGAGACATATCTCTGTGATAACAGTTTATTATCTTTAGTTTCAACATTCAACAGATAATACTCCCCATCACTATGTTAGTAACAGTCTAGATTATCACATTTTACATTTAATGGATATTTTTACATCCTTTTCATTTTGTTAATTTTTACTTGGATATTTGCTTATGTTGTTGGCAGCATATATTAAGTTATTTTGTTTTCATTGAGTCTTTAGTTTTTTAAAGGGTACCAGAATAAAAAATATGAAAAAAACTGTGCAATTTTATGTCAGTCATATTCCATGCCTAAATATGCCCTTGATATTTGCAAAAAATGTGAAAATCCTGATAAAAACCCTTAAAGCTATTTTCCTAATGCTTGAGTTTAAAGGTTTGGTTGGCTTGCTTGCTTTGTGTGTATAAATGTTTTCTGAAGCATTGTGATCAAGAATGACATCTGCGATCAAGCTGAAGTCCCGCCTATCTATTGATTGCTGATGTCAATCTGAATTACAATGCTTGAGCAAAAATTTATACAAACAAAGCAAGCAAGACAACCAAACCTTTAAACTACAAGCATTAGAAAAATAGCTCTAAAATTCAAATTTTGATGACAGTGTTTTGAAAATTTAATTATTTCTGTTTGGCATTTCTAACCTCCCTGTCAGTTCCAGCATCAATAGAATAAACTACTGTCTAGTTTCTATACAGGGAAGCTTTTCCAAAGGTCAAAAGTAACATGGTTTCTTCATCTATATCTATACCATCTTAGAAAAAAGATAATGTCATAAAAAAAAAATCCTTGTAAATCCCTAGAAGTGTTCATTGCAAAAAACAGTGGAAATCAGCAATTTTTGTGATTGTTTGTTATTGCAAAAATTATGAAGCAATAGGTGTCGCCAAAATAAAACTCGCATTTTATATTTTGATAGCATTATTTGTTTGCAGCATTTCATAAAATCACAAATATTTAAATCACATTTGTGTTCATTTTTCAACAATCGCAATAATAAAACTTCTGATTTTACAGTAATTAATCTTTTGACAAAATAGGCATTCTTTCACCTTAGGGGTCCTTAGGCTTTAGGATTAATATATTACATATAAAAGAAGTTGAGGAATTATGTTAACCATGTTAACTGATCTGTAATTATTGTCAGTTTTCAATTATTTTCAATTCTAAATTAAACGTTAATTATTAGAAATAGCATTTGCTGTGTGTTCTAAAACCTCTGTAACATCATTTTTAGTAATAAAAAAAAGGGCAAATTGTTGACTGTAATATTTTTTTCTTTGAACATTATTTTTTTTGTATTTGTAGAGATCAACAAAGTTTAACATATACAAACTGGTACATACCAAAAAAATATCATGCCCTTCAAGAGTACTGATAAAAAACAAGTAAAATTGGCCTTCTTTTACTTTAAGGGTACCAATCCATATAGAGCTTATAAACATATAAACTACCTTAACACTAAATCTTACTGTAATCCATACAATGTACCTTACCCTAACACAAACCCTTACCCTAACCTAGAACATCCTCTAATCTAATCATAACCATAAATGAACCTTAATCATAAAGCCTAAGGACCCCTAAGGTAAAAGAATGCCGAATAAATCTACATTTATATGTTGATTTTTGGTTATTGTTTTATTTTTCCTGCTGTATTGTTTTCATTTACGAAAATGTCGCATTAAATCATGAGAGTAACATTTTCAATCTTGTTTGACTTAAAATAATTTAATTTATTATAATGTCGTTAATTTATGTAATTATGTTAATGTTTAGAAAATATAGATTGTTAATGATTTTAAATGATGTAAATGTTTATAAATATTTTTTAGAATTTGTTACTAATGTATGCATTTAATATTGTTGTTTTGATAAGACTTTACACTTGTTACATATTTCCTTTGATTTACATTGATTTGTAAATATCTGTTATTTATGGAAAGCCAAAATTCCATATTAATTTGAAATTGGTATCGTACAATATATCCATATTATGGATTCCATATACCTTGGGTATTGCTGTTTACTAGATAAAATTATTTTTATACCCCTGCTCTGAACGAGGGGGTATATCGTTTAACCCCTGTCTGTCCCTTATGTCTGTCTGTCTGTTTAATCTCATTAAATTTCCCTTGCATTTTTCTTAGTAACTACAAATCATTATTTGTTATATGGCTTCATTTTAATTTTTATTATGCCCTGCTGTATTGGAGGGGGCATAAAAGTTTACCTTGTCCGTCTGTCCGTACGTCCCGAAATTGGTTTCTGTTCTCTAACTTTAATTTGCCTCAACCAAATTTTATGAAACTTATACACAATGCTTATTTCCACAAAACACTGATCAGGTTCGATGTTGGGGTGGCGTCACTTTAACAGTTCTCTAGTTATGTCTCTTTATAACGTTATATGCAAGTGGGGGCATCATCTGTGTCACATGGACACATTCTCCATTTTTTTCCACAACTTTAATATTTGCTGTTGTTTGATAAGACTAGTTGCACCAAAAAAAAATTAATAATTTTCCTATATAAAGTGATTGAATAAAATCTTTTATTAAACTGTAATTTGCATTTTAATCAGGGTAAAGAATGGCCTATGGGATCAGATTTATTCCTACGTGGAAGCTCGGACATGCTCTAAGGATGCCACAAGCTTCTCAGCAATTTATGTAAAAATCATGATCATGTTTCATTAAAAACAGCTGGATATGTCAATTAAACCTATAGCATCCTCCGAGCATGCTTGGAGTTCCATAGAAAGAATAAATTTATGATCCCTTAAACATGTCATTTTTTTATGTCTTGAAGGACATTGCATTGAAACTTGGTAATGTCTGGGTTGTCTCTTAGATAAACAGACCTCTCATTCTGAAAGGAAATAACTTCATATAGGTAATATATAAATTTTAAGGTGGCGTTATGAAAAAAAATATTTCATTAATGAATCTAAAAACATTTTCATTTATACAAATAAAATGATAAAGCACACAAAACTCCCCAGTGGACATAGACATAAAACATTTTATTTAACAGGATTATATAACACATCATTTAAAAATATATACTATTTTTATTATCTCTAAAATATATAAATATATTACCATAAAGGATGTACACCACTGAGGAGCCAAAAATTTCTAGAATTAAACTTTTTTTTCTTAACCTGATTTTTTGGTTTATATGACTGTAACATGTGTAAGAGAGTAATTAATGAAGAAAAAATCATATGGTGGTGCACATCTTTTTTCTTTGCTACGGCCATTTTAAAGTACCACATTTTTAATGATTTTCCCATTTTTTCATCAATTTTTACCCATTTTTGGGCTATTATCATGAAAAAAAAACTTTTCTTCATACTTTCATTAAAGATGAAGTGGACCAATCAGAATAAATTTAACTTAAAAAACTATACGTTGGTGTGAGTATTAGAAAGTTTTATAAAATTTTGTTGCCTTTTTCGTGTCAAATTGACCTTGCTGTCAATTTTGTAAATTGTGGATATTTCTCTTTTTTTTTTTAGAACAAAAAGCATATTATTTCAACTTATTTGTCATAAATTATTGAAAAAAATACATATTTAAGAATTTTGAAAAGAAAAATTGATATGGGATGTACATATTTTTAGTAAAATTATTTCTTTGTACCCCTCAACAATTTCTCAACATTTTGGCTGATGGCACTGACTAGATTGGTTATAAAATTTGAAAATTTTATTACTCAAAAACTACTTATTGTAAGTACACAATTTTTTCACAGAGTTTAGTTTGATTATAATATTTTTTAAATTCATTGATATTTCCACTTTTTTCACATGTTTTGGAAATAATTCCCCTGAACGAGATTTCAGCGAGACTGGAACATCAGAAGAATACATCCTTAAGGATGTACTTAGGTCAGGTTTAGGAATTTTTGTCAGATGTTCTGACTCCTTGGTTTTTTTCCTACAATTAAGGGGAAAATATTTTGCCCCATAACACCCATTTTTCTTTTCATATAAGACTTCAATAGCTCATAAAAGGTCATGAACCAAAATTTAAGCAGATTCTAAATTTCTTTTCTTTCGATTTGAGACCCAAATAATATCAATGCAAATATAAATTCGAGTCAGCCTTTTCCGCCATTTTTCAAAATTTAAAAATCTTGAAAAAGAGCTCCATAACCTATCAATATTTTTAGCTTATTTTGTTACTTAACTAATGCTCATCTGACTTATAATATCAATTTTAAGTTCTAGATTTTTTTTATTTCATCTGAGTACATCCTTAAGTAATTTAAGTTTATTTTACTGTTATTATATTGTTATACTGCCAATAATATGCACAATGCAGCTATGTATATAAAATTTGTTTTAATTTTAAGAAATTTTGTATTTTTAATTTATAATTTATAACATATCAGGTACTAGTGCCTTCTAACAAAATATCTGAATAATACATTTCTTATCTTAGATTTAATCTATATCTTAAAGTAAAGTCTTAATTTTAATTTTTTATTTTTAAAAGTTTTTTTATACGCCCATTTACCGGACGTATTATGGTATACCGTTGTCCGTCTGTCCGTCCGTCCGTCATCAACATGTCGGACATTAACTCAAAAACGCTTTAAGCAATTTGCATAAAACTTTGGTGAATTGTTTATATCTATTGACGTGAGCTCCGTTTCATTTTTTATAAATTTTAGATTTTATGTTTCCGAGTTATGGGGTTTTATTCATTAAAAAAAGGGGGATTTTCCAGTTTTCGGACAATAACTCAAGAATGCTTTCACCAACTTGCAAGAAATTTTGGTTAATTGTTTATATCTATTGACATAAGCTCCTTTTTGATTTTTATAAATTTTTGATTTTACGTTTCCAAGTTACAGGGTTTTATTCATAAAAAAAAGGGGGATTTTCCAGTTTTCGGAAAATAACTCAAAAATGCTTCAGCAGTTCTCATGAAACTTTGATGAATTGTTGATATCTATTGATGTAAGCTCCCTTTAGAATTTTATTAATTGTAGATTTTACATTTCCGAGTTATGGGGTTTTATTCATTAAAAAAAGGGGGGATTTTCCAGTTTTCAGACAATAACTCAAAAATGCTTTCGGCAATTCTTATGAAACTTTGGTGAATTGTTTATATCTATTGATGTAAGCTCCCTTTAGAATTTTATAAATTTTATTTGTTTATAGTCTGACAACAGATTTACTAAGTATTGCGCAAAAGCATAGTGTATTGCACAACAGCAAGAAATCTTTAATTGAATATAAATTCAATTCATATAACCAATTTCAAGTTCTTTGACTACATTTATTCAGAAACCTATAATATGTCAAATATTTAATTACAATCCAAATTCAGACCTGTATCAAGCTTGAATATTGTGTCCATTTTTGCCCCAACTGTTCAGGGTTGGACCTCTGCGGGCATATCCAGCTGCGCTCAGCGAAGCAGTTTATTATCAAATATAAAATATTCTTTATAGTTATTTTCTATAGGGATGTTAAAAATATGAAAAAGTATTTAAATTTTTTTTACACCAACAAACTGTTAAATTTTTTCATTGATTTGTATTTTAAAAAGTCTGATTTAAAAAAAATTAAGACTCTTAAAATTTTTCTCACATATCTATTGGTTTTAAATCTACAGCTTGGAAATATCCATCTGAAGATCAGTCTCAAAAAGAGGAGATCAAATATCTGTTATTTGTTGTTCACCTTTATTTCATGGTAACAAGTATTTATTTGGAAATTGATCGCAACCATGCTTAGATTATTATCCTGATAATTTTTTTTACATTATGAATATAGTGTATTGATGTAAGTTTTCAGAGTAGATCAATTAGGCATTTATAACGCTTAAATGAAGCATGTATTTAACAACAAACTGATGATCCATTTCAAGGTATATTCCCTTAGGCACTTAATGCTACCTTATATAATTAAATGATTCAGTTTATTTTTGTAGTAGATTATTAAATTGTCAATAAAATAAAAGTTATTAAATTCAATCATTGTTGTTATGGTTTTATGCACAGATTTGTAAAAAAATGTAGCCTATAAGAAAATGATAAGAACTTTTAAGGAATAGTACCACCATTGTTTTTCCCCTATTAGTCTTTGTTTAATTGCCAATTGTATTCAACTAAAAAGAGTAAAGTTTTATCTTGTCCAGTACTACAGTGAAAATTTCACTTAACATTTCATTACATATAAGATAATAACCATCACCGTTTGAATAAACTTGCGGAATATGGCACAAACCTTTAAAATAATGCTTTTTATCATTACATGATGGGATTTAATTTAAGGATCGAATAAGGCCCTTACCTAATGAAATCCTACCCTTCTACTCATACATAATTAAAGATGATTTTTTTACCTATTATGTCTGTTTGTTATGATCAAATAGTGTTGTCAATATAATGGAATTTTATCAGAGGTTTATCTAGCTATAAAACTAGGTTTAATCCACCATTTCTACATAAGGAAATGCCTGTACCAAGTCAGAAATATGACAGTTGTTTTTCGTTTGTTTGATGTGTTTGAGCTTTTAATGTTGCTTTTTGATAAAATACTTTCCGTTTTGAATTTTCAATGGGCTTCAGTATTTTTGTTATTTTACTTTTTACCAGTAATGATTTTAATCTAGAAGGATATTGATTTGAGTTTTGTATAACAAACTGACAAATTACCAATCTGACTGAAAGGAGCGCTAATGATCGTTTATGTCTCTTCTTACAGTTTATTTTAGTTCATACCTTTTTTCATATTACCGACCTGTGACTCTGGATTATATAATTTATCGACAGGTTACCTATTCCATGGTTGGACAGTCTGGTACTCGGTTAAGTAAGAGCAACCAAAAGAGTTTAGAATCAAACATATACTCGGTGCAATTTTTAGGAAAGTTTACTCTTTTCCGAAGATTTAATTTTCCCCAAAAGTTGTACCGGTTAAAAGTACATATACATACTTTTTATATGTTACTGTACTTTATATTTGGTCACTTTAAACTGAAAAACTTTCAAGGGAAGAATAAATGACGTGACAAGGACATATGGAATTATTATACCTCAGTATGTTTTTTCTATATAAAAATATTTGCCAGTCAATAGTTTCATAGACTATTACGTTTACCCCGGTCAATAGTTTTATAGTCATCTTTCCGGTACTTTTTCATACTAATTTTTCATTGGAAAACAATGACGTCATTGACTCTTCTGCTTGGATTTGGGTGCTTGACAACATTTAACTCTCAAATATGGTAAACTGTATAGTCTGTATATGTCTGTCGTCGTTATTTTAAAATAATATATTACTTAGCAGAAGCAATAAAAAAAGATAAAGAAAATCTATGTGACCTATTTTAAGAACTGAAACATAACAAATGTATGGTATGGGATTGCTTTGATGTACGGTAAAATATTTTAGCAAGCGTTTATTACATGCACGGGAATTTTAACACCAGGATTCCTGGTCTTGATTACAGTAAATAAAATATTGACAAATTCCACACAGGCAAAAAGAAGAAAAAAAAAAAATAAATAAAACACCTGATATTTCATCTTGTGTATGGTTATGTTTCTATTTGCTTTTTAGACTTTTTTTAGATTTTTTTTTTGTTTGGTATATAATACACTTGAAAACATTAAACGTTCTGTTACATCTGTATTATCATCTATAGTAGAAGTCTCCGGATAAATTGATTAAACATATACTAAGTAACGATAATATAAAACTAGATATTTGAAAGAGCCTGTGTCATTCACATAGGTATGAGCATCCCATTGGGGCATATTACAAACACGCTATTTTCTTCTAAAAATATTTTACTATGTATCACAATAAAACAAATAAAGACGTATATTGTAAACAATACAACGAATTAATATTTATTTTTGGGGGCAACTAAAACAAGCTCAACTTTATAAATTGTTACTTGGATGGAGAGTTGTCTCATTCGCACTCAAACCACATCTTCCTATATCTATCAACGTGCATAATTTGTTTTATATCAGGACTCTAGAGTAAATACATGTAGCACAGTTATATAAGGAAGGCTGGGTTTAGTGAAATTTTAATGATACAAACGCTGAAGTTTCCCATATACTTGAATAGTTTTTAAACTTGAATTCAATGAGTGTTTAATCAAATTATTATCAGACACAAAAATAAAAAAAATTAACAATGAGTTTTTTTTAATTACATTACAGAATGTCCTCTGTAATTGTTCCAACATTAAAAGGTCTTGCATTTACTGAGGAGGAAGATAAAATTCTGTTGTTGCTCTCTGATTTAATTGGGTTTCTTCGTAGTAAAAGAGAGGAAGGGGATAAAAGCGTACGCCCAGATAATTTAAAAGTGGAACTATCAAAGAGAATCTTTTGAGGACAAGTAATGATCAAGTTTATGTAACATTTCAAGGTATTCTTTTATATACTGCAAATCATATCAACGACTTTGCCGTTTGTAATAATGTTATTGGAGAAATTTCAAACATTCTCTGCACCAAAAGTAAAAAAGAAGACAATATTTCAACACTAGACTTGTACAGAGAAATTTCTGAGCTGAATATATTTGGATCATATAAATATTTGCCAAATGAAAAAGCCATTCTACTTTTTACGTAAACTATAAAACAGTATTTACTAATGAAGAATGGAGCAAAATAACCATATTTGAACATCAGTGTTGGAAGAACAATGGAACTGAATTAGAGTATGAAGAATCTTTAAGGAGAAAAAACTTTTTGCTGAAACTAAAACAGGCTGCAGATGTTGGGAAAAAACTCTAATTTGATGGTTCACGTTTAATCTATGAAAATCAGAGACGCAGAGAAGCATCGGAGGTTATCAATGGAGTGACCTTAACACTACAATGGTATTACACATACTTATGATGGAATCACAAAGATTGATTTTAACGATATTTGATCACACAGTGTCGTCAATATAATGGAATTTAGTGAGAGGTTTATCTAGCTATAAAACCAGGTTTAATCAACCATTTCTAAATAAGGAAATGCCTGTACAAAGTCAGCAATATGACAGTTGTTTTCAGTTAGTTTCTTGTGTTTGAGCTTTTAATGTTGCCTTTGATAAAGGACTTTCCGGTTTTCATTTTTCTTATACTTCCATCTGACTGAAAAGAGCGCTAATGATTGTTTATGTCTCTTCTTACAGTTTATTTTAATTCATACCTTTTTTCATATTACCTACCTGTGATTCCGGATTATACAATTTATCGACAGGTTACCTATTCCATGGTTGGACCGTCTGGTACTCGGTTAAGTAAGAGCAACCAAAAGAGTTTAGAATCAAATATATACTCGGTGCAATTTTTAGGAAAGTTTACTCATTTCCGAAGATTTAATTTTCCCCAAAAGTTGTAACGGTCAAAAGCGCATATACATACTATTTATATATTACTGTACGTTATATTCTGTCATTTTAAACTGAAAAACTTTCAAGGGAGGAATAAATATCGTGACAAGGTCATATAAAATTATACCTCAGTATGTTTTTTTCTATATAAAAAAGAATGAAATATTTGTGCTATTATATTCCACAGACTATTCGCCAGTCACTAGTTTCCAAGACTATTTCCCCGGTCAATAGTTTAATAAACATATTTCCCGTACTTTTTCATACTATTTTTTATTGGACAACAATGACGTCATTGACTTTTCTGCTTGGATTTGGGCGCTTGACAGCATTTAACTCTCAAATATAGTAGACGGTATAGTCTGTATATGTCTGTCGTTGTTATTGTAAAATAATATATTACTTAGCAGAAGCAATAAAAAAAGATCAAGAAAATCTATGTGAAATATTTTAAAAACTGAAACATAACAAATGTATGGTATGGCATTGCTTTGTTGTATGGTAAAATATTTTAGCAAGCGTTTATCACATGCACGGGAATTTTTACACCAGGATTCCTGGTCTTGATTACAGTAAATAAAATATTGACAAATTCCACACAGGCAAAAAAAAAAAAAAAAAAAACACCTGATATTTCATCTTGTGCATGGTTATGTTTCTATTTGCTTTTTTAGACTTTTTTTAAGATTTTTTTTGTTCGGTATATAATAAACTTAATGACCGGTTACGAGTGTTATAGCAAGTGTGTTACCTTCGCCTCGACCAAAAATTAGTATCTCAGGGACAAGAAACTTTCTATTACCTTATACCAGTCAAAGGTGCATATTATTGTCGAATCTTTGGCAAGCCATAACAATTTATGACCCCACAAGATCAAATTGATTTTTTTTTTGTTGAAGAAATTTGTCAACTATTCGTCTTTGACATATTCTAAATATCGTATTAAACTTGAAGCTATATATATTGAAAAGTGACGTAAACTATCTACAGTGTAAACTTAAAATTATTCGTTCAATGGAAATAAACACAGTTAAAAATATGCTTTATTTAATTTGTGATTAAACATATACTAAGTAACGATAATATAAAACTAGATATTTGAAAGAGCCTGTGTCATTCACCTAGGTATGAGCATCCCATAGGGGCATGTTACAAACACGCTATTTTTTCTAAAAATATTTTACTATGTATCAATAAATATACAACAAAAACATTTAAAGATTAAACTATTAAAATATTAAGTGTCGTTAAGTTTTTTTTTCAACGGTTTCAAGATAATGGGCATTTTAAACTTTTTGTTTTATTTTTAGCCTTGTTGGCATGTTGTTGGGCAAGTGTGGTCATCGGACACATTTTTTCAATTAAATATCTCAATGATAATATTGGTCAAGTTTAATTAAATGTGGCCCTTAAGTTTCAGAGGAGAAGAATTTTGTAAAAGTTAACGACGACGACGGACGCAAATTGAGGAGAAAAGCTAACTTTGCTCTTTGACCAGGTGGGCTAAAAAGGTGTACATAGGTTATCTGAAAATAAATAATTGATTGATTTATATCACACGATGTTGTAAAGTTTAAAAAATAAAGCATAACGAGAATAAGCATAAATAATAGGATAATTTAATGTTAGATATATGCACAGCCTGAGTGCACATCACACTGTTTATAGTGAGTGCAGACTTTTATTAGTGGAACGATACACTTAATTCTATTTGCATTCGATGCCGACATCTTCCACATGACCGCAGTTGTTAACACCCCATTCAGCATGCTCACATTCTGTCATTGAAATCTCATTACCATTGCATGCCATATCATCCAGCCATATTCGTCCATCACCATCTCCCGCCGTATAAGACGCTACTGCTGATCTACAGAAAAAGGTATTGTTATTTAACAATGAAAAGCATTACAATACTTCTTTAGCATGATAAAAGTTCTTTAAATGTTAGATTAAAACAAAAACAACCCCTTTTTATAGAAATATCAATGACAAGTTATTTTACAGTTTAATAGTTTATCATACTCCGTTTTCTAACATAGTGAATGGATGTCCCTTGTATGATTTATTACGAATCTTTCAGATTGTTTTTTTCCCGGTCAGTGCAATGTATATATATATTTAATGCATAACTTCCTTTTCAGGCATTTCAGTTATGGGCTAGTTTTCCAATGGTAGGAATATTTTATAAAGAAGCGAAACATACCAAAGGGGCATTCAAACTATAAATATATAATTTGGGAAAATTTGATTTTGAAAAATTTGATTAATCTTGCATTGAACATGATATGTAACATCAATACAATGAAAGGTTACAAAGTGTATAAGTTAACTAATAAGATTATAAATGTAAATCAATCATCTGCTCTTTTAACTAGGAGTTATCCTCTATTTGATGAATAAACTACAACAATTGAGGTACAATTATCCTTACTTAACATGTTGAAAACGATCAACACTTTTACAAGACTAGAACATTGGATGAAGAAACATTAGCGATAGCCATAAATTAATGAGTTATATCAGACTTTCCGCCTGTTTCTTTGCGATATGTTACAACGTTGCCATGGACAGCAAGTCATTTATTTTGCATTTATATGTAAAAATAAAAATTAAAAACAATCGCTATTCTAGTAAAACAAACCGTATTTTTCATGAATACTCACTCGAACCCCAGCATTGTGCATACTACTTGTGCATCGTTTAAATCAAAGCCGTCATCACACACTGTTCCCCATTCTCCACCGTAGTATACTTCAAGTCGACCTCTTCGTAAATCACCAACAAGACGAGCTATAAACATTAAAATCAAATTATTCTTATTTTTTTTCAATATTGAACTCATCAAATGTTTTGATTAGTTGAAGCAATTAAACATTACGATACACATTTTTCATGTGTTTTTAGACGATCTGTTTAGTAATGAAGGTGCTAGCATGGATGCCAATGAATATTTTTACAAGTGTCAATCTCATTATTGTGTGATTATTATTGCATTGTGTTGATGAGTGGAGATCCTCATTAACATCTTACTGAACAAAACTATGGATCCCCGCAACTTTGTTGCTTTTGATAAAATAGATTTTCCATCAAAATATTATATGTTTAACCTGTTGAGGCTCTATCACATTTAGGCTTTTTATTTAGATATCACTGACCTTGAGCAATTATATATCCTTAGAATTATTATTAATTAAAAAAGAAAATAATTTGAAAAAAGCCATTTCTTTCCCATATGTGAATAGGTAAAACATTAGTTGAAATATTTCTTGAAACGGAATCAACAGAAAGAGCTAAGGATAGATGAAGACAACGATAAAGATTAAAACAGATATGTTCATTTAAAACAAAAAATATCTGAACACAGAAATGAAAAAACCTTTTCGTTATTTATTTCTAACCTCCCTATGCAAATATGGTGTAGATGCCAATGGACGGAAACACTAAATACATTATTCCTCGCATTCGGAAATTAGTCTACATCTAATGGCATTTCAACAGTAATCGTGCAATAGTACCTTTAACACAATAAACTCCGACGTCTTCTCCATGATCACAGTTATGATCTGCCCATAATGTATGAGTACAGTCCGTCAACGAGAACTCATGTCCATGGCAATCCATATCATCAAGCCATATTTGACCATCCCCATCTCCAATCGTGTAAAATCTTTCTGCTGAACTATAAAAACAATATCAGTAAACGTATATTGAATTAATTGTACAATATATATTTACACAAACAGGTGATATACTGTATCAAAGAATGTTATCAAACATTTCAAAAATAACTGCAAACAAATCAGACAATCCAGTAGCAAACCGCTTTATACAACATAATTATTCGGTTGGAAATCTAAAACAAAAGTCACTGCAGTACAGTCCGCCAAAGAAAACTCATGTCCATGGCAATCCATATCATCAAGCCATATTTGACCATCCCCATCTCCAATCGTGTAAAATCTTTCTGCTGAACTAGAAAAACAATTTCAGTAAACGTATATTGAATAAATTGTACAATATATATATTTACACAAACAGGTGATATACTGTATCAAATGATGTTATCAAACTTTAAAAAAACATGCAAAAAAATCAGACCATCCAGTAGCAAACCGCTTTATACAACATAACTATTCGGTTGCAAATCTAAAACTAAAGTCACTGCATTCGAAGGAGTATTTGGCACAGAAATTTACCGAAAAACTAAAAAGCATTTTGAAATAAAAAAATAAAAAAACTAATAAGCAGACGGAGTGAACAAAATAATGAAAAAGGAAAAATCGCGGCAAGTGAACCTCGAAATATCAAGGATTTTATTGTTAACTCTATCCTGGCTACACATTTGCACATTAAGTTTCAACTATTATGAAAGTACCTTCCTATTGCCTCCTGTGGGGAAACTCTCAGTTATAATTCATCAGGTGAGGATACTGAATAATAGTGTTGTCTACAAACACTATTCATCTGGTTATTAACTGTACATATCAAAAAGGACAAAACACCCTTACATGATTGAACAATAAAAACAAAATGATGGAAATATGATTTAGGTTAATGACATGTGTTGTAAAGATAGAAACATAACTTTATTTCCAAATTTTTTACAAATTAAAACCATTTTTTAAGCAATATTTTGTACATTTTATGACGTGTACGAGGTACCTTTGTACATGTTATAACTTTTTTTTTTGCATTGTACAAATTATAACATGTACAATATTTCTGTACATGTTATAACATGTACAAAATCGCAACTTGTACACGACATATATATATTTAAGTCTTAAAATTAAACCAAAATCATTTTTTATTGGTGGGGTTCGTGTTGCTTAGTATTTTTTTTTTCTATGTTGTGTTTTATGTACTATTGTTTGTCTGTTTGTCTTTTCTTTTTTTGGCCATGGCCATGATGGCGTTGTCAGTTTATTTTCGATTTATAAGTTTAATTGTCTCTCTGGTATCTTTTCAGTGTAGTGCTATTTGATAAAACCAACAATAGTATACCGCTGTTCAATAGTCATAATTCGATTAGGTCAAAAAAAAAATATCTGGATAACAAACTAAAACCGAAGGAAACGCACCAACTATAAGAGTAAAACAACGGAACAAGAGAAACAAAGAACTACGACAAAAGCAAACCCCTAAGAAAGGTAAGAACACTCAGCAAAGAAAAATACATTCATAATAAATGAATGAATTTAAGTTTAGCAATACAAGTGCAGTTTTAGTCATTGCTTCTGCAGTAAATAAATATCAACCAGTTGCAACACGACAAGCAACACTACTGGCACACTGTGTCTAATCTCTTATTCCAATAACTCAACTTGGCTTTATAAAACTTTTAGGTTTAATAAAAAATCATATTGCAGTTTAATATGTATAGTAGAATTCATCGTCAAAAGTTGAAAAATATGCACTCATTTTCAACTCCATTTTTGTATTAGTCAAAATCAAAAATGTTCATTATCAGACCACACATTGCAGACATGTTAATGACATTTCCACTGATGCATAATGTCGATCTGTGTGGTTTCAAAACTAATTGCTTTATTTTACTAATCTATCTATGTTCAGAAACTATCTTACATGAATGGAGAAAAAAAGGCCAAACAAATTGAATCGTATCAACATGTTTGTTTACGAAAATAAAAATCGTGTAGTTTGAGTATCCAGTATAAAGATGGGAGACTTTCATCGTTAGTCTTTATGTTAATACAAGAGAACAAATCTACATGCTCTACTATTTGGTAAATGATGATGGGATGCATTTTGGATTTTCAATTTTTCTATGAATTTCAAAATACTAATCATGCTGATATTGAAATAAATTAAATGCATACAGTTATAAATGTATATTCTTTTTAATATATTAAAAGCCATCCTTGCTTCAAGTATTGAAAAAAAAAAAAAAAAAAAAAAACAGGACAAGGATACCAAAGGGACATTCAAACTTATATGTCGAAACTAAAATGACAACGCCATGGCTAATAAACAGCTGCTCCATGAGCGCATGATACGCCCGTCGTCTTGTGTGTGAATTTTTATGCAATAATCATAAATAGTTTCTGACATAAAACATGCAAAAAACCCCCTTTTTAAAAAAAATATCAATATCTCTAAAATGAAATTTTGAATCAAAACCAAAAAGTATACAGATTTTTAGATTAATATAACTAAGAAGTGTGTAAAATTTTAAGTAATAATCATGAATTGTTTTTGAGATACGGCGCGACATGTAAAAATCCCTCCCTCTTTTTACAAAATACTCAATAACTCAAAAATAAAATTTTGAATCATCACCAAAAGTATACAGATCTTAAGATTAATATAACTAAGAAGTGTGTATAAAGTGTAAGCAATAATAATAAATTGTTTTTGAGATACGGCGCGACATGTGAAAAAAAAAACACACACCTGTTTTAGTTACTAAGTCCCGTAACTCAAAAAGTTTTGATCTTATTTTCACCAAAAAGTATACAGATCGTTTGACCATCATAAGAAACAACTATGTTAAGTTTCATGAAATTTGGAATAGTCGTTCTCAAGTTACGGTGCGACATGTTTACGCCGGACAGACAGACGGACATACGGACAGACGGATAGACGGACAGACGGACAGACGGATAGACGGACAGACGACATTTGTATACCATAATACGTCCCGTCAAAATTTTGACATGCGTATAAAAAAAAGAAGACCAAAAAAAACAAACAACAGTTCAGAAAACACAAAAAAAAAAAAAAAACTAAAGACTGAATAACACAAACTCAACGCAAAACTTGGGGCGATCTCAGGTGCTCCGGAAGAGTGAGCAGATTCTGCTCCACATTTGCAGCCGTCATGTTGCTATTGTAAATACAAAACCGGTTGATAAGACTTATTCGGTGGGTCACATTCAGAAAAAAGGGAACGGGAATGTAATTTTTGACAATTGGAACATATCCGTCGTCATCTGTGAAACAGATATTCCATAAAAGTCAAACAACTGGTGATAGCGTCATCTTGTTATGGTTAGAATCAAAATTTATACTTTATGTTTTAATAATTAGGTCATTGATGACTTTGAACGGATATGTGTGATTTCTTCAAATATATACAAAACACTCACACTTTTAACCTGAAAATCATCTTTTTGTCAAATTTGTTTACATTTTGAAGCATAAAATTTTTTTTTGAAATGTCTGATGTGAAAGTTTGACGCCTGAACAAGACACATGACGTCATACTTTTATTTGATAAAAACCAGATCAACGATTAGCGGAATTTTCAATTTAACACATTTAGAGTGCTGACCATAACTCGTAAGAATTGGATATTGCTTGATATCAACTATTATGATTTAATTTCAATATAAAAATAATCGAATTTTAAAGGCTAGGTTTACTATTATATTGAAATTAAATAACTCTAGTTGATATCAAACGATATCTAATTCTCGCTAATTATGAAACCTATCTCCTTACATAAATATAATTAGGAAATGATAGTCATTGAATACATACCTGAATCCAATCATCCTGCATGCTACGTGTGCATCATTCAAATCAAAATAGTCATCGCAAACCGTCCCCCATTGTCCATTATAATAAATTTCAAGTCTACCATTATGAGAACCTCCAACGATGCGAGCTGTTTTTGAAAATTAAAAATAGTATAAACCTAAAAAAAACGGCCAGTTGAAAAGAATATAAAAATGATATATTTCAGATGCCTCGAAAGAGCATTACCATTTTATTTTAGCTAGTCCAATGATTTTTTCCGAGCTTATAGCCATGTTTCATAACAATGCATTGAGATAAAGGAGTTTGAAACCAACAAATAACATGAATAATAAGCATTTCATACGACTCTTGCTAAGCACGATAGAATTTTGTTTTAAAAAATTGCATCCGATTTCATCAATTTATCTGACAAATTTATTTGACCAAATGCCATCAGAGTTAATGTGATGAAAATTATCCACAAACATAGAACACAGTAGACCTTCGTGAGGTCAATAGGTATAGTGAAAAAAGTACCTTCTACACAATAAACTCCGACGTCTTCTTCATGACCACAATTATGTTGCCCCCATGCCGCATGAGTACAGGTCGTTAAAGAATACTCATGTCCATAGCACTCCATATCATCAAGCCATATTTGACCACTTCCACCTCCAGCTGTATAAAAGCTTTCTGCCGAACTGAAAAACAATTTCAAAGAACCTTTTTTCAAATATAAAATTAAAAAAACAAAAAAAAAAAAAAAAAAAATCCTCGTCAAGTTAAAAATAAGTATTTTTAAAATATATTTTTTTATTAAAGCAAATTACAATACAACAATATCAGAACGACCATGCCAATATAGCAATTCAAGCACCTAAACTGGCGATACAGCAATTAATGAACTAAAAATTGTACTAAATTTACACTTGATAATATGTTAAATATATTGAAAAATAATGGAAGACTAACAATCTACCAGCAGCAGTATCGACCCAGCGGCATTAATACCGTTAATTTCGACAACTTATGAGTTCTCAATAGTGAGCGAAGCTTTAATATTTGAATATCAAAAACCATATATTAAATCTTAATCCACCAAAAGTGAAGCCAAGCCCAGTCAAGGACTCGGCGCTTTAGATGTGGTAGTTTTTTCAGGTAATTTGAAGGCCGCACAAAGACCTAACAGTATATATTCTATTTTCAGTGTTAATTAGTGAAAATTTGACTCATTTGCTATTATAAAATATCATATGAAGGAAATGAAAGTGAAATACTAAATACCTGAATCCAATCATCCTGCACGCTACATGTGCATCATTTATATGAAACGTGTCATCGCAAACCGTCCCCCATAGTCCATTATGATAAATTTCAAGTCGACCACTATTTGATTCTCCAACAAAGCGAACTGTTAAAAATGTTGATTTCAAAATAAAAGAGTAATGTCATTTATTTTAGATAGTCCAGTTATTTCTGCTTGGTAATAGATATTTTTATATAAATAACTACAGGTTTAAGACCAAAAATAATAGTTCGACACCACATTTTTGGACAATTCTTTGAATGTTTCCTAAACATGAAATTGAATTAAAAGAACTTGATTAAAATAGTTTCAATTTATGTAATTACCAATTCGACAAAATGTTTTCTACACTTATAATAAAAATCGACAACGAATTATGTCCTGCTTCAGAATTAAATTTCTACGAAAACTTCGATATGAAACATCGAGTTATTTAGAAGTCAGTACTATTTTTTTTTTGTTTAAAAGTGATATGGCAAAAGTACCATCAACACAGTAAACTCCTACGTCTTCTCCATGAACACAATTATGTTGTCCCCATGACTTATGCGCACATTCTGTCAATGAGAGTTCATGTCCATAGCAAGCCATATCATCAAGCCATATTTGACCACTTCCATCTCCAGCTGTATAGTAGCTTTCTGCTGAACTAAAACAAATATTTTGTGGTTGAAGACATGACAATATTCATATCTATGATAATCCATGAACATACCCAATCCAAACTACAAGTTATAAAAGGCTCCAAAACGACATATTTAAATCAACTAGCTTTTCCAAAATTATCTATTTGTTAGTGATATATCTAACATTACAGAAGAAAATATGATAAGCCACTTATTAATAATTGTACCGTACATATATTGTTCTGTTGTATACATAAATAAAGCCGGAAATTCTAATATCTAACGAAAGGCATATTTGTAAACTGAATTTTATCTAAAAGTGAAAGCAACACTTAAAAAAATCCATGTGTTCGAAGTTATTTCTAAATCTAGTTTCATCAGGAACGCTTAAAGCCGATTATTTAAAAGCAAAGCATGTAGAGAATCGAAAATTTTTAAGAGCTAAATGACCGAAAAAGGACATAATAAAATAGCCAACTCCATTAAAGGTCAACTTGCCTGTGGAAACTGAAACCTTAGCTTCTTAATGTTTTAAATGTTAGATTTGAACATTAGAACATTATGACAATATGAATTTGAAAACCCATCAACCAACACTTTTGAATGTAAACTACTAAAATTTAAACCATCGAACTCAGTACAGAGATATGCTTATAAAGCTATCAAGTGATATCCATCAAATGCTTATAAGATCTTAAACTGTATGATATCAGTTTTGTGTATAGATATATGCAAATTGTTTTGAATGCATATCTGAGATAAAAAATTGTAAAATAAAAATCCGAAATGTGAAGTTTAATATTATACCTTTTGAAAAAAAAAATTAAAGCAATGTTTATGACAACATCACAAATATGCCGACCTATAAATATGCCTTCCATATTTCGCAATGGACATTATTTTCGTTCGAGTATAAGCATAAATCTGACCCTTATTGTTTCCTTTAAAGTGATTCCCATTTGTTCAAACGGAGTTATTTACAGCGTATTATAAGGTACCGCTATTCTGCGATTTTAAAAACCTTGCAATTATCTGTATTAGTTATATACTTGCTCTGTGGTATTTGCTGAATATTAGCCTCAATGACAACCATATCCTATCTTCTTATTTCAATATAGAATAGACTAAAGAATAGAAACAGTGAATGTGTCATAGGGGCAACAACCTGACTTAAGAGCAGAAACCAGCCAATGAGCGCCAATAGGGTTTCAACGCAGAGAAAAAATCGTGCACCCGGAGGCAGGCATCAGCTTGCCCACAAACAATATTATACTAGTACATAGAAATGAATTCCACACTTAATTCCGAACAGACAATTGAACCAAACTTCAAAAACACAGAAAACTAACAAAGGCTAGATTTTCCTGACTTTAGACAGGCCAGAAATGCGCCGGAGTTCAACATGTATTGTGAATTCTCAAAACCACTCCTATGCCTTTAGCCTCAGAGGAAACAACCAACAAGAAGCAATACGCACAATGAAACTCACTTTTTAAATAAAGTCCGAGTCCGATGTGCACAATAAGTAACAGAATGGGTAACAGAAATGTAGAGAATCGAAACAGAGAATGTGAGACAAAAACCCGACCAGAGAGCAAAAACAGCCCAAAGCCACAATTGGGTATTCAACGCAGAATGAATTATTACATACCTGAATCCGATCATCCTGCATGCTACATGTGCATCATTTAAGTCGAAAGTGTCATCACAAACCGTTCCCCATAGTCCATTATAATAAATTTCCAGTCGACCACTGTTTGAACCTCCAACAATGCGAGCTGTTTTTGAAATTAGATTCAAAATGTTAAAATAAGATACATCAGAAACACATTTATATTCTATTTTGGATAGTTTATTTATTACTTTTTCCTCATAATCATATCAAATAATAAAAAAACATTACATTAATAAATTGGTATAAAAAACAAGAAAATTCAGTATAAATAATCGACATAAATTGAGTAATCCCTTGGAATTGTGTTGCCCTGGAATGAAGGGAAGTGGAATGAATCCGCTTTATAGTCAATTATGACAAACTTGATTACCATTGCCCCCATGCTTTAATAGACAAATAAAATGGAAACAAGACTTAAAATATACAATACAGAATTCACCATACCTTCCACACAATAAACTCCCACGTCTTCGCCATGACCACAGTTATGTTGCCCCCAGGCTGGATGAATACAGTCTGTCAATGAGTGTTCATGTCCATAGCAAGCCATATCATCAAGCCATATTTGACCAATACCGTATCCAGCTGTATAAAAACTTTCTGCGGAACTAAAACAAATATTGTATGGTTGAAGGCGTTTGACAAAATATATTAAAAATATATGTAGTATTACATATATGCTGAATGAAGCCTGATCTATATTAGAAGTGCAGTTTTTGCAATTTAAAATTTTGGTTAATGGAATATTTGTGTCACGTATCATTTGTTCGACCTCGGATATGTTCCACTTATCTAAACCACAATCCTATCCTCCTCTTTCTCGACCAAGCAACACGACGAACGCCACATAAAACTTCTTACCCTTCTGCAGCACTTGTGTCTTGGGTGTGGATCGTATTTAGTATTTTGTATTCTATGTTATATCTAGTTCTGTATAAGAGTTGCGAAAGATACAAGAGGGACATGCGAATTCATAAATCGAAAATAAACTGACAACGCCATGGCTAAAAAAGAAAAAGACACACAGACACACTATAGTACAAAACACACCATAGAAAACTAAAGACTAAGCAACACGAAAGCCACCAAAAACTGGGGGTTATCTCAGGTGCTCCGGAAGGATAAGCAGATCCTGCTCCTCATGTGGCATCCGTCGTGTTGTTCATGTTATTATAAACCCGGTAACAAGTCTAATTCGGTAGATCACATTCGTGAAAAGGGGACGGGATCGTAGTTACGACGTTAGGAACATTTCCGCTATCATCTGTGAAACGGATATTCCATACCGGTCAACCGACTCGTGATGGCGTCCGTCAAATTTACGAAGGGATGATTTCAACTTTACTATTTGGAAGTCTTGGTTTAATAGCTTCCTTGTGCGTAGCAACCCTCTACCAAGGAAATCCTGATAGGAAATACTAGCCCAGGAATATCATATCAATTGGGAGATATATACTCCGTATACTCTGTTCAGTAGAACCGGTAAGTATTGTGTCGGAAGATTGCTGGTAAAACAAAGAAAACACTTGTTTTTATTATGAAAAAAAAAAAAAAACAACGCAATTACAACAAAGAAAACATTTGTTTTTATTATACAAAAAACGCAATTACAACCCGATGAATCGATTAACTTGTTGTCTGCATATCTATATTGTAAAATATCAACTGCTCGACACAATATGAAGCCTTTTTGAACTCGTTCGCTGCGTTCATTTCAGAATTTCCAAAAATCAGGAACGTTCACAGCCAAATAGTTAAAAAATACTGAATAATTTTAGGCAAATATTGATCCTTTGTTATACTGTTAGAGTACAATCATAATTATTAATGATAATAAATGTCCAATAGATATCCAGATATATAAATAGGCAATAGAACAAACCAGACTATCATTGGAAAAGAAAATAAAAATTAATTTCACGACACAATAATAGATTTGATTTTCTCTGAAAATACGTTCAAGAGTTGGTACTAGACATTTTTGAACATTCAATTTTTTGAAAGGTTTTTTACTTAAATCAAACAGCTGGTTTATCCTTTGAATTGATTTACATTTGGTTAACACATGCTTTGCACCCTACTATAGGGTATGTGTTGTCTGTGTTTTCTAATGACGTACCATATTCTAAATATATTCACTTCCTTGTAATGTGGTGTCTAAAGGATAGTTGTTTCTATGACAATTATACTATATCTTTATATATATATATATGAGAGAAAAAATTGTCAAAAATACCTGAATCCAATCATTCTACAAGCTGCGTGTGCATCATTTAAATCAAAACTATCATCGCAAACCGTCCCCCATAGCCTATTATGATAAATTTCAAGTCGACCATGATGTGAACCACCAACGATGCGAGCTAAACAAAATATTATTAAGTTATTTTACTATATATACCTAAAAATAAATAATCACCCCTACCTTAAGTCATATCTTCTAAACTACAACAGTATTTTATCAAATCGGTATTGAAAAAAAGTTCTAAAACAACCTAAATAAGGCAAATTTTGACTTTTCGGCGCCTAAATGAAAGGAATGAATAAAGGATAAGGTATAACCAGTTCATTCGTGTTGACCCCTTGAATTCTAAAAAAACGTCGTATAAATCAACCAAATACCATCTTCCAGATGTTATTACGACAAAAAAGAGTCTGTTCGATATCAGTATATATATTTTTTGGTCTTACATTCGGGTTCACGCTACTTGAATTTAGAGCTCAACTACAAAAAAACTGACACAATGACTTCATTTTGAGATCTTGTCAAATAATGTTTAGATACCTGCAACAGCTTTACCACCTAATAATTTGCTACAAAATGTGTTTATATAGACAATGTGTGTTAACATGTCTTGTTCATGTGTAAGGTTGTTGCTCCTTTCCATCTTGAGCAACAGTTGTGCATAAAATTGCTAATTGTTCTCAATTGTTTTATTTCTGGATTTTTTTATTCTGAAGTTCATCATAAGTGAACTTTTACACTAGGGTTTTCAGATTGCATTAGCGTTCCATTTATCGATTGAAATAAGCATATTTTGAAAGAACGGCCAATATTGATATTTTTGTACGGTCTTAAAACCTGAATATAACCCATTCAGTAATATAGCTTTATATGTTCCGGAATGGCAAAATGTGAAACAAAAATTACGAAATTTTTATTGGTTACGGACACGGTTGAACGCCAAAGAACATGTTCATCCCCATTTACATTATTTATGTGCCTGTTCCTGTCTTCCATTGGCTGTCGTGTTTTGTACATTTTTTAAAGACCGTATGGTGACCAGTTTTCATGTTTCTGTTATTTTTTTTTTTACTTTGATCAATATCGATAGATGTTTCATTGGCAAGCATACCACTCCTCCTTTTTTTTTACATGAGCACCTGTCTATTGCTTAAGAACGTGCTTAAAGAACGTGTAATGTTCAAGACAAGCTTGGAAAAAAGTATTCTCGGTCTAAATCTATAAGTACGTTAAGGGTTTGTGTATCAGTTTTCACAGATGAAAGATACCTAAAAATTGATCACTTGAAAAAAAAAGATAAATTCGAAATTTTTCATGCGATTCACAAATGCCCTTTCGATTTTTCTATCCGCTTTGTGTTAATTTAGCTTAAATGCTCCAAAACGTGTAACACTTTCGTTATTCAAGTTTGATGTCGAGCATGCATCTTGTTATATTGGAATTCCATGCTAGTACATGTGATAGCTAAAAGTGATTATTAACGTGTAAAATGTATTTATTAACTTAAACACATATTAATCGTTATTTAAAAAAATCAAGAATGAACATGTGATTTTTTTAAACCAACTATCTATAAAGAACAAAACTAATTAACATTGGAGGAATCAATAAACAACATATCATACCCATCTGTGACTGTTCCGAACCATTCCGAGGTACATACCCATTTGTGACTGTTCCGAACCATTCCGAGGTACATACCCATTTGTGACTGTTCCGAACCATTCCGAGGTACACACACCACAGCTGAACTACAAAGTGTCACAAAAAAGAAAACAAGCATCGTTCTTTGTTGTTTCTGTAACAAAATAATCAAATTCATAATTAAATTACAAATCTTACAATAAAACAAATACAATACAAATAAAATTTCTGCTAGAAATTTTTGGACTCATTTACATGTTCACCCCATTTATCCAGTTGGAACCCCAATTTATGTCTTAAGTCTAGGCATGCCTAAAGTTTGTTTTCGACAATACAAAACTGAAATTGACCAAGGTAAAACTGTGGATTAGATTGATTGATATTCCTAGTGTACCCATTTTTGAGGAATTTCTAGGTAAAGATTTAAACGAAACATAAGTTTCCGATTACCTTGTATGTATAATTTGTGAAAACCATGCAAATATTACTGATTGCACGAAAATTGGTATCTACTAAAATAAAAGAATCTATAGTATAAGTGATAAGTAATAACTTGCTTAGGATAGAAAACTGTGTATTAATAGAATCTGTTCCCTTGGAGATATTTCTTTTCCTTGGAATAATTTTGAGTTTTTTTTTTGCTATTGAGAAATAAATTTTTGCACGATCGAAATATCAAATTGTTTAAAATTGCAATATCAATTCATTCAGTGTTTAGTTTTCAATACTAGTGTGCTTTGTATACTATTTGTCATTTGATCGTTTCTCTTCTTTTTTTTTTTTTGCAATGACAAATTATCTCGTTTGTATCGTTTGCCTCTCTTTTAATTCAGCCATTGTTGCTCGTAGTATAGTGGTATATGCCTTTGTGGTACTACATGTATGTATTATCGTTACTTTTAAATAAAAATCCTCTAATGCATCATTAACAATAGTTCTTACCTCAATCAATTAAATGGGACTGGAAATATACATCAATTAGGAGATGATGGTCACTAAACTCAGTTTTTCAATTGACAATTTTGGCCACTCTGATATTTATATTGAGTGAAACGCTATATTCAGATATCGTGATACTTATGCTAAGTTAGTTTTTATGCGATCTTTATAATTATTAAATATTTTTTATTGTTTATTTTGTTTGTGATGTTATGAATATTTGTCTTGCAATTTTGATTGGCTAACAAAACTTTAATCTGTAAACCTTAATACTGACCAGTGTGGGAAATTGGAATTCATCTAATACAACAGTTATTATATCTAACATCGCATAAGTCTATTTGTTAACATTATTTCAAATAAAGAAAATTGTATAATTATCAATTCGTCTTATATAACTACAAACATGCAACGATCTATTGTATTGAAAACCACTGCATTTTTATATATCATTAAATTAAACGAGCATAATCAATAAATAATAATTTGTGTAACTTAATTTTTCATTAAGATGTACTTAATATGTTTACGTCAATATCGAATTATTCTGCGTTGTAAATTTTATTTTGAAAAAATTCCTTTCAAATATTATATTCGAATATAATACAATTGATATTATTTGTAGACCTCGAATAATTAACTTATTTCAAAATGTTTTGATCAACCACATATGAATATAAAAATAATCAAGAAAAACACCCGATTATGCGAAGAAGTATACATTTGAATTGAAATTTGCTACCGAATGACTTTGCATAACACACGTTTCCTGTCCACATCCAAACACAAGGTACATTGCAACATATAAAGCAAGATCATACGAAATATTCCAAAGTCTTGTGTAAAAAGAATTGCCGACATTATATTATTTAGCTGACATATGTCAGTCATATATGTAAAAAAAAGTTGAAAATCGAGAAATAAATCGTTTCGATGTCGGATAGAAAGGTTCTTTTTTCGATAAAGAAACTTCCACGTAAAGTTTGTATATTATCAAATTCTTGACATGACATGACACCCTAAGGGTTGACTGGTTTAAAGAAATCTGGTAATCATTGGACTTAGTTGTTGGTGGTTATATACATGTACGCATCTGCGTATGGTATAAATGGGGAAGTTTCATCCGCTGACACCGTGTAGGGCGCCTTGCTCTATGCAGTTAAATGAACCATATTTACAACTTTTAACGTTTAGTAGGTGGTCTGATTACAAGGTAAAGTATCTTGTCTAAGGGAGGAATAAATTTTACTTTGTAAAAAAACACTCTGTTTCAAACAAAAAATTCTCTGCAACTGTAATTATCAAGATGCTTGATTTCTTGATTGACAACGTATGTGTTGCTTTTGGAGGACGTGTTTTTCAACAAACAGTCGGCATTACCTTGGGAACCAACTGTGCACCTAATTTTGCCGACTTGTTCCTATATTTATACGAGGCTGACCTCATACAAGAACTTTTAAGAAAGAAAAAAAAAAAAGAAGTAAGCAGTATCCTTTAACCTTAGTTTCCGCTAAATAGATGATGTTCTCTCACTAAAAAAAAAATCAAAATTTGATGACTATGTTGAACTCATCTATCCCATCGAACTTGATATAAAGGATACAACTGATACAGTCAAGTCTACTTCATAACTTGACTTACATATATACATTGATTTGTAATTTTGTTTAATGTTCATGTAATGTTTGCCACTGGACATTTAGCAAGTAACAAACATCCATTAATCCTGATATGAGAAACAAAATAAATCACACATTTTAATGATATTTGCAATTTTAAAATGGCAAGAGATGGAAATTGCTCCTGGGGCCTCACACTATATAATATAATCTTGAAATAAATCTTAACAAGAGGAAAGAACATATTTGTTTTAGGTAGGGATCTGTACTATTTTAAAATATTCTATTGTTAGTTATTCATTTGTTCTCGTCCTTAATTAAATGACATAATTGTCATTGTATCGTCGTTAAGCACGCAATCATGGTATAGTTTTTGTGTAAATCAAAATTATGATCAAGGTCATGACTACATGTATTGATCTTTTGACAATTTAGTAGACGGTATGTTCCGATGATCATGCCTCAAACACTTACTAGATTTGGACGGAAGAGGTTATTACAATGTTGATTTCATATTGTTTACCCTTGTTTTTATAGTATACTTAATTTGTACTTTATCAAGAAAGTATATATCATTCCGTATGTACTATCAACTTAAATTGTTTTTATTTCGGTCTTTGTCAATATACTATCAACTACAAACACTTGTTTGTTAACACCTTTGTCAAATCTTCTATCAACAACATCAACTTTTTGTTGGCGTCTTTGTTTTTTTTGTATTTTTGTTTAAATTGTTTAACAATTGTATGTTATATCTGTGTTGTGTTTTTATTATGTCTGTTTTTGTTGCTCACACAATTTGGTCAAGATGACAGAACTATCATCGATTGTCATACACATGGGAGTTTCAGCTAAGTATCAAACCAGATTTATCCCATCATTTCTTTGGAACAAGCCTGTACCAAACCATGAATATGAAAGTTGTTTTTTTTACTTGTTCCGTTGATTAATAAAGTGTGATTTTGACAGTTTTTACGGACTTTCCCTTTTTTTAATTTACCTTGAGGTTCTGTATTTTTGTTATACATTTTGAATACTCTCAAGGTACACACATTGAAGTAATCAGTTCCTATGTAGATTATGTGAAGCTAAGCCATATACAGACAAAACGGGTAATGGTTTGGAGACGTAGATATTTTGCATTGTGATAAGTCACCTACGGATACACGTCGATTTCGTGATTACAAAGTAAAATCATAAAAATACTGAATTCCTAGGAAATTTCAAAAGCGTAAAGTCCCTAATCAAATGGCGAAATCAAAGCTCAAACACATCAAACGAATAGATAACAACTGTCATATTTCTGACTTTGTACAGGCATTTTATTATGTGGAAAAAGGTGGATTAAACCTGGTTTTATAGCTAGCTAAACCTCTCACTTGTATGACAGTCGCATCAAATTCCATTATATTGACAACGATGTGTGAACAAAACAAACAGACAAAATAGGTAAAAATGTCAAAAATAGGGGTACAACAGTCAACATTTTGTTATAATCTTAATCACTATAAAAACACACAAATATCTAACAAAGAAGCACAAAAGGTATATAAACAAAGCACATTAGCAAAAAAGAGAGACAAGAATACAAAAATTTGCCATAGCACAATAACACAATGATGAGATGTATAAGTACAGAGCCTCGCCATATGTAACAAAGAAACACAAAAAGGCATAGAACAATAACAGAATGACGGGAGTATAAATACAGAGCCAAGTCAAATGGATATCACCAAAGATAGACTAAGACAGAAGTAGTATACCTAAAACGACAAAGTTATTTTTCATTTACCTGTATATATTATGAAAACCGGTTTTTTTCAAAAGTGATTATTTTCTAAGGGTTAAATATTTCGCGGTGGTGTCTTGCCATGGCTTTGTTTGGACTTGTTGGTTTGCTTTTTGGCCTTGTATGTTTGTCCCTAATATTTTGTTAACTATGTATTTACTTTCAGTTATCACAGATCGAATTTATTTCATAGTGTGTTAATTTACGTTGTTTGATTTAGTTAAGCCTTCCAATTGATATTTTATCGTGTGTTTTTCTATGTTGTGATGTTATACTATTGTTTCAGAAAAAGGGAGAAGGTTTAGTATCATTAAAACGTTTAATCCCGCTGCAAATGTTTGCACCTGTCCTAAGTCAGGAATCTGATGTACAGTAGTTTGTTTATGTAATTTATACGTGTTTCTCGTTTCTCGTTTTTTATATAGACTAGACCGTTGGTTTTCCCGTTTGAATGGTTTTACACTAGTAATTTTGGGGCCCTTTATAGCTTGTTGTTCGGTGTGAGCCAAGGCTCCGTGTTGAAGGCCGTACATTGACCTGTAATTGTTTACTTTTATAAATTGTTATTTGGATGGAGAGTTGTCTCATTGGCACTCACACCACATCTTCCTATATCTATAAACAGTAAAATTAATATTCACTAAGACAAATAAAAGAATACTACAACACTGTATTAAGATGATAAACAACGTCAGTACTCATAATCTATGCTTCAAGACCATCGTGTATTATTTGTGAAGTTGAAACGGAATATTTATCAACAAGGTCTTGGTACCTTCCGATTAACTTTTTCAGAAAAAGGACGAGACGTTCTTTGACATTCCCTGGTTCATCAACTTTCTGCTCAGACACTTGTAACATTTTACGAAGTCTGAGTAGGAGCTGCAAGCTCTTCAATACCGAATAAGTTGGGAAATGTATATCCCATAAGCAGGTGAAGTTAGTATATTGCTACTAAGGTGGGTGAAATTGATAATTTCAAAATGAAAATCGTCTCGTTTGTCATAGATTCTGGTATTGAGATGACTGTGTATGTCAAATTCGAGGTGTAAGTCTAAAAATGAGGCAGAGGAAGCCGTTTCTGTTGTTTCTTTAATTTCTAGTTGTGGGGGATATATTAATGGAACCCAGTCAGAAAAGTTTGGATTGTTAAAAAACATCATCAATATATCTGAATGTGAAATTAAATGACCTGGCTTCTTGAATCTTCTTGTTTTTGACAAGTGTCTGAAGGAACTCCGATCCATATGAAAATAAGAAGAGGTCGACAAGGAAATGACGGAGAGGTGCACAGTTGTAATCTATAAGTCAGTACTTGATAATCCCAATTAGATCCCTATATAACAGAAGTAACAGATATGTAGATGAGGGTAAACTGGTACATTTTGTACGCAATGTTCCAAATATTAATCATCCTTGTTTTCTATTTCATTATAATATTCCTAATTATTGGAAGATTTTATATAGACAGAAAAAGTATACCTAAAACGACAAAGTTATTTTCATTTACTTGTATATATTATGAAAACCGGTTTTTCAAAAGTGATTATTTTCTAAGGGTTTAATATTTCGCGGTAGTGTTTTGCCATGGCTTTATTTGGACTTGTTTGTTTGCTTTTGGCCTTGAATGTTTGTCCCTAATATTTTATTAACTATGTATTTACTTTCAGGTATCACAGATCAATTTATTCGTTCATAGTGTGTTAATTTACGTTTTGATTGAGTTAAGCCTTCCAATTGATGTTTTATCGTGTGTTTTCTATGTTGTGATGTTATACTATTGTTTCAGAAAAAGGGAGAAGGTTTGGTACCATTAAAACGTTTAATCCCGCTGCAAATGTTTGCACCTGTCCTAAGTCAGGAATCTGATGTACGGTAGTTGTCGTTTGTTAATGTAATTTATACGTGTTTCTCGTTTCTCGTTTTTTATATATACTAGACCGTTGGTTTAACCGTTTGAATGGTTTTACACTAGTACTTTTGGGGCCCTTTATAGCTTGTTGTTCGGTGTGAGCCAAGGCTCCGTGTTGAAGGCCGTACATTGACCTATAATGGTTTACTTTTATAAATTGTTATTTGGATGGAGAGTTGTCTCATTGGCACTCACACCACATCTTCCTATATCTATTGATTCGAAGCCACCCGTAATTTATACGTGCTAAATATGCTATTATTTGTTGTTTAAACTTTTCAACTGAAATTCAAACGAACTTGATTTTATCTTATTTAAAAGTAATATGTCTTCATATTTTCTTATGCTGCTTAACCTGTATCCTGTGTATTAAATTTGATGTTGCACTTTATTTATCTCGGTACAAATCGGATTATCATAAAAATAGACATTCAGAAAGAAAAAAACACAATACACAAAAAATATATTTAATAAAATATGTAATGTTAATAGAGATTATCACCATAAGACATGTATGAAACAATTGTTGTAGAGTCAGTGCTGCTGAACAATACCAGCAATGTCGTGAACTAAAAAACCTTACATATATCTTGAGCAACGACTTACAATCCATCGCTTTTATGTTTCATATGAAGCATGATTTGCATAAATTTAAGATCATAGACGTTGAAGAATCGTTGGACTATTTAACTCTTACTTTAGATCACATTCAACTTGTAGAAAAGAAAAATTTTGACAAAATTCAACGGCTCTAAATGATCATTTAAAAAAAAAATCTAATTTTTGTGTTATTTTCTCATTTCTTCATCGGTGTGAACAAATATTTCTCCTCACTAGTGAAATATCTGTTCTCGGCAAATGATTGGTCGAAATTTGAATTATGACGTTAAATATTCTTGGTTACTGATGTCATGAAAAAGGCAACCATGCCTGATGACGTCGCATATAAAACATTTAACTTTCTGCAAATCTTTGAAAAGGAAGGATAGAAATCATTAGAGAAACAGATTCAACCACTATAACTCGTGTATTATGATATTTCTCCACTCTCAACAGTTAAATTTTAATTATTTAAAATGTTCTACAAGCCTCGCGCTTTAAATAGTAAAATTTACCTGTCTCGATCGGAGAAATATCGTAACACATTTGTTGCAGTGATGAAATCTGTTTCTCTAATAATTTTATGATCATTTAAACAAAATAGAAATAGATTAAAAAAAAAACCTGAGAAATAAACACTCCTTAGTCTCATCACTTGTAAATACAGACAAAACAAAGAAAACACATATTGACCAATTACACAAAGATCTTTCTCTGATGTCACAATATGCTTCTGATCTACAAATTTATGTTGGGCTTCAAAGAATTAACACAATGACAACTGATGAAAAACAGTTTCTTCGAAAATGTGAGATGGAAATACATTTTGTAAATGATATTGATTTAAATATGATAGATGTTAACATTTCTTCACTTTTACAGTCTATTGTTGTCCAATTGAAGAATTTCGATGAGGTGTCGTTCGTCTCTTTGCCTCATCCGTTAAAGCTGAAGTCTCTGAAATCGATCCACGACCAAGTCGAGATGCCAAGAGCAACTTTGTCTTCATTGGAACTATCAACTCCAAAATTTATGCGAAAAATGTGTATTCCGAAAGGAAAAAGTGGCTTATTTATTACAGGGTGTCAGATACAACCGAACGGTAACCTGTTTTGTAGATAAGTGTTAAATGCTATTTGACAGTAATGGGTGTTATGTCAGAGAAGTAATGGTATTTTTCCCTTACTGTCCACGTGATCTTTGTTATGTAAGAAACGAGACGGTCGCCGTTACATTATATGATAAAGGAATTGTATTGATTCATACACCGAAAAGTAAGATTATAAAACTGATGAAAGTGAAAGAGGATTGTTACGGCATCTATAGTGATGAGAAAATGTCGGTGACAAGCCTTGGTGATCAAATCATGATCATTGATTTACAGACTAGAGTTTAAAACAAGGTTAGTTTAGATGGTTGATATTATGATATAACTCTGCCTAGCAATCAACTATATCTCGCAAACTTCAATACAAGTAAAGTGCCATGCTATGATACTCAAGTGATTTGTTGTGGACAAGCGAAGTAGCAAATATTCCATATCCAGGTGGAATTGCAGGAAATTGAAAAGGACTAATTGTTATTGCATGTCATGTAAGCAAAACAATAATGGCCTTGTCAAAAGATGGTATGAAGATTAGAGTGATTCTGACCGAACAAGATGGAATAAAAGGCCCTTTTCCGATACAATTTGACAAAAAGACCTCAACCCTTCTTGTGACTAGTCTTTCGAATGGGGATGTGTTTCTATATCAATTTTAGGGAGTAAGTTACACTTGCAACAATGTCATTTCATAATAATGTAGTTTTATTCATGTTTGTATTTAGTACGGAAATACTGCATATTCATTAAAAACAACAATGCAAAGTAAAATAACAAAAATTCAGAACAGAAAGTCCTTTATTAAACGGCAAAATCAAAAGCTCAAGCACATCAAACGAATGGATTCCCGGCTTGGTACAGGCATTTCTTTATGTAGAAATTGTTTGATTTCACCTGGTTTTACAACTAGCTTAACCCCTCAATTGTATGACAGTCGCATACAATTCCATTATATTGACAACAATGTGTGAAAAAACAAACACAATATACGTAAAAATATACAAAATTTGAATACAGCAGTCAACATTGTGTTGAAATCTAATCAACATAAAACAAACGAATATGCCAACAAAGAAAAACAAAATGGCATAAAGACAAAGCACTGAAAAAGTAAAATCACAAAAATACCGAACTCCTAGGAAAATTCAAAACGGAAAGTCCCTAATCAAATGGCAAAATCAAAAGATGAAACACACCAAACGAATGGATAACAACTGTCATATTCCTGACTTAGTACAGGCATTTTCTTATGTAGAAAATGATAGATTAAACCTGGTTTTATAGCTAGCTAAATCTCTCACTTGTATGACAGTCGCATAAAATTTCATTATATTGACAACGATGTGTGAACAAAACAAACAGGCACAATAGGTAAAAATGTCAAACTAGGGGTACAGCAGTCAACTTTGTGTTATAATCTTAATCACTAAAAAACAAACAAATATGTAAACACACAAAAAGGGAAATAGATAAAACACACAAACAAAAATGAAAGACAAGAATACCAAAATTTACCATAACACAATGACGGGATTTATAAGTACCGAGTCACGTCAAATGGATATCAACAAAAATAGACTAAACAGTAAAAGTAATTTTCAAAAAGACAAACAAAAGAATACTAAAACACGTTATTAGGATGACAAACAACATCAGTATCCAGAAGCTATACTTCAAGACCATCGTGTATTATTTGTGAAGTTGATACGGAATATTTATCAGCAAGGTCTTGATACCTTCCGATAAACTTTTTAGGAAAAGGACGAGGTGAATATATGATAAGCAAAAATGAAAGACAGGAATACAAAAAATGACCATAGCACAATAACACATTGGCGGGATGTAAAAAAACCGAGTCACGTCAAAAGGATTTTACCAAAATGGACTAAACAGTAAAGGATATTAATTTACAAAAACAAATAAAAGAACACTTTAACACGTAATTAGGACGATAAACAACGTCAGTACCTAGAATCTTTACTTCAAGACTATCGTGTATTATTTGTGAAGTTGATACGCAATATTCATCAACAAGATCTTGGTATCTTCCGATGAACTTTTTTAAGAAAAAGGAAGAGACGTTCTTTGACACCACCCTGGTTCATCAACTTTCTGCTCAGACACTGGAGACTTTTTATAAATTCTGAGTAGCAGCTGCAGGCTCTAGGATACAGAATGAATTGGGAAATGAATATACCATATGCAGGTGAAGTTGGTATATTGCTACTAAGGTGAGGGAAATTGATAATTTCAAAATTAAAATTTGTCATAGATTCTGGTACTGAGATGACCGCTTATGTCAAATTCAAGGTATAAGTCTAAAAATGAGGCGGAAGAAGCCGTGTCTGTTGTTTCTTTAATTTCTTTTTTTGGGGATAAAGTTATGAAACCCAATCAGAAAAGTGTGGATTGTTAATGAAAAGAACATCATCAATATATCTGACTGTAAAATTAAATGATCTGGCTTCTTTGATCTTCTTTATTTTGACAAATGTCTGAAGGAGCTCCGACTCGTATGGAAATAAGAAGAGGTTGACAAGGAGAGGTGCCATTTCGTTTTCATAGGAATGCCATAAACTTGTTGAAAATTAACTGAAACAAACTATGCTATTCTAAAATCAGGGTTTTAGATAAAAAGTTTGACTATCAATAATCTATAAAGGAATGATTCAAGACATCATATAAACTGAACTAACAGCATACAATTGCATAATTTTTATACATGTTAAAAACAAATTTTCTTAAAAACGTGGAGTGCGACAACATCGGACATCTCAATAGTGACATATATAGTTCGTTACTATGTTCGACGCTCCGATGATTTTTTTTTGTAAAAGATAGAATGATTTTGTGTAGCTTAATTTAGGAATATTTAGAAATGGAAATTTCAAATTTATGATCACGTGGTTTGATTTGAATTTACAGGTTATAAAAATGTCAATGGAATTCAATGTAAAATCTAGGGGAATATAATGTAAATCTAACAATTTATCAGATATAATTGATATCAAAACAGTCTACATGTCACTGATCACAAGTCTTTGGTCATATGAAAGGTAAAAACAAGAAAACGTGATTCTTTATTCTTTATTCAGATTCATAAACAATACGTTTATAAATTTTAAGTGACAAAATATTTTTATCGATAATTGAACAATGTTTTCAATGTGTTGGGTCATTGTATCTTTTGTTAAACTTTATTTCATAACATTAGGATGATCAAAGGTTAATTTATTCTAAGCTTAAAATCCAAATAGTATTGTTTGATTATTATGCTTAAATGAATTCTATTACAATTGTGCTTTTTACTTTAATGTACTACAAAACATAATTTAGACCATTTTCTTTTTTTTTAGTTTAAAGGTCTTTAAGTATTATCAAGTTTTGAACGTCATTAGTTTCAGCTGAAAAAAGACAGTAAATTTTTTCAGAACATCTGGTGAACATTAGGTAGCTTTGAGACAACAAAAGATCTGAATACGACATTTGATAGAACTCTTAAATACATTCAATTTGAATCTGTAAAATAAACTTAAGAATACATGCTGCTGTTTTTGTTTCTTTAAATTATGTTCTATTCATCAAACTATTTTTCTAAGAAAAAAATCGAGATGCAATCAAAAAGTATCAGTTGATTCCATCTTAGTTTTACTGTTATCGATTACAGATTACGATTACCCAATCAATTTATATCAAAAACATAATAAGAAAACTATTATAATTAGACCACTACCACGATTATTTGTTCAGTAATAAGTACTTTCATAATAAATGTATATTTGTGGACTGGTTTATAATATTCGAATTCCTTATAATGAAAAGAAAATTAATAAGAAAAAATGAGGCGAATGCACAAAGGTAATGATAATAACATTTATTTATACTGGACATATAAAAAGCAGAAGACACAGTGACATAAAAAATCTTAGTTTTAAGAAATTCAAAAACTCGTAAAGCAGAGAGTGATATCGACAATTTCGTCAGCAAAAACATATAGTATATTCACATATACCTGTTAGTCGGAAACTGAATAAGGAAACAACATGAATAATTTGGGGATGTATTGATAAAAAAAAAAAGCATAAAGGTTGAAACTTAACAGTGTCTTTCGAGTTATAGTTACTTGATAAGAACCGAAGAAAAGTGTACATATTCAAATTTCAAGTACAGCTTTAAGTAAAATATAAAAAGTTACATTACCTGTGTAATATATTGTAATCACCAAGCACGATGAAAGATTTATTAATAATTTCTATCAATGATTGATTTTTTCTAGGTTAAAAATTGAGACTCTAACATGTGTCAGTGGTTTATTTTCGTTACCCTTAACTGTAAAGATTCGGTAATGTAAAAAAGAGGATGTGGTATGATTGTTAACACTCATTCGGCATTGCTCGAGATTGTGCCTTCATTCACTTTTACATCAAATCCAAAATACAGCCGGCCACATTAAAGAGTTCAAAGTCACCATTTCAGTAACTTTGCACATACTTGCATACATGTACGATGCCGGTATGATGTTTTTATACTTTGCGTTTATGTTGTCTATAAAATCGATATTCTACATAAACGTGATCTCTTTGTATCTCTAAATTATTGGCTTCTAATTATATAAGGATATAAAACATGTATAAGATAGAAAAATCCATTGAAAATAATGTTTTATTGAGTAAAAGGATATCGTCAATATATCTAAAAGTAACATTGAATAAGTTCTGCCAATTAGATTGTTTTCAACTTTATGAAGGTTATTCAGATCATACCGTCATATATACCGCAAAAGTAAACACATATTTGATGGCGCAAAACATAATGCTTCCGAATTATAATTTCCACTTAAAAAAATATTTAGCTTGTCATTGAAGACCTTTCGTAAACTGAAAAAAGATCCTCTTAGTACAAAGCATTTAATGAAAAGGATGCATGTTACATATCCATTTTCATTCTTTATTCTAATAAGATAATATCTTTTCAACAAACTAAGTTTTAAAATTGCTTCCCCGTGCTTGATATGTATGCTCTTCTGTATTTTTAAAGTTATGGTGTATTTATTCTTGAGATAACATCTCTCATGTGTGCCACATCATTCTCTCAATTTAAGGACAGTTTGTATACTAAAATTTTAATAAGACGCACACCACCTATTCTTGGCCCTCATTCCTATCCACGTTAAATTTTTCACTTCAAAACATTTTATGGAAACGGGATCAATATACCTGTATTCATACATCAGACCGTACTGCACTGGTTACTTGAATTTTGGATACACCAAACCAGGCACTTCATATCTGAGAAAAGGCTATATATGCCCTCAATTTTAGAATTCAATCATACATTTTAGTATTATTCAATATTTTCAGTAGATTGTGTGTTCTACAACATGTACAAGGATCACCAGTCCTTCACCTTTCATCTGATACCTTAATTACTAAATTATATGCTACATAGTTTAAGATTTACACCTGTGCATAGGAACTATTTTGTTTTAAATATGTACTACTTTCCAGTATGTTTTATTTTAACCAGGCCCGATTTGGTTGTGTTGGATTAACCATCAAGATATCTGTTCAACTTGCACCCTGTAAAGATCACCGGTTCTGTATTAAAATGAACAGCACGACGGGTTTACATGTGGAGTAGGATTTAGTCACCCCTCCGGAGCATCTGATATCACCACTTGTGTTGGCGAGGTTCGTGCTGCTAATACTTTAGTTTTCTATGTTGTGTTTTGTATACTACTGTTTTGTCTTTTTGCCTGTTTCCGATTTTTTGCCATGGCGTTGTCACTGTATTTTCGACTTAAGAGTTCGAATGTCCACTTGGTATCTTTTGCCTAATCTACAGGACTAAAGTCAACGAGACAGCAACCCAACAACAGAACAAAACCAAGAGACATCGCAGAACAACATTGGTCGAAAACCATCAGAAAGTGACTATACCGTATGGCAATCTCTTTATTTCTAGTCTAGACAAGTTTAGATTATATTCGTTTGACTTCCCCGTTTTAAATTTGCCTTGCAGTTTGGCATTTTTGTTAACACTTTTTTTTAGCTCACCTGGCCCTATGGGCCAATTGAGCTTTTATCATCACTTGGCGTCCTCCGTCGTCGCCGACAACGTCGTCCATCGTCTCCGTTAACTTTGATAAAATGTTCTCCTCTGAAACTACTGGGCCAAATAAGACCAAATTTGGCAACAATCATCATTGGGGTATCTTAATTAAAAAATGTGTCTGACGACCTAACCTACAAACCAACATGGCTGCCATGGCTAAAAATAGAACAAAGGCGTAAAATACAGTTTTTGGCTTATATTTCTGAAACTTAAGCATTTAGTGCAAATACGACAGGGTAAAAATGTCCATCAGGTTTAGATCTATCTTCCCTGAAATTTTCAGGCGAATCAGACAACCCGTTGTTGGGTTGCTGCCCCTGAATTAGTAATTTAAAGAAAATTTTGCAGTTTTTGGTTACTATCTTGAATATTATTATAGATAGAGATAAACTGTAAACAGCAATATAGTTCAGCAAGGTAAGATCTACAAATAGGTCAAACATGAACAAAATTGTCAATTGACCCCTTAAGGAGTTATTGCCCTGTATAGTCAATTTTTAACAATTTTTCGTTAATTTTTGTAATCTTTTACAAAAATCTTCCCCTCCGAAACCTCATAGAAAAAATCAACCGAACGTGGCCACAATCATCATTAGGGTATCTTGTTAAAACTATTTTTCCTATGACCACGCCTGCCAACTAACATGGCCGACATGGCTAAAAATAGAACATAGGCGTAAAATGCAGTTTTTGACTTATATCTCTGAAACTTAAGCATTTAGTGCAAATACGACTGGGATAAAAATGTTCATCAGGTTTAGATCTATCTGCCATGAACTTTTCAGACGAATCAGACAACCCGTTGTTGGGTTGCTGCCCCTGAATTAGTAATTTTAAAGAAATTTTGCAGTTTTTTGTTATTATCATGAATATTATTATAGATAGAGGTAGACTGTAAACAGCAATAATGTTCAGCAAAGTAAGATCTACAAATAAGTCAACATGACTAAAATTGTCAATTGACCCCTCAGGGAGTTATTGCCCTTTATAGTTATTTTTAACAATTTTACGTAAATTTTTGTAATATTTTACAAAATTCTTCTCCTCTGAAACTTCTTTGCAAAATTTAATCATCATCATTGGAGTTTTTAGTTTAAAAAATATGTCTGATCGCCTGGCAAGCAAGATGGCCAACATGGCTTAAAATAAATATAGGGGGTAAAATGCAAGTTTTGTCTATTATTTTGAAACCATTATAAAGAGAGAAAATCTGACAAGAGCAAAAATTTTCAGAATGTTGAGCTCTACCAATTGTCCATACATGTCAAAACTGTCAAATGACTTCTTATTGGATTTATTGACCTTAAATGACAAATTTTACCATTTTTTTCATTTTTGTCTTCCATCTTGAAAACTATTATAGATACAGAGAAACTTTAAGATGATCAACAAGACAAGTTCTATAAATAGGTCAAAATGGTTGAAATCGTCGATCGACTCCTTATTAGAGTTATTGCTCTTTGATGATGATTTTGACCATTTTTTTGCGTTTTTGCCTTATATCTTAAAACTATAATAGACAGATAGAAACTTAGCTAAGCAAAAATGATCAGCAAAACAAAATCTACAATGAAGACAATATGGAGGAAATGGTCAGACGACTCCTTATTGGAGTTTTAGCCCTTTAAAGAGGATTTTCATCTTTTTTTTTGAGTTTTGTCATATATATGATAGAAAATTATAATAGATAAAGATACACTTTAAATCACAAAACTGACCAGCAAGTCAAGATCTACTAACAAGTCAAATTTTGCTGATAAAGTAGACTGTGACTCTTTATAGGAGTGATTGCCCTTAAATGAGGATATTTTTATCCTCTGTTGTGTTTTGAGCAAAAACTAAAGAGGATAGAGAGAAACTAAACAGGCTAAATGATCAGCAATACAAGATCAACAAAACAGATTTTTGTCATGAATTCTATTCTTGTCTACAATGTTGGAGAGTGTCCTTTGTTGAATATGCACATAGACCAAAGTGAGCGACACAGGCTCTTTAGAGCCTCTAGTTTTTATTTAGATGATTTATCTGTAAATCTACAATCAACACCTGATTCTTTAAACATACAGGAAACATTACGGTATCAATAAGGACAACCAATGACATAGTTGCTTACCTCTTGTTGTAAACTTAGAATTCGGAGTGTTCATAGTTATAAATAAACAACATCTTTGTAGAAAATAAAACAATGTTTTCACACTGCATGTATCATACAGACGTTGCAAAGCTCACATTAAATACAAATCACACGGTATACACTTCGACAGTTTACACCATTCAAGCTATTTTGTTCATTCGTTAACATTCCCAACTTAACATCTGTCTTTTTTCCGTCATTATCTCTGGAGCCTCATTCTACATTAGATTATCGTCAAATACGTAAAACAACGATGTAAACCATTATAGGTCAAAGTACGGTCTTCAACACAGAGCCTAGGCTCACACCGAACAGTAAGCTATAAAGGGCCCCAAAATTACTAGTGTAAAACCATTCAAACGGGAAAATCAACGGTCTAATCTATATAAAACGAGAAACGAGAAACACTTATGAACCACATCAACAAACGACAACTACTGAACATCAGATTCTGACTTAGGACAGGTGCAAACAAATGCAGCGGGTTTAAACGTTTTAATGGTACCAAACCTTCACCCTTTTTCTGAAACAATAGTGTAACATCACAACATAGAAAGGTACACTATAAAATATCAACTGAAATAGCTTAACTCAATCAAAGGACATAGTAACACCATTGAACATACACATGATACACTGAACAAATAAATTTGACCTATGATACAATGCAAATTCAAAATAAATAAACTAAAGGAAAAATAATAAAAGTAACATGTTATATCGATATGAAATGTTAAACAATTTAAGAAAACATTAACACTATTTTGCATGATCACGGACATGTAGAGAAAGTCATAGTCACAACACTTCTAACTGTGAACAGACACATGAACCTGTGGTTTTGGCTTGCGTAGCTGTTGCGCAGTTACCACCCCCTTTCCATTTTTAATCACTCTCTTCGAGCTAACTATTGTTGAACAAATAAGTGAAATAGTAACAAATTAAGGAAGATCTGTTATATTAAGAAAGTATTGATACGAAAGAAAAGGTTGTCATATACAAATTGAAAGTTGAAGATGCTAATGCCATTCGCAATATTAAAATATTCAATATTCCTGTTGGTACACGTTTGGCCTTTTTATAGAAAATTTAATTTATCCGTATTTTAATTTCGAAAAACCGGTACGGTAACATTTTCTATTCTATTGTCCTTGTAATTCTACCCAGGAGAACATGTTTTGCTATATTGGTCGTCTGTTTAGTTATGGTGATGTTTATACACAGCCGTGTCCGGTTGGAGTGGGGAAGATAATTCCGATGTGCTGTAAAGTGTTTGTTCCTCGCTCTCTGCTATTTAGGAACTCTTGCATTAAGGACGATGAGCAGGAGCAGGAGTATTTGCTCTTACTTTCAAATGCTTAGCGAAAGATCAGAAAATACCAATTTTAAGTTGTAGTTTGACCAGGCTGGGAATGAACTAAAGACCTTCCGCACCAAAGATATGTACGCTACAACATAGGCTTAACCAACCTAAATTTATTTCAATCTGTATGTAAAAATAAAATAACAATAATACCAAACTCCAAGGAAAATTCAAAACGGAAAATCCCTTATCAAATGGCAAAATCAACAGCTCAAACACATTAAACGAATGGAAAACAACTGTCATATTCCTGAATTGGTACGGGCATTTCCATATGTAGAAACAGTGGATCAAATTGGTTCTCACTTGTATAGGTCGCTTGCATCGGGGTAATACAACTTTAACATTCATAAGAGACAAACAAGTAGTTTGAAAAAGTTACGTCACCCTGGTATCTTATTTAAAAATGCACATTTAATGTATCAAACATGTAGCTTCCTTTGATGTAGAGTTAAAGTTTAAAAAGTTATAAAAAAAAAAAAAAAAAAAAACAGACCTCTGTATTCAATTTTATTGTGAACTAAAAAGAAAACAATTAATTTAGAGCTAAAAGTTAAGGAATGCAATACCATTATAATGCAATGTTAAACTATGTTATTCAATGTATTTTGCTTATATACATTTTATTGTGTGTCTTTCTATGTTGTGATGTTACACTATTGTTTCAGGTAAGGATGAAGGTACCTATTAAAACGTTTAAATCCGCTGCATTTGTTTGCACCTGTCCTAAGTCAGGAACCTGATGTTCAGTGGTTGTCGTTTGTTGATGTGGTTCATAAGTGTTTCTCGTTTCTCGTTTTTATATAGATTAGACCGTTGGTTTTCCCGTTTGAATGGTTTTACACTTGTCATTTTTTTGGGCCCTTTGTAGCTTGCTGTTCGGTGTGAGCCAAGGCTCCGTGTTGCTGACCGTACTTTGACCTATAATGGTTTACTTTTACAAATTGTAACTTGGATGGAGAGTTGTCTCATTGGCACTCATACCACATCTTTTTATATCTATATACATTGCCAAAAAAAAAAAAACCGTTGCATTTCCAATTAGTTTTCTGTTTCGAATAATACCAGATTTCTTTCATAACATACATCATATTTGTCAATTAACAGATTTGAAATAGAAACAATTTTTTGTCATGTTGTTTGTTTAATTATGAAGGTTTGTTCTTCTACTGTACACTATTTGTGTATTCAATACATACAGATTTTAAGTTTAAAGTATTGCGAATCCTCGATATTTTCAAGGTCATAATAAAATAAATATAATAAAATTCGTTCCATCAGTCCGCTTAACTTTTCGATCTATAGGTTGCACTTTGTAAATACAGCTCTTTCTCAAACCACGCCTCTTTTGGGGAGATATATACTATTCATAGATAATCAATTTTGTTTACGTACTGGTTTCCAGATACGATTTCTATGTTTCATCTCGTAGAGACATAACTTGGGAATGTTACCAGTAAATAAACATATGCATATCGGTCAAATTGAAATCTGTGGAAAACCTAAAGTCAAGGTTGGGGTAGTACAGAATTTTAGTGTAAGTTTAAACTCTTAGAAGTTCGGGCATATAAACGTTGAAAATATGCCGTACAGCCCTATATTTTGACCTTTGAAAAAAATAGTAGTGCATATGAAATTTCCATTCTAGGATATATTTTTGTTCAAAACTTCATAGTAAAAGTGGTACAGTTTTAGCCGTAAAAGGAGTTCCTATGGGAAATTGCATTGTCAATATTTACAGAATTGCAATCTCTAGATAATGTGTTCGTGCATTTGATATCTTGTACAACTTAACCTAACTGTAAGAAACGGTTTTGTAGATACATCTGATATAGTTATTTGTTAATTTGTTAAACGTTTGAGCAAGTGTTATTGAGTCACGATATGTCTCATTCAATTTTAAAGGGCTTGAATAATTTAGATGAATAACACTAACCTTTATTCTAATGCAACATCGTTTGTAATGTTCTTTTTGATTGGATAACTTTACCAATTTTTATGATGCTTTGAAAATGTTCGCGCAAGCGCAGACGATGTATGACAAATTTTAAATAGATATAAGAAGATGTGGTGTGAGTGCCAATGAGACAACTCTCCATCCAAATAACAATTTATAAAAGTAAACCATAATAGGTCAATGTACGGCCTTCAACACGGAGCCTTGGCTCACACCGAACAACAAGCTATAAAGGGCCCCAAAATTACTAGTGTAAAACCATTCAAACGGGAAAACCAACGGTCTAGTCTATATAAAAACGAGAAACGAGAAACACGTATAAATTACATAAACAAACGACAACTACTGTACATCAGATTCCTGACTTAGGACAGGATTAAACGTTTTAATGGTACCAAACCTTCTCCCTTTTTCTGAAACAATAGTATAACATCACAACATAGAAAACACACGATAAAATATCAATTGGAAGGCTTAACTCAATCAAAAACGTAAATTAACACACTATGAACGAATACATTCGATCTGTGATACCTGAAAGTAAATGCATACTTAATAAAATATTAGGGACAAACATTCAAGGCAAAAAGCAAACAAACAAGTCCAAACAAAGCCATGGCAAGACATCACCGCGAAATATTAAACCCTTAGAAAATAATCACTTTTGAAAAAAAACGGTTTTCATAATATATACAGGTAAATGAAAAATAACTTTGTCGTTTTAGGTATACTACTTCTGTCTATATACAATCTTCCAATAATTAGGAATACCAAGAAAGGTCTGTCATATAAATACCTAATTTAACACTAGATACATAAGGGTGAATATCACAATAAAACTTCCTGTACAGATTTAAGGAGAATAATCTTGAAGTTCATACAAATGTAGTATGAAGAAGTGAAAATTAGTAGATATTTCAAATAATCAAAGCTGGTATACAGACAAGATCCATATTAATATAAAATAGCAAAAGTATTAAAAATAGTATCAACAGGTCGAATTAACAAGAAAGTACGATTTGAGAGTACTCGCAGTTACTGACAGCTAGTTAAAAGCCAAAAGAATTAATAATAAAAATCATGCATCAGAGACTAAAATCAACTAAAACACATCCCAGGGATTTAGTATTTTAACGTCATGAACAGTCAAAGAAGACATGACTAGTGCAATGCCAAAAATAAATGTATCGACAGGTAGTAGGATAGTGAGGAGCTACTTCTATATGTATGATTTGACGTTGTTTTCTGTCAGTTTCATTAGAATGGAGATAGCATATTGTATTGTTAGCTCATCTGACGGCATCAATTGGTGATTTGGTGGTCGCAAATACCCGTTTACTTGCTCCGCTAACGCGTCGCCAGTAAATTTGATTTGCAGCCATCAAATCACCAATTGATGCCGTCGGAGCTTAAAATACAATACAGTTATCTCTTAAACATTACTTGTTGAACAGTTTTTAGTGTCAACATTTTTACAGAAACGATCAAAATAAAACAATGGAAAAAGAGCTTATAAGACTTTATCTTTCAATTTGTATTAATATCTATCATAGAGTAGTTGAAGGGATGTAAAAATACTCGATAAAATACATATATATACATATTGTACTATTTTAATTCGCTGTTTCAGCACATAATGCATTCTGGGAAATATTTTCAAAAGCGTACACCAAAATGATGTGATTGGCTAACCAACGTCCCAAACAATTGAAATATAACCAATGACGTGACGTTGTTTTCATTTTGGAGCACGAATAATGAAATTATCCAGAATGCATTATATTCAGAAACGGCGAATTGTCACTATTTCCGTATAATATATATTTTTGATCAAACATTGTATTACATAACATAGTTTTTCTGGTATCGTGTAATAAGGTATATTTAATTAAGCATATTATAGTTTGTGTGGAATTGCCCAAATGTTCAATAAGGCCCAATAAAGTTTGTTTATTTCCCAATATATTCAAAGAAAACATGCAGATTTCAGAGTGACGTTTCTTTTTTATTGGACAAATACTTGCATGTGGCGACTAAATGATCATTTAACATTATGTTTATCATGTTTATAATAAAAAAAAAATCATTATCTATTTTGAATATTACGTCTGTAAAACCCTACCTTCTATGTTATCGAAAGCGAATTGTGGTTAAAATCTAGAAGATTTTGGTAACTTTCACCGAGATATTTGTTTCCGACCTAAGAAAAATGTAACTGGCAAAATATATTTTCTTATTAATTACCTTGAACTCAAGTACTATCAAGGTAAAACAAACAAATGTCGTGACGAATACGATATCAGATAGAAACATTAACTGCAAGCAAATATCTTTTGGATAGCATTTTTTCAAACTTTTGGCAGGCAATGCAGAATTATCACTTCTCAATTTTAAATTGATTTTTGTTCATCATTCGACTTAAAAAGATTCTAGGTATATTTTAAAAGTTTAGCTATATATAGATACGTGACGTGGTCTATTCATTTTGCCTACTATTCAGTAAAATTATTCGTTAAAGGAAATAAACGCAGTAACACAAATGTTTTTTTTTTTTTTTTTAATTCAACAGTTATTGTAACATTATTATAAGAAAAGATAAATTAGAAAGAGGTAAAAACTTTCAATTAACATTTATTTTAAGTTTACGCAATGTTGTTGGGTTGAAAATTAAAGCATAAATATGTATGAACATAACTTAAATCATAAACAGTATAGGTCAATAACAGATATATTCATACTACAATTAGTAGATATAGGAAGATGTGGTATGAGTGCCAATGAGACAACTCTCCATCCAAGTCAAAATTTATAAAAGTAAACCATTATAGGTCAAAGTACGGTCTTCAACACGGAGCCTTGGCTCACACCGAACAGTAAGCTATAAAGGGCCCCAAAATTACTAGTGTAAAACCATTCAAACGGGAAAACCAACGGTCTAATCTATATAAAAACGAGAAACGAGAAACACTTATGAATCACATCAACAAACGACAACTACTGAACATCAGATTCCTGACTTAGGACAGGTTTTGTCTATTGATAATAATTGCAGACTTTTATCAGTGGAATGACACACTTAACTCTAATTGCATTCGACGCCGATACCTTCATCATGTCCGCAGTTGTGAATATACCACTCACCGTGGTAACATTTTGTAAGTGAAGTTTCATTCTCAATGCATTGCAGGTTATCCAGCAATATTGGCCCTACACCACCTCCAGCCTTGTAAAAAACTACTGCTTGATTGCAGGGAAAATGATATATATCTATTTCACAATAAAAAACAGTAAAACAATTCTTTAAAATAAATTAATTAAATAATGTTTAAAGAAAAAAAAAAAAAAAAAAAATACAAGCCCATAAACCATATATCAACAAAATTGCTAACCATTGTGGCAAGTGGCTGATATTTTATGATATCTTCACGTAGAAATATCGATTACCTATTTATCGTTCTATTGATCTTTTTTCCCCTCATTTAGACAGTTTTACACTTAACGAAGGTAAGTTTGTTAATGTCTTCTCACACATTGTGACGTCGCTTATAACTTCTCACCAGACATTGTGACGTCACTGATAATGTCTGCCAGTGTCTCAAAGCAAACAATTATAGCGTGACTTAGCAGTGTGATATGGATGAAGGGAAAGAAGATACTAGACATTACATGTATATGTAGAATCAATAGAATGAATTGATAAAAAGTCTATAAGTTTACTAATGTGATTATCAATGTATATCAATCATATGATTTTTAGTTAGGAATTATATGTGTTTGTTTATAGTTAAAATCAATTAACTGCAAAAAACTATTTACGACTATATGTGATGCCTTATCCCATGCTCCTCTTTATAATGGAGTGACATTATAATATATTCTGTATGCACCCAACCAACATACGATAATATCATATGTCATTCGAAAATTCATAGTTTGTACTATATTCATTGGCTGGGCGTCAAACAGTCATTTCCGTCAACTCAATGTCAAGGGTCAACTTCTTATTTTTCTTTATGTCAGCAATAGAACAAAAAAGAGGAGCGAAATACACCAACGGAATTTTCATACTTACAAGTCGAATCGAACTAACTATGCCATTGCTAAACTTTAACATGCAAAACTACATATGTATTCGAGATTCACATCATTCAAGAATTGAAGCCTCTTTCAAGTTTCATTTCAATTTTGGAGCTATAAACAGTTTCGTATAAAATACTAAAGGTTATTTCCCATCTAAAAATGGCCATGAAGGGTATCAAGTTTTATTTACATGATTCGTGAAAAAGTGTTATTCTTTTTTGTATTTGATAGTAGAGATTAGTAAGTTAACAAACAATGAGAATATGTTCAAATTACAATGTAGATATATCGGTTTAACAAGGAGACAACACTGTTAACTTCCTGTTTTGTTGGTAGAGAAAATCGAAAACTATTTGTTGATACTGTAGCTCTTTTCGTAGCAGGGGAATGTACCCTGAAGCGATCTTTTTCTACATGGGTATGCACATGACCTGATTTCATGTATTCGTGTTGAGATTTGATTTTCACTAGCTAGAACTTGTTTATTATGGTTAAAATCACAATTTATTTTTATTTACAGAAAATTCTGATTCCAGTGATATCTAGTTTTATACAAATATCTTCAATAACAATATCACCACTAAGGGTCACTAATACATGGTCCCGTGAAATATAACGTCATAGAAGAAAAATCCGACGCGTTTACAAGACTAGAACATTAAGTAAAGTACAATCGTACAAAAATTGAAGCTTTATACAAAGTTTTTTTTCCTTTAAACCCAGTACTAACTGAAATGACTGATACACGTGGAAGTTGTTTCAAATGCAAAAACTGATCGATTCTCCAGAACGAAATAAAATAAGAGAAACATCTATACGGCTGCAGTGAGTATTTTTCTTTAAGAAATGAGAAAGATCACCTGGCAGATGGTTTTTAATGCAACTTGAGAAAATATTGAATGTTTGATATTTTTATACACTGACAGTAATAATAAAAACTTTAAACTCTCATAGTAATTGGACATCTATATATTTTAAACAAGTTATCAAGCGTCTTATAGACCATCACAAATCAGCGAGAGGACCATCCCACTTCGCCGTGACTATCGCACTTCAGCGTCCCCATCGCATTTCCGAATCCTACATATATAATATATATGTAACCGATATTTCTAGCAAGAAACACAATTCTTGGCACATCACTATTTACTCCCAAAGTGATTTATGAACATACATTTGTAAAGATATGTATCTAAAGAGATGAGATCATTCCTTTATTTATAAAAAAAAAATTGACAAATTGAATGTAATCATTTTACTTTTAACTACGTGAAACAGCCAATAATAATCCAAAAATAAACGGGAAAACCCACTATTATTACAAAAATTTCCACAATAACACAGAAAATAAGAAAAACGGAAAAACTTAAGAAAAGGGACAACAAAGAAAAAAAAACTTATTCAAACCTAAACCGACAACTCTCTAATTGTAACTTGACTGTAAAACTCATTCATCTAAATTTTGTTACTACCAACTTATACTATACGATTGTCTATTATTTATATATAACGGTACAAGATCTGTGTGTCCGTTGTTCGATGTGTATCATATTTGCATTGATATATATATAATATATAATTAGTTGCAACCCTTTGGTAGCCGAGAGGATTCGTCGATGTGTTGATGTGAGTCATACATAACAGACTTCAAGCAAGGAGGGGTTCGATTCCCAGTGAAGGCATATACAAATTAAAAAAGTGAAAGGTAAGTTTGGAGATTAATTCCAGAAGTCAACAGATATTAGTGAAATAGCCAATTCAAACTTAATAAAATTCAGCACACAAGGAAAAAATTGAATATAATTAGGTGAGTCGATTTCAGCGACAGATTTAGTAAGAGTTGGTTCTAGAAAAAGAAACCACGGCAAATGAAAAGGCTGAGGTCATGCCGATGGTTTAATGAGTTACATCAGTTATATCGTCTGTTTCTGTTAATATGTTGCAATGTGACATAGACAGCAAGTTATATTTTTTTGCATTTATATGTTAAATAAAAACAAATATCGCGATTCTAGTATACAATAAAATAGTATTTATAAATACTCACTAGAACCCAAGCATTCTGCATGCTACTTGTGTTTCCTCTATACCAAAGTCGTCATTACACACGGTTCCCCAATCTCTTTCGTAGCACACTTCAAATCGACCTCTTCTTAAAACACCAACAGTAGGAGGATCGCCAACAAGACGAGCTATGAATAAAGTGTGATAAATGTCAATGAAACCATAACAGGCATATCTAAATAAAAATTCATATGTGTCTATCACAAGTCAGGAGCTTGTTATTGAGTGAATGTTGTTTATTGCTGTTTATTAATATTACTTTTACTGTTAAGTCTGTTTTTTGTGATATACATTTGACGTGACTCTTTACTTATGTATCCCGTCATACTTTGAACCACAATATTATTTTATTCATTAATATTACTTTTACTGTTAAGTCTGTTTTTTGTGATATACATTTTATGTGACTCTTTACTTATGTATCCCGTCATACTTTGAACGACAAAATTATTTTATGTCTACCTGTTCGAATTTCAAACACGCGATGTTACGCCAGTATTTAAAACCTTCCATCCTTTATGGGTGGATTTTACATAGATAAATATAACCGTATAATAATAAAACAAAATGAGGATGGTAAATATTATGTATGCCTTTTTGAGCTTCTTCGTTACATTTGTTTGTTTTTAAGGTAATTAAGATGATAACACAATGATGACAGCTGTACCCCTATTTTTGACATTTTTACCTATTGTGTCTGTTTGTTTTGTTCACGCATCGTTGTCAATATAATGGAATTTGATGCCACTGTCATACAAGTGAGAGGTTTAGCTAGCTATAAAACCAGGTTCAATCCACCATGTTTGAGCTTTTGATTTTGCCATTTGATTAGGGACTTTCCTTTTTGAATTTTCCTTGGAGTTCAGTATTTTTGCTATTTTACTTTTTTCAACTTCGTACTTTATAGTTTATTTGGCCTTTTGAACTTTTTTAGATTCGAGCGTCACTGATGAGTCTTTTGTAGACGAAACGCGCGTCTGGCGTAAATACAAAATTTAATCCTGGTATCTATGATGAGTTTATTTACAACCACTGGGTCGATACCACTGCTGGTGGAGTTTTAATTCCCCGAGGGTATCACCAGCCCAGTAGTCAGCACTTCTGTGCTGACATGAATTATCATTGATATGATCATATTTATAAATTAACTGTTTACAAAACTTTTGAATTTTTGAAATACTAAGGTTTTTCTACCTCAGGAATAGATTACCTTAGCTGTAGTCGGCAAAACTTTTAGGAATTTTGGTCCTCAATGCTCTTCAACTTCGTACTTTATAGTTTATTTGGCCTTTTAAACTTTTTTGGATTTGAGCGTCACTGATGAGTCTTTTGTAGACGAAACGCGCGTCTGGCGTAAATACAAAATTTAATCCTGGTATCTATGATGAGTTTATTTACATCCACTGGGTCGATACCACTGCTGGTGGAGTTTTAATACCCCGAGGGTATCACCAGCCCAGTAGTCAGCACTTCTTTGCTGATATAAATTATCATTGATATGGTCATTGTTATAAATCAACTGTTTACAAAACTTTTGAATTTTTGAAATACTAAGATTGTTCTACCTCAGGAACAGATTACCTTAGCTGTAGTTGGCAAAACTTTTAAGAATTTTGGTCGTAATTGCTCTTCAACTTCGTACTTTATAGTTTATTTGGCCTTTTAAACTTTTTTGGATTCGAGCGTCACTGATGAGTCTTTTGTAGACGAAACGCGCGTCTGGCGTAAATACAAAATTTAATCCTGGTATCTATGATGAGTTTATTTAGTACTCACTACGAATGTCTAAAAGTCTGAAAAGACCAATTATTGTCTCAATTTGCATGAACAATTACTCGACACTCTCCAAAAGTATGACTTGTGTCTTAATTTTTCTTGACAATTTCTAATTTATAATAAATTTGTATGAATTTTACTAGACAAATTCTGGACATTCTGAATATGGTCTTAAAATTTCTTGACAAATTCTCTACATTTGAATACAGTCTTGAAATTTCTCGACAGGTTCTCGACATCCTTTTTTTTCTCAATATGGCTTGACATATTCTGAACATTTTCAATTGTGTCTTAAATTTACTTGACTTTATCTGTATTTCTCTTTATAGAATATACTGTATTTCAAGTTACACTTATTACAACAACAAAACAGTTGGGCATATAGATATTTTCATAAATACAAATATGGGAATGAAAATATTAATAAATACAAATGTGAGTATGTTGATATAAACCAATGTAAATGTGGTTCGTAAATAATTACAAATGTTGATTTATAAATTATATAAATAATTGCTAAATGATTAAAAAAAATCATACTATAGACATATTTCATTTTTCATGCATAATATTCAATATTAAGGCAGCACAATACAAAAGCAACTAAATTTTATCAAAATTTCATTTTCAGTTGTTTTTGTTAGTTCTTAATATTCTAAAACCACATTAGAAAAATATATGTCCATATCTTGAACTGTTAATGAGTTTTGATGATAATTAGTTTTGAAAACAAATGCACGTGTCTGACTGATACAAGATAAGAACATAAGAACATGTGGGCAGTACTTTGTGGTTAATCAATAGAATTATTTGATAGCTTTATGACCACTGACCAGCAATAAAAATAACAGTTATGAAAAAGGTGGATTAGGGATTTATGGAAAAAAGAAGATAATGAATTCCAAATAAAAATACATTTCTATATTGGAGCTGACAGGAGAAAAATAAAACAACTATTTGGAGATATAGAGGAATCAAAATATAAATGTACAGATATTAAACAAATATAATTGTACAACAATTAATGTTGCTGGTGTTAATTAGATGGTTATATTAGAATTTCTTGAGGAGAATGTTTAAATATGAATTCTTTTTAAAAGAGAGCACAAATTAAACATTTCATTTTCAAACTACAAAAATAAGCAAATTCTACTTTGTGTAAAACACCATATTATCATTGTATACAATTATACTTCTAGAAATCCCCATAAGAATCCTCTAGACTGACCAACTGTTTATTTTGTGTGTACACATGCATAACTTACTTTTTGTGAAAATGTTAAAAACCAAATATATTGTTTATGTACTAAATGAATAAAATCCATATTAAAAAAAGTACATGCAATGTTTAATTAAACTTCTGAGATCATTCATAGTTGATGTGTATCCAGGTGGGCGGAGTTTTGACCATATCAGTAGCAACTGACTTACAGCAAGGTCAATCTGAATTTTGATGCATATGGTGTGCATTTTCTTTATATATTTAGAATTGCTGAAATGGAATGCTTTTTTACTGGTCAAAACCTAATTGATTTATGATTAAAGGCCAATCCTGAAGTATTCCCATGATACATGTGTGAATTATATTGAAGTTAATGAGGGACAAGTAGGAAAATTCTTATTTATTCAATTGTGACACATTCGTTTTTGTCATGAAAATGCAGTTTTAAATGAAATTAGCTCCTAGATGGGTGCCACTATATGCCTGATTTTAACACATGTTGTTCCTTGACAAGTTATCTTCAAAACTGTGTCTCAGATTTCCAAACACATCAATAGAACAAATTTTATACTCAATTAAATTTAGTGATTTCTTATGAATTGAGGTTGCAAACTTCATTGAAGGTTTATGAGAGAATGAAATTCAATATAAAAAATCTGAGAAACGGTTTTGGAGGTCAAGCTGTGTTACACAAGAATTTATCAAAAATTTTGGGATGGTATGAATAACAAAGAAGCTAATTTTATTCAAGTGTGGACATCACAATCTAGCAACTAATTACATAATAATCAATTATGTAATAATTATGTAATAATGAAATTATCACCATTTGAAAGATAAATCTTTCTTCTTTCTTTTGATTCCACATTTATAAATTTTAAAGAAATTACATCAGTTTAAAATTGTCTGATTGGGGGTGAAAAAATCTTTGTATTGTGCTACATTAATATAGTAAATAAACAATTATTGTACAAAATGTGGCTTTTCATAATTAGCAATGGTATCCTATTTCTTCTAAGTTTAGTTTAGCGAGAATATAAATGAGTATAAAACAGCAAAAGAAAGTGTTTAAACTGTCAGGAATGTGTCTATAAACAATTTAGGCGAAATTTATACTGTCAAGACATCTTTAAGACCGTCAAGAATGTGTCGAGATATATTCAGACGACAGCTTTAAGACTGTTAAGAATGTGTCAAGACATATTCAAACATTATTAAGAATGTCAAGAATATGTCAAGACTGATCGAGACAAATTTAGGACAGTTGAGAATTGGTCGAGACTAATCAAGACACTTATCAGATGATAAAGAAAGTTTTGAGACAATGTTAATACTGTCAAGACATATGTCAAGAAAATCAAGAACTTATTTTAGACAAATTCAGACTTTGTCAAGAATTTTTAAAAATATTTCAGACAAAGAGAGAATGTCGAGTAAAAGTTCATGCAAATTCAGACAAAAATTGGTCTTTTCAGACTTTTTGAGTTTTGTAGTGACTGGTTCAGGTGATTAAGAAAAACATGACTTTTGTTCGATTCAGTATCTTTACGTACGTTTTAGTACATATCATTTCATCGATAGAATTGTTGTCCATTACTGTTCAGTGTGTTACATAATATGAGGATTGCTTATAAACATAGAATCCATAAAATGAAATCGAGATAAACAAAAATGCATAATTTAATAAACAAATAAATAAATTATGGAGAAATCTATAGACATCATCAGCAATACTTGACAGACAAAGTCAAGTTTTTGATCACAGGAGTTCCATTTATATTAATTGATAAAAATAATAACATGTTAAAATATTTTTATGGAAATATCAATAACCAAATGAAAAATAAATATCTTTTAATTGGTATGCAAATATAAGATTGTTTGCTCAAACTGTAAATTGGATTCGGCAGTAGCTCATTTGTAAAGATTAGAATAGGAAAGAGGCCTTGCTGCCGTTTCATAAAGCAATCGCTAATAACGACTAACGTTAATATTAGCGTGCGACTAACGACTACATAACGATTACGTTTACGTGCGTTTCATAAAGCTTACGTAGACGAATCGTTAGATTTTTCGATCGCTAGACAATCGCTATTTATTTTTAGAACGGGAATCCCCGGATATCGCACTCTTTATCGTTGGAGAAAAATATGCTAGTAATCGACGGAGAGTAAAAAAGAGTCCAAGTCCAAAAATCCCAATTAAAATTTTTCATCCAACACCGTAGACTTAATAAAATTGTTTCCTATTTATTGAAGAATAATTCATAGAAGTGACGTGTTTAGAATTTCTTCAACATCGCAGATAAATAACAGTATTTTACAATCCAAACGATGTAGGCCCGTTTCAGATGGCAGAGGGTCCATCCTGGAAAGTTGTTGTAAATTAATACACGAGACTGGATACATGAACGTTCACATACTTTATTTTTCCATCCAACATATATACAATCACAGTTCATAAAGCATATTTACAAAACAGTAATCATGGTAACATACATTAAACCGCCGCTGCTCGTAGATCGAGAGCGGGGCGAACCGGTGCGTCACATGGTTCACTTTCTTTTTCTCTTCTATCCCTTTTCGTTTCAAAATTAACCTTTTTAAAACATGATCATAGAAACGTTTTGACCAATGAAAATAGAAAAAGGTACTTATAAACAAATAGTTTCCAAACAATGAACTATATCAAAAGCAGGTTAAATTAAGACTTAGTGTTAATTGACATTGTTCACTCTATATACAGTTTGAGTGTTGACAAATAAATTACATTGATGACCATTATTGTAAAAAAGTATTCTCACGACATAATCTTAATCTTAATCCATAAACATTTCCTAGTAACGCTAAAACGACTAATAAATGTCTTTTATAAAATTATTTGAAAAATAGTTAAAAATCTTGTTTTCCGAATAAAATGCACTTCTAGCGTATTTACATTGTGTCATAGATCAAATTTATTCGTTCAGTGTATGTTCACTTGTTTTAGTTAATATGTCTTTTGATTGAGTTAAGCCATTTCAATTGATATTTTATAGTGTGTCTTTCTATGTTGTGATGTCACACTATTGTTTCAGGTTGGGTGAATGTATGCGCTTATTAAAACGTTTAAACTCGCTGCATTTGTTTGCACCTGTCCTAAGTCAGAAACCTGATGTTCAGTGGATGTCGTTTGTTGATGTTGTTCATAAGTGTTTCTCGTTTCTCGTTTTTTATATATATTAGACCGTTGGTTTTCCTGTGAGAATGGTTTCACACTAGTCATTTATAGGGCCCTTTATAGCTTGCGTATTAACCTGTTTTTAAGTTCATTCAAATTTTCGTAGTGGTTGTTAAAAATATTTCTTCGGAAGATCTCAGGGAATAGAAAGGGAAGATGTATTCCAGAAGCAATTGAAAAAAAATAAATGAGATTAATTTGCAACCGCTAAAATTATAAGTGGGTAATTATAGTAACATCTTAACTAAAAACGATTTGGAAACTTCAACTTCCTCTAACAGAAAATTTGCCAAAATCATAGTGTGCATCACATCTAAGTAAATCACTGAAAAATAAAAGAAGAAAAATTTCAAATTGATTATTGTAAATTACTATGCAATATACATTCATCAACAATACCGTTCAGTTTACCGTTTCAGAATCTAATGCTTGCTATGTTTGTTTTCAAAGGCATACAGCAAAACGTTTTTGTTGGCTTACAACATCCTAACCAAAAGGAACTTAACCAATGACGTAATGTATTTTCATGTTTGTGTATCACCAATAAAATGACACACAGTTCACTAGATTCTGAAGCGGCAAATTCTCGATCGGCCTCTAATAGTACTTCTAATGATCGTTACAAATATATTTAACATTCATATATAGATTGTAGATCGTGTTAAAAGATATGATATCGACCACACAGATTATTATGTGGATCATCAACAAGGACATAACCAAGGTAAATAATTTTTTTGCCTAACAATAGTCTATTTGCCAGTTCCAAATGTGACCCTGTACTTTGAGATCCATTTTAACGAGTTGTTTACCATATGAGACACTCAACTATTCATTGAAATGGAAGAGCAAGCTGAAGAAGTATGTTAATCTGTGTGTATTCTTTATCAAATGTTTGTTTAGCATTTAATCTTTTTTAAAGCTACAAACTTTTGATACCAATAGTTATTTTCTTTTAAAAGAAGTTGGTATAAACGCCTTTTTGTCCCTTTCAACGTATCATGCATGGGCATCAGTCTTTTATCCGGTTGTGACATTTTAACTGACTGTGGATTCGTATAGTGCATTTTAGTGAGTTATGATTGCTAAGCAGGAGATACTTATCCTCTAGACGTATCCGGTATGGTAGGTGATATAAGCTTAGACGGAGACACTCATTCTGTAGACGTATCCGGTATGGTGGTTAATGTATGCTTAGCAGGAGACACTCATCCTGAAGACGTATCCGGTATGGTGGGTGATGTAATCTAAACAGGAGACACTCATCATGTAGACGTATCAAGTATGGTGGGTGATGTTTGCAAAGCAGAAGGCACTCATCCTGTAGATGTATCCGGTATGGTGGATAATGTATGCTTAGCAGGAGACACTCATCCTGTAGATGTATCCGGTATGATGGGCGATGCTTGCTTAGCAGGAGACACTTATCCTGTAGACGTAAACATTTGATAAACTTCATGTGTCCGAAGAGCTGTTCTGGATTTTCTGTCAACAGAAACGATCAAAGCCAAATATTTGAAATCCAAGGATGTATATGAAACATGCATGTAATATAATAATATAATTGTAAACAATTGTCGTAGTAGTTTACAGGTACCATAAGATTAAGTGCCTTTTTATAAAATGTGCCTGTTGTTCAGTAGTTGTCGTTTGTTGATGTGGTTCATAAGTGTTTCACGTTTCTCGTTTTTCGTATAGATTAGACCGTTGGTTATCCCGTTTGAATGGTTTTACACTAATCATTTTTGGGGTCATTTTTAGCTTGCTGTTCGGTGTGAGCTAAGGCTCCGTGTTGACGGCTGTGACCTATGATGGTTTACTTTTTACACATTGTGACTTGGATGGAGAGTTGTCTCATTGGCACTCACATCACATCTTCTTATATCTATTGCACATATTTCTATGTACAATTTTTTTGTCGGACCAAAGTGTAATACTTACGTTCTCTCCTAGTCTTTGGTTGGGTTCATTGTCCTCAGTCATTTGTTTTCTATATAACCTTTTTGTAAATTTTTGTCATCTCTCTTCGTATTCGTTTTAAGCCATGGTTTTTGTCAGTTTTTCGTCTTATTACGAATTATGAATGTCCACTTTGTATCTTTCTGTTAGCATCTTTTTAAACGGCAACGGAATAAGTGTTAACGAAATTCTTGATCATTTCTGATGTACATATGTACAAATGATGTACATAAACATTTTTATCGCTTTTAACTTACCTGTTGGTTTGATAAGAGACATTTTCCTATCCACGCGACGTTTTTCTCTCTCGGTTTTGTATATTTAAATGGTTAAATGATTAATTGACATTGATTTTCATCTATTACTTTTAGTTTCTTACTTCACACACGTTCAATATGTTCTTATACAATATGAGTATTTGCATATTTGTTTTTTGTAATATAAATAAAAAACAAAACGAGTGGCCCGTAATTAGCAAATAAAAGTAATAGCTAGAAGAATACTTAAAGCTTTTTATGCTATTTCACATAAAAAGTGTCTACGAAAAGACATATGATAACTGTTGTTTTTATGTCGGATGTATAAGCAGCCACGTCTTGTCAGAACGGGACAGTTCAATTTGATACCTCGTATAAAGAGGACGCCATGCTCTCTGCACGTTAAGAACCATTGCAACAACTCTTGGTGGCGTCTGTAGGTGGCCTTAATTGCTAAAGTGTTTGAAATGCATCAAATATTTGTCACTTGAATTAATGCGAACAGCCATCAATCCATAAAAAAATCAATTATTATATAGAAAAAACAAAATATACTAGTATAAATATCAATGCAAGTATTCATTATTGTTTAGGGGCCAGCTGAAGCCCGCCTCCGGGTATGGGAGTTTCTCACTTTAATGAAGACTTATTTGTGAACTTGAGCTGTTTTCAGCGCTTTGGTCGGGTTGTTTTCTCTTCGACACATTCCCCTTTTCGATTTTTAATTCAATAAGTGCAACCGTCAATGCTTTTTCGATTTTAGGCGAATTTGAGAGTGTGTACAAATGAAAATTCTACAGAAATGTATAAAAGGGTGAGAGTGATTCCGATGAATTAATAAAAGTATACAAACATAAAAATCAATTGTTTTATTATTTATTGTTTTTTTCTTACAGATGAACCTTATGAAGTCGTTGGTAAGTTATAACACCTATGTAGTTCACATACAAACAATATTAAAATATAATTGATTGACCGTTTAAATATCTAATTCATTCTTTGTACTATTTTAAAAACCGTTCACCAAAACGTTGTCATTGGTTAAGTAAATTTCTAACAATGGAAAGTCTATCAATGGCGTGACATTATTTTCATGATCTGAACAGAAGAAACTACACATAACCCGTTACTCATCGTTAGATTCTAAAACGGCAACTAAAGATAATTCTCCAAAATATAATGAAATCTTTGTTTTAGATAGACGTCCGGTCAGAATGGGGACGTTAAATCCGATGTCTCGTGTAAAGAGAGTGCCACGCTCTTTGCACGTTAAGAACCCTTGCAACAACTCTTTGAGGGGTCCGTAGGTGGCCTGTTGCAAGGCAAAATTTCTGTCTCTATCCAATATACCCTCATTTTCAAGTCCAAATTTCCCCGACCATCATCCCGGATGGCCTCTATTACAAGACCTACGTATTGTATGTATTGTTTTCTTGTTCTCGTCCTGAACATGCATGAAATATTTGCCACTGGACGTTAAGCAACGAACAATCAATCAATCAATTGTTTTAGATAGAAGCATAGTTATGCATTCGTCATCTTTATTTGATATTAACAATGGGCTGAACAAAATCAAATGGGGTGTACCTTCTTGGTTGTCTCGTGTGAACTTGCTCTCTTAGAACTATAGAGATAAAGACATGTATAGATAGATAACAGTTATATTTCTAATTATGTGCCTTAAGTCTCACTGATATATTGACTTGTATTGATTACACTCCATTGGTTAGCCTGATGAAGAAGAAATTTTTTTCTGGGGATCCGAATTATAAGCATGGAATCTATGATGAGTTTAGGGTACTATAATATCGTATTGTATCTTTGATGAGTAGAAGTCGGGATACATTGGAATGGTCAATGGTATATTTGATGAGTAGAAGAAGGCATACATTGGAATGGTCAATGGTATATTTGATGAGTAAAAATAAAATATAGTGGCTTATGATATCTTTGATCAGTTGAAGTACTGATTATTGGAGTGGTAAATACTATTTTTAATTAGATTTTGGTTCAAATAAATTGGAGTGATCAATGGTTTCTTTGATGCTTTGTAATAGAGGTCGGTCATTTAAAGACGTATCAACCGTATCATATACGTTGACGTATACGCATCTGCAGATTTACCAATAAACATTATGAGATCCCGAGCTTTAATTGTATATACTTTCAATAATGCAGATGGGCAACTGATTAATTTCTAATGCTAGTATTTAATTTGTAGCCGACTTAATTGTTGGAAAAGAGGGACGAAAGATACCAGAGGGACAGAGGGAAAACGTATAATAGTCTTAAACTCGGGATCACATAATATGTTTTGGTATATCTGCAGATGCGTATACGTCAACGTATATGATACGGTTGATACGTTATTAAATGACCGACCTCTAGTACTATCAAATGTCATAGACAAAATAGAAAGGTACAAGTTTGAAAACATAATACATTACAATGACAATTCATGAAAAAAAGAATAATATTTCATAAACAATTTCAATTGATCACTTTTAGAAATAAGACTTCCTGGACCGTCTGGACCTCCCGGGCTACCAGGACGTGGCATGCCTGGCCCTTAGGGTAAGACATACTAGGAATGAATACGATACAACGGAAATATATTGTATGCATCACGTGTTTCAATTAATATTTTTAAGATTAGAATTAACTTTTTATTTTTTTAATGTCAAATGTTTGGAATATTTTCGAAAAAAAAAAAATGATGAATATTGTGTTATACATTGATCAAAATAACACACAATTTCGATTAATGCATTACACGTATTTGTGTCTTCATTTTTTAAATGGTGCATGAAAACATTCAAATATTTTCAATTAAGAAAAAAAAATATGATAAGTAAACAAAGTAACTGGTAATTCCTTTTAATCATAGCTAGTCAATTGTACTAATTTCTTTTATATTGTATAGGAAATAGAGGATATACTGGACGAACTGGACCTCCCGGATCAAAAGAAGATAGAGGAGACCCTGGAAAAACAGGACTTGTTGGATCTCAGTGGTTAACCGGACCTCCCGGTCCTAGGGGTCAAATGGGATTTTCAGGAATAACTGGACAACCAGGACCATCTGGACCTGCTGGATCACCTGAACCAACTGGACCTATTGGACCCACTGGTACATCCGGACCTTATGGTCCAACTGGATCTGCTGGACCAACTGGACCAAAAGGAATTGATGGACAAACAGGACCGTCTGGGCCTACGGAACCTCGAGGACAAACTGGAGATTATGGTACCAAAGGGTGACTGGGAAAACAGGACCTTCTGGGCCTACTGGTCCAATCGGATCTGTTGGTCCTAGCGGACCTACAGGAAAACAAGAAATACAAGGTGATACTGGACCTACTGGAGATACTGGGCCAAATGGGCCTACTGGATCAACCGGATCAACCGGACCATACATTTCGGCCGGACCCGTAGGACCTACAGGACCTTCAGGACCATCAGGACCCATTGGACCAATTGGACCATTCGGACCATCTGGTCAAACTGGACCAGTTGGACCTAGTGGAGAAACTGGAACTTCTGGACCAACTGGGGAATCTGGGCTATTTGGACCGAGTGGTCCCACAGGGCCACCAGGACCATCTGGACCTCCTGGACCCATTGGACCATCGGGTAAATCTTGCATTGAAACAGGTAAGAATATAAAAAAATTATTGAAATAGGTAAGGGACTGGTCAATTTCTTTTATTAGTTGGGATAGGAGGAACATATGAATTTCTCTTATTTGTTTAAAGTCCACACCTTATAGAATGAAAATAAATGACTTTCCTTCTGCTTGAATATTAGACAACGATCCACCATAGATCAAATAAAGTGGATGTAAGCAATAATAAGCATCTATACGACCTTCAACAATTACAGAAAATTCATAGTATAAAGTTGGCTATAAGTGGCCCCAACATGAAAAGATTAAATATTTCAATTGAGAAAAATAACGACCAATTTTATAACAAAAACATTAACGAAAAACAAATATGACAAACATGTATCACCGACAACCACTGAACTACTGGCATGAGTTTCACCAAAAATCTTACGACTAAAATTCATGGTAAGTACACTTAGTTACGTTACTTCAATCGGACACTGCAAATAATTATCAAATAATAAATGGCGCAAAAATAAAGCGTGTATAATTTCAGAAGTAAAAGATTTTATCAATAGGATAGAGTCAAAGACCTGTGTACATAACTGTACACTAATTGCCTATGATGTAACTTCAATGTATACAAACATGAACATTGCCAATTTACTAGATACAACGAAGAATTTCTTAGATCAAATAGATCGAACAAAGTATAAGTTTAAAGTACCAAACAAATTAGATATAATTTCTTTTGCAAAAATTATATTGGAAAACAATGAGTTCCAATTTAATAGGACCTTATATAAACAAGTTATAGGGGCGTCTCAAGGTGGAATATTATCACCCACTGCCACCGATCTGCATCTGTCAACAATACTTACACAAATCGTAGACAGATTTCAATTTAGAAATAGCATTAGTATGAACTGTCAAAACGTGACGATGGCTTCATGATTAAAGAGTGCAACAAATCACAAATTGATGAGTTCTTTGCAATTGCAAACAATATTGACCCTCCACTTAAGTTTACGTATAATTTCTCCAATACAGAAGTGACGTACTTAGATACTGAGGTGTACAAAGGGGAGCGTTTTAAATCGAGTGGTGTCCTTGACATCAGATTACATGTCAAACCAACTGAAACTTATCAGTATCTCCCAATTACAAGTGCACATCCTAAACATACTTTTAAAATATTATAACAGGTGAAACAATTCGTCACTTTAGAAACAACAGCAACGAAACTGATCTTAACAAACATCTTATGACCTTGGAGAATAAACTTATAGATAGAGGCTATGATGAGTTGGAAACTGCAAAAAACATAAAAGATGTGAAATACAAGATTAAAAGATGCAGTACTCTGTCAGATAATTTTAGAAAAAAGGAAATTTCACTTACACTGGTAACTAAATATAACCCTACAGTTATAAATCTTAACAGAGCTATTAAGAAACATTGGCAAATTTTGCAAAGAGATGAATATTGTAAAACAATATTTGAACAGATGCCTATCATTGCGTATAAACGCAGTAAACATTCAAAAGAGCACCTAGCAAAAACAAGACTTTTAAATAGGGAGACTTTTGAGAAGGGACCCTTGCTAAGATAGAACTTAGCTAAAAAATCCCGAAACACCGTTAATTAATTATATATATATATATTTCTAGTAAAAAGGCAATTAGTCATTACGACTCTATAGAAACGGTGTCAAGTCTTGAGATTTAAGTATGTATGTTGGTGATGGGAATCTATGCATTTGTGAAAAGTTTTACCCAAATGTTTGTAAAAAAAGGTGGTAAATTTCATATGGCTTAATAACCATTGAGTTAGGATTCGAGTTGAAGTTCGAGATGAACTTCAAGTTATATTTCGAGTTACTTTCCTAGTTAAACTTCGAGTTCGAGTCAAAATTCCAGTATCAATTCAGTGTAAATTTCGAGTTTATAAATATTTTTTGTTAAAAAGCAATAACAAGTGCGAAACACAATAAAAAAACGAATTTCAGAATCAAATAGAAGATATAATATAAATCTCAAATGAGTAAAGAGACATGGGGAAATATCTATTGTATACCGCGCCAAAGTAATACAATATAACCCTCGACCCTTGCTAAGGGTTACCCAAAAATAAATCATGTGTCAAATGAACATTTCCATCTAATTTAGGACTTCTGTCATGTTGTAAAAATGCGTGAAATTGTGAATTTTAGCATTTTCATCTTTTTATGTCGTGTTTGGTATCAAAAGTCATTATTTCTTATGAGTAATTAAGTTTCAATATTTTTATTACGCAACCATAACCTTGGACAAAATACCGCCAAAGAAAATAACGTACACAGGTAAATAAATTTTGTAGTAAGGTATACAATGGAGTACGGAAATATATATTACAAAATAATTAATTTTTTGTTCATAGTACGAGAACAGAATACCACATCTTCCTATTTATAAGACTCCAAATTATGATGTTCTTACAATGTATGTAATTTTGTAGATAACGAAAAGATTTTTTTGCACCACAAACAATATTTTCATGCTTTCCACGATGTAAGTTTGTATATATGTATGCATTAATACAAAAAAAGGACATTTTATTTGTATAGTAATATTTTTCAAATGGGCAGTGGCTAGATTAGACAAAATTTCATATCTAATTTAGATCAACATTTACTTGTATTTCAAGTCAATATTTTAACCTCATTACATGCGTATACATGTGACCTTCATTTAACCCCCTTAGATAGAGACGGATTACGCATGTACTAGGTATGTTCAGCTATTATAGGCAATGATTTTAACTTTGATGGTGAAAAAAAGATGAACCATTTGCTGGACTGATTCTATCCACAAAAAAAGTTCCTTTACAGGCAATTAATGATGATTTAAATATTTTTAACTTAGCAGATGAAATCAAGTAGCCCTAGAAAAATCCAATTGCTCTTGCTGTATATGCATTTATATTAATTTTCATGTATATATCGGGTTGAATGACCGTCGACAGTCTTCTGAGGTTATCTCGTTGGTTAATTAGATGGAGTGTAGACTAAAATACACATCTAATGCTGATACATATTATCGAGTCTATACATTGTTAATTGGTTATTTTAGACTTTTTTCTAATTTAGATATATACGTTGTATGATGTTAGCAATCAAATATGATAATTTGAGACCAAAACGGTGAACTTGAACTTGACAGCTAATGTTCCCTGTAAAGCCAAATGAATGTAAGTACATGTATATGTTAATTGTATTGCTATCATTGAGTTTCCTTTTTGTAAAAGTGTAATTAAGGATTAAGGACAGAACAATACAGGTTAAGCTTTACAACAGAACAGATAAATATATACGCTAAAGAAGAAAAAAACCACGATTAATGAAGAAAAAGATCAAACCTCATTTGTCTCTTGTCCTGTAAGTTTGCCTGTAAAAAAATGACAACACGATAGAAATAAAAAATCCTAAATATCATTATATATACGTTCTGTTATAGGATACTCTTTCATCAGATACGACTCAAGGAGAAATATATCAAAGGTTTATTCAAAATCATAAGTCGAAAACAAACTTACAAAGTCATGACAAAAAACGATAAACGACAGACAACAAATAACACTACGCACATTAAAAGTCAGTTAAGAGAAGTCCGAGTCCGATGTCAGAAGATGTAACAAAAGAAAATAAACAAAATGACAATAATACATAAATAACAACAGACTACTAGCAGTTAACTGACATGCCAGCTCCAGACCTCAATTAAACTGATTGAAAGATTATGTCTTCATCATATGAATATCAGGCACAATCCCTCCGTTAGGGTTTAGTATCATACCATCATAAAATATATGAGAAGAGCATAACCCGTGTCATGCCAACAACTGGTTTTAAATAAATGTGTTTAGTTCCGATGCAAAGACCCTATAAGTGAATCAATATTAAAGCCAAAATATGCAATCTTTAATGACCTGACAACAGTATCGTAACTATATCCTTCTTAATAAGTCTATTTAAAGGTTTTCTTAGCTTCTGAGGTGAATACTGACATTTTTGTGCTTTATAAAGAATATTACCATAAAAGATTGGATGTGAAATACCTGAACGTATAAGAAGTCTGCATGTTGAGCTATATTTACGAATGATGTCCTTGTACCGATGATAAAATTTAGTAAATGTTTTGACTAGTTTGTGATATCGAAAAGACAGATAGTACACAATACACGACAAAGAAAACTAAAGATTGAGCAACACGAACTCTCTAACAGGTGCGCAGGAATGGTTAGTAGATATGTTAATTATTTGTAAGCATGCGCACTACACGTGATTGTAGAAAACCCTCAATACAGTAATCCGGGACCAAAAGATTGGAAAGCTCACACGCTTGAGAACATTAACGAATGACCTTAAGGGGGTACAGAACATTTAAAAAAGATAGTCTGTTACATTGCAGGGTTTTGATATCACATGCAATATGAAAGCATTTAAAAGATCCAGATCAGAATGTTCACATTGCTGCTAAGAGCAGATGTACATCTATTGTTATTAGTTTAATCTTTAATCCATTTATACATTTTCCATAAATGAATCTTCGCAGAGACCAAACAGAAAAATGTCAAAGTAAAATAAATTTAAAAAAGAAAAGCAGCACAGATTTTTTTCAAATGGGCAAATGAAAGGAAACAGATGGACCAAGACGTATTTTGGCATCTTCATTGACTTTAATAACCACTATGTACAACTATATTCATAATTACATTGATTAAGCAGCAGATATTAAGGTTACTAATCCCCTTTATGGGAAACCACAGTCCTATTTTGTTGGGAAAAGAATAGTTGAACTAGACCTGCTTGTATCAAGCATGTACTGTTGTATTAGCAAGTCCCCTCTCCACTATCAGTACAGGAAAAGTAATTTGGGCTTAGCGGCATTTTAATGACCTCCCTTACTCCTAGAAAGGAAAAATTGACTCACGAAAGAGAAATAACTTCGTGCGGTCTATAAAGGCAACAATAGTATACCGCTGTTCGAAACTCATAAATCGATAGAGATAAAAACAAATCCGGGTTACAAACTAAAACTGAGGGAAACGCATCAAATATAAGAGGAGAACAACGACACAACAAAAACACAACATTAAAATGTAACACACACAGAAACGAACTATAATATAACAATGGCCATTTTCCTGACTTGATACAGGACATTTTAAGAAAAAAATGGTGGGTTGAATATAACGAATCCAAAAAGTATGACTGTGCTGTCTTAAAACTTCTATGAAATTATCAGAATGACTCCAATCAGAAATCTGAGTATCTTATGTTTATAGTTAGTCTGACTATATTACGTTTTTGTTCAATACGACTCGTGTTTATATCAACAGGAAGTAAAAATGCCTAACAATAGAATTATAACCAAATAAATAAATAAATCAAGGTAAAGGACAATTTTGCTTCTATTTGTACCAATTTGTATAAAATCAAACCAGAATTGACTCCACTATACTTTTTTGAAAACCGCAGTTTTGAATGAAATACACTTAGTAGTGTAAAATTGTAGGTTACACATAAATTATATATGACTTGTTAATTTGTGTGTTGAAAGACGCTGGCATTTTGGTTTTTTATGCAATTGGAAATTTAGGACATGGTTTATATTCAAATAAAACAGTAAGAAGATACCAGGCGATAATCAACCACTAGTGCATCATTTACAAGTCGAGGAACAAAGACAACAAATACACAAAACATCACACAGAAACTAAGAATTGAGCACTCTATTTCTAACAATTATCTCAATAAGAAAAAAACATGTCATTCAACTCTCAGTTTTCAACCTTTATCCTGACAGCTGTAGAAAATAAACAGGTGTCTTCTATTCCGTCCGCAAATTTTTGCGAAAGTAAAATTTAAATTTAGGACCATGGTTGACACTGAAACTACACATGTATGATAAGAATAGAACATGTTATTTTTGCCTAATAAAATTCTAATTTCGAAGGGATAGCGAATTTGTTTTTTTTTTATTGTGTTTTTTTGTGTATCTTTCCAAAGTAGGGAATGCAATTTTGAAGCAAATTTTCTTCTCAAGTCTCAATTCAAGATTATGACTGAATAAAGTATAAGGAGGCCAAAAAATAATGTAACACCTATAACTGCAATTTGATATTTGGTGGAATGGAGGTGAAACGAGTTAAGACTCTTACATTTTGATAGCATTTTAAAGACTGATTTGTTTTAATCTAAAAACCAGTTGTATCCAATGTTCATGATCTCTGCAGAAAGACTATCAAATTCTATGTTCAACGAACTTGATTATACACAAGGATCTTGCACGGTCAGCTCTATTCTATCTCCTAGTTCAAATTTTCAGGGGCTGTGGTTCTTTGCACCAACGGATTCGTCGTTCATTTTTGAATCGTATGTACTTTTTTTTTAATCTGTGGACCAACAAAATAGAAAATCTTGATAATGTAAATATATCTGCCGATTTTTAAGATTTTCTCTATGTACCTCTTGTATTTTTGGCGTCTCATGCTGTTTATTTCAACAGCTCGTATCTCAAAAAACGAAAACGGTTGCTCCCTTTTTTATTCTATTATATGGTGTACATTTTCAAGCAGAATATGTATGTTAAATTAAATAAAGTTCTGTGGAGTAGTTAAGTACACTTCGCCTTAATAGAGACTAAGTATTTTTCGAAATGTTTATGTAACTACATGTATTTTTTGTCTTGATAACAGATACTGTATGTATTTCGTATGCATAATGCGTGTCTATATTGTTGTATGTTCCACTTGAAAAGCTCATTAGAGCTTGTGTAATACGTATTTGCTGACTAAGTATTGACTAAACAAAACTTGAATTCAATTGAATTGAATAAACAAGCCAAATATCTCTGGCCTAGATCAAAAGACAACAAGTCATGGCCTGCTCAAGTGTTTCTTGCTACATTACATTATCCTCCTCGAGGTCAAAGTTCAAGGTCACATGAAGATCATAAGTGTACAGGGGTACACAACCTCATGATGTATCCACATGACAAAAATGTAAGGCATAAGTCAAAAGACAAAAAAGTTATGGCCATTATGTACTATCAGAATGGGTCTTGCTTTTATTTATTGAGCCAATTTGAGGGTGGGGGTATATTTTAAACTTTAATAGAAAACAATCTGGTGGTTAAATTTTCATAAGGTTTTGCAATAATAGCAGACTGTTAGCACTACAAATGGTTCGTTTTTTGAAAAAAATAAACGGCACGTTTAAAAAAAAAATAATTGCTTCTTCAAATACTAGACCCATTATATTCACTTATGGGGGCTGAATCTGAGACACCCCCCTTTTTTTTATAGTTCGGACAAGAACTTAAATCGAGAATACAAAAATTACAAGTCAAGGGTATCGGTGAACTAACATTCGTCTCAGTTATCCCTTTAAACTATGCTATTGTCAATTTAGAATTATTTTTTTTTAAATATTAACATGTATACCCCTATATCCATATTTCTGAAACTTCCAAGCTTGGCCGATATTAGCATGTAAAAGATGCCACATTTGAGTTGCCAAATCTTTTAAATCTATGGTTCAAATCTTTTGAAATTTTATAACATGTTTAACTAGGCCTAGTTTATCAATGAGAGAAAAACAAGAAAAATTAAACGACAGGTTTTTTTTGGTATAGTGTTGTTTATATAATCCGATCAATTATGTGACTAAAATAATGACAACCTTCTTGTTTTTACATCGATTTCTATCAATAGAAAAGTGTTTGCGACCCTTTCACAATCGCGAAAGTTGCAACGTGAAATACATTCACCTCCCCTCCCCAAAAAAACCCTCTCACATTAAATTTTTTAATAATTATTTGTATGCAGCATTTCCTAAAATTGCAATAATTTTTCTCGCATGTTTGTCCTTTGTACGACAATTAAAAATAAATGAATGCAAAAATTACCAACAAAAAAGAGGTATAACAGAAACACCAAACTCCTAGCTAAATTCAAACAGGGGAAGTCCATATAAACTAATAAAAAAATGTTATCAATCAACGGAACTAGTGAAACAAAAAGCTGTCATATTCTTATATTATGAATAGAAAATTTTTACACTGGAAGAAACAAATCCTTAACAAATTATTCGAGTTAATTCAACTTATTCATGGCTCAATTATATTTTAAAGGGTAAGGCAAAACGGTAATTATTAATCTTATACATGTACATATTGACAGAGATAAATGTTCATATATACAAGTCAAATGGTCATAGTTTTTTTTTAAATCTGCGTTTATTTGCAGTAAAGATATTATTCAATAAAAGCATTAGAAAATACTTATCAGACATGAATGTAAAATATACAGTATTTCATGTAACATACTGATGCATCGGTGGCACCAATAACTGTACCGATAAAACTCAATATTTTGCCCAAGCTCGATGCATTAATTTATGATTAGATAAGGAACTATCGATTGGGTTATTAAGTTGTTATTGTTTTCAATAAAATTGATCACACATTTAAACTTGTCTTGAGTTGATAGTAACAGCATTTAAATCTTTCAACTCAACTTCATTTGTTAGTTTTGCTAATAAACTTGTATGCGTTACATTCGTAATTGTTAATTGAAAAATAAAATACGAAATACTCGGTCTTTTATCAACCCGACATGAGTACAGAAAAAACATGTAAACTTATCCCTTGTCTTTGCTTTGATTTGTTTGGTCATACAATATCTCATGCATTTTTACACCAATATTTTGTCATGTCGGGGCCTTCTATAACTGACTATATATTATGGATTTTGGTCATTATTTAAGGCCTACTGACCTAAAAGTGCTGAATCCTCGACATGTGAACTCTGTTTGATAGTTGTCTGATTGTCAATCCTGCCTCAACTTAAATTTGGTTTTCTCTTCCACTAGGACATATAAAGGCAACAGTAATGCCGTTCAATGGTCATAAATCGATTAAACAAAATACAAATCATGGTCACAAAACAAAACCTAGGGAAACACATCAACTATACGGGGAAAACAACGGAACAACAGAAACACTGAACTAATAACAAAAACAAACGCCAACATTGCAAATAAGGTTAACAAATTTTGCAAGTTCGTGATTTAAAATGTAAAAAAGATATAGTAATCGTCGTCATTGACACTCTTTAATACTGTACAATTTCAATTGCTTAATGTTTCAACAACTTTTGATATGACAGGGTTAAGTATTACTAATCCGTAAAAAGTAACAATGCTTATTTCTATAATTCACATACAAATTCAAATGACATGTTTAGATATAAAGGTGAAACATACCAAGGGGAGAATCAAAACTCTGTAGAAAAAGAGAGAACGACAAAATCAGGGAAAAAACAAAAACGACGAATAGTCAAACAACAGTCTACTCAACACGACATAAAAAAACTAAAGACTGAAAAAGACCCAAAATGACTGAGAAAGACCAAGAATGACTGAGAAAGACTGGAAAGCTTCACTTACAATATGTGATGATAGCCATGAAAGTTAGATATATATGTAAACCACGAATTCAAATGTTCAACGAATACCATATTTCAATAGACTTTGTATACAGAGATTGGCAAAACCACGAAATCAAATATCCACGAAAATGCGTGATTGCATATAATGCAGAATACTTCCAAATGGTCCGTTTAAATACTTCTTCTCATCGAAAAGATTCTTTTGTAAAAATTTATTCTTTTGAAAAGTAATCATTTTGAGGTTTAAAGCAACATGTTTCTCTTGGTTTATTTATTAAGAACACATTTGCTCAATTTAATTTTCATTATATAATATTCAATAAATTATGCGCAACATTTAAACATATAACATGTATAACCGTTAAAATTTATAAAAAGTAAATAATAATTCAAAAGGTACAACATTTAGAAATCATGCATCAAAGAGAAAAGTAGGCTATCTGTTTAATGTGAATGATTCATAAATGCGTCATTACTGTTATTGTGGATTTTTAGAGTCTGTGGTGGCGACAGTTTTTTTTTGGTTCGAATATAACCATTAAAACTGAAATTGGATCCTCAATTTATGGCATGCGTGATATAGCCTCTTTTGCTGATGCGATTTAAAGCAATCACCAATCAATCAATCAATTTATGGCTAGGCTAAAATTTCCATTTGTTGATAGAGATATTTGACTATTCATTTATTTTTCACTGACTATAATTCATTTTCTTTGAAAGTCTACAACATGTACAATTCTCATTTCTTCAAAAACATGTTTTTCAATATTATCGATGAGGACTGGAATCTCTGCCCAACCCCTATTAGAGCGAAATGGAGAGTGATTGTTAAAATGGTACGTCGTTACAGTCAGCAAATTTTTTACGCGACTTTTCCTAAAAAATAATGACAAACATACTAGGCTTACTGCATTTGTTTGCACCTGTCCATAGTCAAGAGCCTGTTTTTCAGTGGTTATCGTTTGTTGATGTTCATACGTGTTTCTCGTTTCTCATTTTTTATATAGATTAGATCGTTGGTTTTCCGTTGTGAATTGTTTTACACTAGTCATTTTTGGGCCCTTTATAGCTTATTGTTCGATGTGAGCCATGTCTCCGTGTTAAAAGTCGTCTTATAACCTTTATTTGTAAACTATTTACACATTGTGACTTGGATGGATGGCACTTATACCACATATTCTTATTACTATTTGCAATTTGAAACACCAGACGCACGTTTCGCCTACACCATTAACTAAATTCATATTAAAGTTTTCCCACTTTCAGATTTTAGACCATTTAACAACTAAGTGCTAATCGTTTCATTTTTATGAATGAGTGTTTGTTTGCTCATTTCGTTATCAAATCATTATGAATTCTATAGCAGGTTACGAATATCTCTTTTATATTGTGCATTTTGTGTTGTAATAAAAAAAAAAAAAAAAAAAGTAAAAATTTGAATCTCCTTTCAAATTGTTATAGAGAATCCACATTAAAATTGCTTCACAGTTAGAAATGAAATTTTGAAAAGTAATAATGGGCAAAATTAAGGTGAATAGTTGGAGTTAATAATGAGAATTATAGCTTTATTCCGTGTCTTGTTACAACAAAGGACAGACAACTAGACCGACATACAAACAGACCGACTTGATTTTATGAGTTTGAATGTCCCGTTGGTATATTTTGCCTCTCTTTTACACCCAGGAAAAAAATGCTGACAAAAAGTCAATTACACTGCAGAAATTAATATAGTGACATGTAGAGGGGTCAAATATGCTGAAAAAGCAGCTAAAATCTATGAAGGAAACATCATCCTGAAATTTCAATTAATAAGTCCGATATCAAAAAGGCTAATATGATAAAAAATTGTAAGGAGAGACAACTATAAGATCGGCTTGTATAACGTTAAATAAAACCGTAAAAAAACGTATGCACGAGAATGTTAATAGAAATTCCAGTCCTCAGTGATAATATTGGACAATGTAATTTGAAAAAAAAAAAAATAATGAAAAAATCTCCTTGTAAGTGAATTGTTTTAAATGGAAACTAAATGAACAGATAAATACGAACTAATATCAAATGTAAGACCAGCGATACATTGAAGATACAAAAACAAATCATTTGACAAGGATAAATTTTTGCGAATCACAAGTCCTTCATGGCTTCAATGCACAATACATTGAACAGCAAATCCGCGGACTTGCCTTGTTTGTATTGGATACCTTAGCTTCACAAAATTCCGTACAAACAACGGTCCATTGACTGCTCATTTGCATGTTCGACGAAAGAATTGTCCATTAGATTGACAAAGATTCTGTCCGCAGTCAAAGAGGGTCTTCAGAAATACTGTGAAACGTTTTACTCGCGTAGTGGTATTAACCATATATGGATTCTCAAAAACTGTAAAGAACTTCTGGATGATTTTAAATCTCGGTCTTTCTCTGAAATTAGTTCTATCAAAACTTCAGATTTTTCAATCTTGTATAAAGCAAAATAACAAAAATACCGAAAATTCTAAACGAAAAGTCCCTAAGCACCACCATTTCCCATGTGAAATTGAAAAATCGTCTAAAAGAAACAATCCACAATTCTTTTCAACACAAAAATACGCAGAGAGCTGATAAACCAAGGGTATGTCAAAGAAATTCTCGTCCTTTTTTTGTAAAAAAAAGTTCATCAGAAGATACCAAAACCTTATTAATAAATATTCCTTATCAACTTCGCAAAAGACAAACGATTGTCTTGAAGTATAGATTATAGGTACTGACGTTGTTTTTCATCTCAATAACATGTTGTAGTATTCTTTCATTTGTCTTTGTAAATAATTACTTTTACTGTTTAGTCTAGTTATAGTTATATCCATTTGACGTCATTTATACATCATTGTGTTATTGTGCTATGGTAAATTTTTGTATTCTTGTCTTTCGTTTTTGCTATTGTGCTTTGTCTATATGCCTTTTTGTTTTTCTTTGTTGACACATTTGTTTGTTTTTATATTGATTAAGATTATAATGCAATGGTGACTGCTGTTCCCCTATTTATGTGATGTTTGACTATTATGACTGTTTTGTTCATACATTGTTGTCAATATAATGGAATGTTATACGACTGTCATACAAGTGAGAGGTTTGACTAGCTATAAAACCAGGTTTAATCCACCATTTTTCTACATTAGAAAATGTCTGTACCAGTCAGGAATATGACAGTTGTTATCCAATCGTTTGATGTGTTTGAGCTTTTGATTATGCAATTTGCTTATGGACTTTCTCTTTTGAATTTTCCTCGGTATTTTTATTTTTTTACTTTTTTCAGATTCCGGAGCACATGAGAGTATCCGTGATTTTTGATGGGGCTTGTGTTGCTCAGTCACTTTGTTGCGTTTTGTGTACTGTTTGTCTTTTCGTCGTTTTTCGTCTTTTGTCATGGCATTATTATTTTGTTTTCAACTTATGAGTTTGCATATCCCTTTGGTATTTTTCGCCTCTCTATTAATTGAATATAATGGAACAGATGAACAACTTCTGTACCGAAAACTAAAAAAATCTAAAATAACAACAACGAAACATTTATTTGTCATTTACAACAAACAGACTTCCAACCTTTCTCTTCGATGCTGCATTGATTTTTAATGTTGTTACTTTTGAATTTTTGTTTAACTTGTTTATGATTTTTACGGCTATACATTTTTTATGTTTAATGACTGTGCATAATTTATTGAATATTATATTGCGTACATTAAGTAGAGAAAAAGTGTTCCTATGAATTAACAAAGAGAAACTTGCTGCTTTTTTAAAACTTAAAAATTTTATTTTCAAAAGGATAAATGTTTTACAAAGGCATATTGCTCAGAAGAAATATTCAAACGAAATAATTGAAAGTATTCTGCATTAAGTGCAATCACACAGGTAGATGTCAATATATATGTGAATATCATGTTGCCTAGCATGTGCAGCGATAGTGACCTTTGAATGAGTGTGGATTTACATAAAGGGTAATCCATGCATAGTTGGAGACGCTTACACCGTTGACGTATCCAGTCTCCTTTTTTGAATTCATGCGAATCTTTTAATTTCTGTTTTTGTTTTAATTTGATTGTGTCTTACTAATTGGTTTGATGGGATTTCAACATTGGTAAACTATGATTGCGTCAGTTCAAACAATATTTGAATAGCCTACATAGATATAAGAAGATGTGGTATGAGTGCCAATGAGACAACTCTCCATCCAAGTCAAAATTTATAAATGTAAACCATTATAGGTCAAAGTACGGTCTTCAACACGGAGCCTAGGCTCACACCGAACAGTAAGCTATAAAGGGCCCCAAAAATTACTAGTGTAAAACCATTCAAACGGGAAAACCAACGGTCTAATCTATATAGAAACGAGAAACACTTATGAACCACATCAACAAACGACAACTACTGAACATCAGATTCCTGACTTAGGACAGGTGCAAACAAATGCAGCGGGTTTAAACGTTTTAATGGTACCAAACCTTCACCTTTTTCTGAAACAATAGTGTAACATCACAACATAGAAAAACACACTATAAAATATCAACTGAAATAGCTTAACTCAATCAAAGGACATATTAACACCATGTATTTAAAGAAGAGGATGAAAAATAATAAAACAACAATGACAAAACAGAAGATATATCTGTCGTATGCATATTTAAATTGTCAAATTTCGAATATAGAAGATTGAATAACGCATTTAATCATAATGCAGAAAAATAACCATTTGAAAACATACAGTTATAAACCAACTAAATGCTTACTATGACTCAAACTTATTTTGCTGACTCGTTAACATTTACTTTGTCCGTTTCATGCCACACGTTAAAAATACGTACAATTTTATGGCTAAAGTAACATAACTTAGGGAAGAGCAAATTACTAAAATACGTACAATTTTATGGCTAAAGTAACATAACTTAAGGAAGAGCAAATTACTATTTTTTGCCTAGCATACTTTAACTTGTTACCTACATATACCCAATATCCTTCGTTTTTCTCTTTCATAAAAGGAGTTAATCTCTCGTGCTGTGTGGAGGTGGTATAAAATTTCCGCTTGATATGTTTGCTCGTATGTATTTAAAAAGTTATGGTGTATTTAGTCTTGGGCTAACTTCTGTTATGTGTGCCACGTCATTCTCTTAATTTTAGGCCACTTTGTGTACTAAAATATTAATAGGACGCACACCACCTAATTTGGTCCTCATTCCTATCCGCTTTGAATTTTCGCTTCCAGACATTTTATGGGGACGGGATCACTATAACGTTGTTTATACATGATACCGTACTGGTTACCGGAATTGTGTATACACCAATTTCTTCACATATGAGAAACAGCCAATATATGCCATATATTTTATAAAAAAGAAGCGAAAGATACCAGAGGGACTTTCAAACTCATAAGTCGAAAATAAACTAACAACGCAATGGCTAAAAATGTAGAAATGAAACAACAGACAAACAAAGCACACAAAATACAAACATAGAAAACTAAAGACTGAGCAACACGAACCCCACCAATAATTGGGGGTGATTCCAGGGGCTCTGGACAGATAAGCAGATCTTGCTCCACATTTGGCACCCGTCGTGTTGATCCTGTTAGTACAAAGCCGGTAATAAGTCTGGTTCGGTAGATCACATTCGGGAAAAAGGGAACGGGATTGCAGCTACGACATAAGGAACATATCAGTTATCATCTGTGAAACGGATATTCCATAACGGTCAACCAACTCGTGATGGTGTCAGTAAAACTTACGAAGGGATGATTTCAACTTCACCACTTGTAACTCTTGGTTTAATAGCTTCCTAGTGAGCAGCAACCCTCTATCAAGGACATCATGATAGGAAAAACAAGCCCTGAAATATCGTATAAACTGGGAAATATGTAACTCCGTATGCTGGAGTGTTGCTATATAGAAATGATTCATATAGTTTTGTATTGTTCAAACTTATCAGTCAATATGTGATCTACAACATTTGTATAACAATCATCAGTCCTTCACCTTTCATCAGATACGTTAATTACTAAAATAAAGTGTACATCGGTTTATATATTTACTCCTATGCATAGGAACTATTTTGTTTTAAATTTATAAAAAAGAAGATGTAGTGTGATTGCCAATGAAACAACTCTTCACAAGAGACCAAATGACACAGAAACTAAAAACTATAGATCATCGTACAGCCTTCAACAATGAGCAAAGCCCATACCGCATAGTTAGCTATGTAATTTAGTATGTTCTTTTCTTGATTGGGCTTCATTTGTTGTAGTTACATCTTACAAAGTCTATCCAAATTATTTTTGCAAAGAATATCGCTCAAGCCGGTGCTATAGACCGTCTAAAACTTGCAGCTAGTCGAGACTTTTATTTTCTCCGTTAAGGATGTTAAAAGCAATTCCAATCCTGAACGATGAAATTTGACATGTAAATTTGAAGAAATTTGAATGAAAGACTCTCTTTGTAATTGAATTGTTTCAAATCAAAACTAAATGAAAAGATAAATACGAACTAATATCAAATGAAGGACCAGCGATAAATTGAAGACCTAACTTCAGATTCCGGTGCACCTGAGAGTATCCATGATTTTTGATGGGGCTCGTGTAGCTCAGTCACTGTGTTGTGTTTTGTGAACTTTTTGTCTTTTCGTCGTTTTTTCGTCTTTTGTCATGGCATAGTTCGTTTGTTTTCGACTTATGAGTTTGCATATTCCTTTAATATTTTTCGCGTCTCTCTCAAAAGAATATAATGGAACACAGTTTCCCCTTGTCAGATTTGCTCTAAATGCTTTAGGTTTTGAAAAATAAGCCAAAAACTGCATTTGACCCCTATGTTTTATTTCTAGCCATGGCTGCCATGTTTGTTGATGGATTAAAACTATGGATACAATTTATAAACTAAATACCCTAAGAAACATTCAGTTAAAGTTTGAAGGTATTTTGCCTAGTAGTTTCAGAGGAGAAGATTCTTGAAATAGTTTACGACGACGAGAGACGACGACGACGAGAGACGATGACGACGGACGCCAATTGATGGCATAAGCTCACATGGGGTCCTTCAGGCATGGTGAGCCAAAAAGGAAGAAACGAGATCTTGGACCGCTTTTAAACACATGTGGCAGAAACATGCAATCATGCTTGATTGTTTAGTTTGTTGGGTGATTGATTGATTGATTGGTTGGTTGGTTGGTTGATTGATTGATTGATTGGTTGGTTAATTAATCACAATTTTGTATGGCACTAACAGGTCGGGAACACTACCTTATATGGATATGCATGAATAAGGATAAATGTCCTCGCACATGTAGTTGTTTATTTACGTGTGACGCATTTTTTACCTGGGTTTTTGACCAATCCACTAAATGAGTAACAATGCATTATGGACTATTACGTGTTTACGATCGGCCGAGAACATGTGTTATTTACTGAAAAACAACACATTTTTTTATGCATTGCGGGATAAACAAATTACTTTAGTTTTCATTTTTTGTATCCACATTTATAGTCCATCTTTACAGATATGTAAGTAAGGGACCCAGCATATATAAGTCACGTGGGTACATTATTCTGACACTATAAAAACATAACATTAGTAGGTCCAGTAAGACCCCTTTTTGGCCCCAAAATATAGCAGTTTTACAAAATTGTTAAAATGTAAACTTTAAGTTATCTATTGGAAAGTAGAATGCTTCTGCTACATAAATATGGGCTGTTTTTGACAATACAATGCACATATATCGGGTAATAGCATCATTAAGTCATGCTAAATTACTAAAATCTTCACAATTTTAGCATTTAAGCTAAATTTTAGACGGTTTCCGTCTTAAATGAAAGTGGCCGCATTTGTGTTCATTCTTAATATTGAAATGTAAGTTGTATTTGATGATAATACATAACATATATAAAGGTTGAGAATGAACACGGATGCGGCCACTTTCATTTTTGACAACAACCATCTGAAAAGTGACATTTTTGGGCAAATTTGATAGATTTTTCATATTTAAGCTTGAATCGGAGCGTTTTTAATGACTAAATCAGTTAAAATCTTTCACATAAACTTATTGAATCAACTAAAATAGACACTTAAGTGTTTAAAAAGTAACCAAAATCTTTCGTCAGATGAACCTGAAATTTGAGGCCAAAATCGGCCCTTACCGGACCTACTCCTTTGAAATTCTTCTGAAAGGTAGAGAACGTGGCAGAATTTGCATATATTCTTCAATTGTTAAACCATATGGTAATGACTGCTCTACCAGTCAGGTGTTTACATTATCTACAGGAACCATAACATGTATATCATCTATTTTCATTTCGTTGGAACATAGTGAAGATGTTCTTTCGCTTTGATGAATCTTGGACATACATTAAAATTGCATGTTGTATAATTATCTTATTACTTGTTTTATCACCTTTACTACGTTTTGCAATCATTTGAAGTATAAGTACTGTTGTGTTTTGATTTTTTGACTATAAACATCTATTTTGTCTGCAATTATATATACCCCTATAATAAAATTGACATATGAGCAATATACATCATACATGAAATTCTGATCTGCTACAGAACTCTTATATTCCTAATATTTATTAGTACATTTGGATCAACGTATGCCTCTGGAGACGGAAGTGGCCAAATATGGCAGGATGGGATGTACTGTAATGAAAATGAATTTCCTTTGTCCGACTGTCGATATCAGTCATTGGCTAATCATAATTGTGTTCATCAAGATCATGTAGGGATTGATTGTGGGTTAAGTGGAGGTAATAGCATTTATCAACGTAATCATAACTTACAAAAATTTATTAACGCATATGTAAGACTCAGACAAATTTTCCTGAAAAGGTCTCGATATGACGTCACTGTACATACGAACATGTCTTGCTGTTGAAAGACGTGGAAACCTGTCAATTTCATAACTTTCAATCAAATATTTTTATTTTAAAAACGCTCAAACGACCCCACATTAATTTTTGAAAAGTAATTCGTTATCTCACGAGGGTATGGATGTCTATAACATACAGGTTTCAAAAGGTAATTATGACTTACGTTAACGTTAAATTGGTTACACTCTAATCCTATTTCGTCAAAATATCATATGGCCTATCGTCAATCATTTAGGGAAAAAGGTGCAGTTGAAAATGCCGATACTATTATATTTCGTCATCATCAATTGTTTTATCGTCAATTGAGGTACATGAACATAGTCTGGAGCCTGTAATTCAGGGGTGGTCGTTTGCAGCTGTGCATCATTTTTGTTTTTGTTTACTATTTTCTCAGTGATCTGGATCTGTACCGAAACAGATCAATATTTGTTTGGATAGTGGTCTAGATTTTTTCATTCTCTTTGGACTCCATCTAAAAACCTACATTTTCAATCGATATACAAATAACGATTTGGTATAGTTGTTAATGAGACAACTTTCCACCAGTTACCAAATGGGGTAAAAAAAATGGCAATTGTAGGTTACCGTACTGCCTTTAACAATTTGCAAAACCCATTTGAGTCGCATAGACGTTATCGACTTCATAGAGGACATATAAGCGTTTAAGGGCATACGGTTACAGGGGAGGTATTGACGTTGCTAACTTATATATTATTTTTCGCGACGTCAAACTGTGACATATCGGGAAAAGATTTTTTTTTCTGATTTTAATCATTAACACTGATTTAACTCGAAAACGAGTTCATGGATTCCTCTTTTTGAAAAATGGCATAAGGTTTGATTACGTATAAAGATTATTGGTACAAAAAGTCACCAATGATTTTTTTTTTAATTTGATAAATATACAGCCACAAATGCCAATTTTTTCTATAACCATGAAACATGAAATACTTGTATAAATGTTTTCCAAATGTTCAACAAATCCTCTTGTGTATATATTTTGAAACCAAACATATACGTGTGTCTATCCACAGGATGGAAAAGTAAAAAAAAAAAAAAAAAAACGAAATTTTGAATAAATGTCTAAAATTTCGATTCCAGTTATCTCTTAAAGTAGCACATGAAGGTATATATTTTATTACATATTTGAATTGACCAGGTGACAAATAGCTTGTATGCAAATTTTCGTCAAAACTTCACCAAAGGATCGAAACTGTATTGTATTATTAAACATTTTAGACTTGTATGTTTAAGAGTTTAAACGCTTCAGTCAAAAGAAATAGTTGAATACGTTCTGGTGTTTGTTAAAAAAAAATGAGTTTAATGGAGGTCAATATTGACACGTGAACGTGATTCGTGACTTGAAAGACACATCTGAACGAACAAGCAGTCTTTCAGTGAAGAAGACACGGTTAAGGGGATGGACGCCTTTGAGAGTGATGCATATATACAAAGGTAACTAATAAAACATGAACAGTAACAGTCGCGACTGATAATGCCTAAATCAAATAAATTTCATGTAGAAATGATAATAGTTTTAATTTTACATTTTTTATTAGCTCACATCGTTGGAGATTGTCGACTTGAAATTTCTCATTATGGACAATGGGGAACTATTTGCGATGACGATTTTGATTTGAATGATGCACACGTAGCATGCAGTTTGATTGGATTCAGGTATCTTCTGTTGTATTGAAATTCTATTATTGAAAATATTGAATATTTAATACAATTAAAATACTTAGCATATACTCAGGTCGTGTAATTTTTAAGGTGTTGCAGTAATGCGATTTTATCAATCATAATGCAACTAGAGCGTTCCTAAAATGTCTGTTTTGATTGTTAAATTCTACGAAGGATACTAGGAACTATGCTTAATTTTTCCTTTGGTGAAAAAACATACTATCTACAAAAAAAAAAAAAAAACACTAATATCGATTTTTTATCAAAATTGAAACAATGAAAACAACATATTTCCTGTAAATATTATTTCAATTTGAAAATATCTTTTAATAAAGCATTTATTCAAACAATATGTCGTTTAGTTCAGCAGATAATTTTTTTACAGCTGGTGATGGCAGTGGTCAAATATGGCTTGACAATATGGCCTGCTCTAGATATGATTTATCTTTGGAAGACTGTACTCATCCAGCGTTGGGGGAACATAACTGTGTTCATACAGAAGACATCGGTGTTTATTGTGTGGAAGGTATACCTTTAGTATCACTACTGCAATTGTCCTCATTATATTTAGAATTAGTGATATAAGACCAAACTTACACATTAACAGTGTAACTACTATAAATATGTCTTAGTTTGAGTAGTTTAATTGAATTTAACATGTTTTGGAATATGCTCACAGTATAAAAAACGTTTTTGACGATATCTTATACGAAAACAATGCAATTTATTTGTTTTTCTAGTATATTTACATCTCAAACAGATGACGAATTGCAGATTAACTGTTCGTAAAGCTGTCGGTAATTTGACATGATTTGACATGATGAAACACAGCTTTGCTAAGTGAATTAAATAAATTCTGTTTTCTGGACACAGTGGACAAAAGTACAAAGGGTTTAACATTTACATTTCCGTTCACAATTTTAACAAATCTAACTAACACATTAGTATTCTTCTGGACACAGTGGAAAAAGGTACAAAGGGTTAAACATTTACATTTCCGTTCACAATTTCAACAAACCTGACTAACACATTAGTATTCTCATGTTTCAATCTTTATGAATGATTGTGCAAAATGTGCATGAATTAAGACGACATGCATCCTCGCTATGCGAATCCACTAAGTAAGAATGTAAAATTCATAAGACAAAATAAAGAACAGATAACTAATTTGGCATCGAAAGCATTTAGACTGCTAAAACATATAGCAAGTGAATTAAAACACATTCTACTCCTTTCGGTAATGATTTTTATCGTAAATTTTATCAAAAACTTTCGATGTGTAAACGGCACACCCCTGCTAATAATGACGATGACATTCAAATAGTATGAACATGTACCATGTTTACAAGCGTAATATAGTATTTAAATTGAGATATGAAAACGCCAAAAATCCGGGCTGAGGGTGTGTTGCTACTGCAAAATAGAAAGTTGACAATCTGAACGTTGAAATTATCACGTTTGTTATAGAGTAGTTTTTGATGTCGTTCAGTAGTTTCAATATCGTGGACAAGAGCAGGATATTAAACACAGCTTTGAATTTCAGTAGTTTTATATATCTGAGGGATTTATAAATTGGAAATTGTATCTGGTATAGACACTGTGAGTATTGCTGTGTGTTTGTTTAATCTACATTGGCTAGACTAAACATGTATAAACCCACCGGATGTTAGAGCCTGTCCCAAGCCAGGAGCCTCTGGCCTTTGTTTGTCTTGTATGATTTTTAATTTTTGTTCATTTATATGTTTTGGAGTTTAGTATGACGTCCATTTTAACTGAACTAGTACACATTTGTTTAGGGTCCAGCTTAAGTCCGCCTCCGGGTTCGGGATTTTCTCGCTGTGTTGAAGACCCATTGGTGGCCTTCGGCTGTTTGTTGTCTTTTTGACACATTCCCCATTTCCATTCTCTATTTTATATTATATATTTCAGGTATCACTACAGTATATTTTGTCTTATCCTAACCAATGCAACATACTTTTAAGATTATATCTTAAGGATGTATTTAGGTGAGGTTTTATGAATTGTGTCAAATGTTCGGACCCCTTGGTTTTTTCCCTACGATACAGGGTAAAATATTTTGCCCAATGACACCATTTTTTTTCAAAAAACGACTTCAATAGCTCATATTAGGTCATATACTAAAATATAAGCAGATTCTAGTTTTCTTTTCTTCAGATTTGAGACCAAAATAATACCAATCCAAATATAAAGTAAAAGTCCGAGTCAGCTTTTCCCCGCCATTCAAAATAAAAACCAAATATCTCCATAACGAGCTACATAACCTATCATTATTTTTAGCTTATTTTGATCCTTAACTAATGCATGTAATGCTCTTCCGACTTAAAGTATCAATTTTAAATTCTATTTTTTTAATTTCACCTAAGTACAGCTTAAAAACTGCGCAAAGGATTTTTCAATATTTTCAAAATCATGTTAAAGCTTAAATATATTTTTTTATATATTGATCTAGTTTTTATTTTGTATAACATAAATAAAATATTGAAGATCGGTAACAAAAAAAAAAAAAAAAAAAAAATATGTTTGCTACTAGGACGAAACAGCATATTCAGTTTAAATGGTGGTAACATGTGTTCTCATTTTTTCAAGTGACGAGAAAGCTGCGATATGATATATACTTGTAATTAAAAGATATATTGTCTAAACTGATGGCTGTCAGACCTCGCGTATCCTGTATATTCCTTGAATAAAAAGTTTTCACTATGAAAAAAACATTCTGATTCATATTCTAAAATAAATATGCCGTAAACTAACAAGAAAAATAAAAAACAAAAATTTGCAATGAAAATATTGTCATCAAAGTATATATCTAGACAATCCCTTCTGAAAATATACTTTCCCACCTGATATACGTATAGATAAAGGCAACAGTAGTATACCGCTGTTCAAAAGTCATAGATCGATTGAGAGAAAACAAATCCGGGTTACAAACTAAAACCGAGGGAAACACATCAACTATAAGAGGAAAACAAACAACGGAAGAACAGAAACACTGAAGTGCAACAAAAACAAACACCTATGCAACATACATAGAAACATAGAAAATTGACAAATATCACATCAACATACAAATGTACTAACTGCTAAAATACATAAAGCCATTAACATAACTAGATGTCTTAATTGACTATATATTTGTAACAGTTAGAGGGCATGTTTTTAACAAACAATCAGCATTCCCATGGGAACCAAATGTGCTCCTGTTCTTAGATATAGGAAGATGTGGTGTGAGTGCCAATGAGATAACTCTCCATCCAAATAACAATTTATAAAAGTAAACCATTATAGGTCAATGTACGGCCTTCAACACGGAGCCTTGGCTCACACCGAACAACAAGCTATAAAGGGCCCCAAAAGTACTAGTGTAAAACCATTCAAACGGTAAAACCAACGGTCTAGTATCGACTTATTTCTTTGTTCATACGAGGAGAAATCTTCTTCGGCAAAATGAAAAGAAGCTAGAATTATCATTTAACTTCATTAATTTCGTTTAATAGAAAATAAATATTTCAAAGATTGGGGACTATGTTGAATGCATCTATTTCATCTAATTTGAAATAAAGCATACATCAGATACAGTTCAGCCTGCCTTATATCTAGACATCTGAAAATTGACAATGAGGGTCGGTAGAGAACAAAACTCTACGACAAAAGAGATCATTTTAGCTTCCCAATTGCGAACTTTTTATTCCTATGTAGCAACATTCCAGGACATTCTACCAAGAGTTCCGTGGGGGTGAAGTTGAAATCATTTTACTTTAGAAATTTGAAGGACGGTATCACGGGTTGACCGATAAGGACTATCTGTTTCACCATGACGATGAATATGTTCCAATTGTCATAATCACAATCCCGTCCTCTTTTTCTCTTTTTCTCGAATGTGACCTACTGAATTAAGCTTTTCACCAGGTTTGTACATACATTACAAAGCACGACGGAGGACACATGTAGAACAGGACCTGCTTACCCTTCCAGGGCACATTAGGTCATCCCGGTTGTTTATTGGGGTTCGTTTTACCTAGTTTTTAGTTTTCTATTCTTTATATATACTATTGGATTTTTTTGGGGGGTATTTTTCGCCTTTCTTTGAAATACTTTAATTTTGATTACAACACAATAGGATCAATGATTTCTTGATGGATACGTAGTATCAACAGATAATTGGAGGATAAAAAGTAAACTAGAATAAATACCGAACTCCAAGATTAATACAATACGGAAAGTTCTTTATCTAATGGCAAAATCAAAGGCCAAAACACATCAGACGAATGGAAAATAACTGGCATATTCCTGTATTGGTACAGACATTTTCTCATGTAGAAAATGGTAGATCAAAACTTGTTTAATAGATTTCTAAACCTCTCACTTGCATGACAGTCGCATAGAAAAGATAAGCTCTTTTCTTATGCCCTTACATTTAGAGTATTAACAATGGGCTTTTATTTATGGTCGTACAAAGTTAGTCTTTGGCAAAGGTAAAAGCACACATATATATGACGATTAATAAGTTTATTCGATGATTATAGCTCGACTTGTTGGTGATTTAAGAAGAGGTACACTTGTAGTTCACTACGATGGCATATGAGGAAATGTCTGTGATGACGCCTTTGATATGAACGACGCGCAAGTAGTATGCAGAATGGTTGGATTTAAGTGAGTTATTATTGATTATATTTCTTAATTGATACACGATAATTTATTTTCTTCAGTAACGGCATTACATTACAATGTTATATCTAGTAACATATTTAAACAAATGCATTTTTAGCATATTTTGCTAAAAGAGGAAGACATGTGTGATAAGGCATTACACTGTAGCGGAATAGTGAGTGTCAACGGGTCTTGTCTTATCTTAAGACATTATCAAATTTACAATGCCATGGAGTACGGTATTTTTGTTATTTCAATTTTTATCATATAAAGAATGTAACACCTATGCATGTCCAAATTAAAATAAAAACTTGAAATACAAGCCTAGTCATTGTTGGGGCCCTTTAAAGTTTGCATTTCGGTGTGAGCCAAGGCTCCGTGTTGAAGGCCGTACTTTGACCTATAATGGTTTACTTTTTACTAATTGTGACTTGGATGGAGAGTTGTCTCATTGGCACTCATACCACATCTTCTTATATCTATTAAACTACCAATACCACGTGTCGGTTTGGAAAACACATAATCATCGTCTGCTTTAAATTGGAAATAAGTCATATCACAAAAACTGCTGGAAGATATTTTCAGAACTTTTTTGGTCACCCATTGGTCCGTTTCGGTTTAATCAGCTCTTCAATATTTGCATTACGTTAAGATCTAAAATTGAAATACCTGGATTTCTTATTTACCGTTTTATATTACTTTTTCATATCATGATAAGTTCAGTCTGTATTCAAACATTTTTTAGTAAGCTGTGTGAATGTATGTAAAAAACGACATGGGGTCTGGTAGTTACGAAACGACACACAACTTAGTGTCACCTAGAGGTTAACATATGGATTTCAACAATAAACAAATGTCTTTGAAGTATGTCAAGCTATATCGCCCCGAGATGAAAAAAGACATAAAATGGCATTCAACGATCTCCAATCAAAACAAATTTCAAACAAAACAACCACAACCACATGTAACAAAATACTTGGGAAACGCACATCTTTTGATCGAGTGATGTCTCATTCGGAACCATACCATATCTCCTTAAATCTACATGTGGATGTTTAATTTAGTTTTTATTTAAAAATCTAAACACCCTCTCATTCAATAGAATAATAGATGGTGCAAAAAGCACGTATGATAATTATTCACTACAGGACAAACGTTTGTTGTAATAATACAGGTGCAACAGTTAAAATTCAGGAAAAGTAAATTTAACGACAATAGTTTTCCGGTGTTTAAATTTAAGGTATCGAATAACATAAAAATCAAGATGAAAAAAAAAAAAAAAAACCAAAAAATAGGGATTCTCGTGATCTCAAAAAGAGAGTGAGAACGGGTGTGTCAAAAGGGATATAAATTTCAGTAAACGAAATAATGATTAACGTTAATGAAAGAAGACTCAAACACAGATACTGGTGATATCCTATTATTCGTCACACGACATTCCCGTATTTTATAGTCAGAGTAATATCGTTAATCAATAAAAAGTAAAGCAATATACGTTGAAGTTAAATTATGGAGGCTAACATTGCAAATCTAATTTCGTGGTTGATAAAGAGCAACACTTACTATTGTGTTTAGCTATAGAGAATTTAGATAAATACGTTTCCAATGCTAGGGTAGACAACTCTGGATATTTAATAGAACATATATCTTCTAATTTAAGTATCTTCGGGATTTGTTGAAACTATCTTTAAAACTGAGTTATCGATAGTCTTTTATTTCTATTATTCTAATAACATGTACATCTCATTTACAGATCCGAATTAATCTTAACTACAATTTTAATTCTTCCAGCACGACAGTAAAGTTCTATACGACTGGTGATAGTGATGGACAAATATGGCTTTGGGAATTAGCATGCAATGGGAATGAGAACTCGCTGACAGAATGCGGACATTCTTACTGGGGAATTCATAACTGTATCACAGTGAGGATGTTGGCGTCGAATGTATTTAGAATATATATTGCACGAACACTTTACCGTGAATCTATTTGACACTGACTTTGACATGATGCTATATTATTGTTTTGATTCTTGACTTAACTACCACATGTATGTCATTAATATTAATATTACTTTTTTATCATTATATGTAAGGTTTTATTCAAGAATCAGCTAGGTTTTGTATAATAATTTCATATTTGCTGATTGTTTTTATTTTTACCATGAACAGAGTCAACTTATTTGGCCTTTTGACTTTTTTAGCGTCTCTGGTGAGTCTTATGCAGACAAGAAATCTGGCGTACACAATTATTTGCCTGGTATCTTTGTTAAGTTTTTTTTTTTCGTATACAAACTAATTCCCAATTGATTTTGAAATTATTTGAACACTGCCTTTGTAAAATATTATTATTTTAAATACTTGAATAAACTTCAAATGATGTTTTACATCTATCGAAGACGAATAATTTATCAACTTTCATCAGTAAACAAAATATCATCTTGTGAGTGGTAGGTCGTATTTAGTCAACCGAAGATTGTAAGATGCATAACAGCAACAAACGCATTGATGTTTTTGGAAAATGTTTATTTAACAAATATGTATAGATGAATATAAAATTCATGTTATTTTTTCAAATTTGTGAAAAATGTTGAATATATTTTATCAACTAAAATGGCTTAGTTTATTTAAACACTGGTTTACATTGACCTGCTTTTAAACGAAAAAGTTTTCACTATATAAATATCTTCAGACTGCTATTGAATTATTGTCTTTTTGTTGTGTAATTTGCCGACAGCTTTTTCGTATGCAGTGACCTTAAACATGATGCCTTTTCCTAGCAAATCAGCAATCACAAATCTTTATTCTGAAGGGAGACCCCGTGGTGGAAAAAATTAATTATTTGCAGGTCGTTCGAAAAGAAGGATTAAGATTTCTGCATATCGGCTGAAAATCATCAGAGAAACAGATTCCACCACCAAATCTCGTGTAATACGATTATTTATCCACTCTCGACAGTTAAATTTTAAATATTTAAAACGCTCAGCGAGCTTCGCGTTTTAAATTTGAAAATTTAACTGTCTCGAGTGGATGAATATCGTATCACACTCGATGCAGTGGTAGAATCTTTATTAAACGTTCGTAAAGTGTCCTTATCAAATGTATCTTCAGAAACACCTTGCTCTTGCAGTAATGGTAAATTGTTAACAAATATAATTGCGACAGACATAAAGTTTAAACATGTAACATATTAGCGATGAGCTTAATTGAAATAGAGCAATGTATTCACACAGATTAAAATAGGCATTACAGTATTGCTGTATTACTGAATAATGCAAATTGAATATATCACATTAGTGGTGAATACAATCATAATCCATAAATCTATATTTTACAAAAATAAATAAAAAATGGTCTTCTTTTCAATTAAAAATAATAATTACAAAATCTTTCATACCATAAAAATTAATTAAATCACAAGTATCTTATTATTTTTATATTTAAAATCACTACAAATATTAAAATAAATGCATATTTCTATTTTTACATTTCTAAAATGTGTAGATGCTCCAACGGGTGATGCATGTTACGTGTTGCTTTGTCTTTATTTGCTTCATATGTGGCACCCGTATTATGCTCATGTTTGTACAAACACGGTGATAAGTCTAAATCTGTAGGTAACACTCAGGGAAAAGGGGACGCTGGATTGCAGTAACGACAATTGGAACATATTCGTTGTCATCTGTGAAACGTATTTTCCATAACGGTTAACCAACTCGTGATGGCGTCCGTAAAATTTACATAGTGACAATTTCAACTTTACCACTAGGAACTCTTGGTTCGATAGCATCCTTGTGAGCAGCAACCGTCTATCAAGGAAATCATGGTAGGAAATACAAGCCCTAGAATATCGTACCAACGGGGAGTTATACACTCCGTATGGAGACGCTGCTTGGATATTGCTACATAGAAATGGAAAGTTCACAATAGGGAAGCTGAATCAGGCATGGGGTAATCGTTATTAGTAATCGTAATCAGCTGTAATCGATTACATTTTGCAATGTTATCACATGTAATCAGTAATCATGCAATTTCTGATTACAAGTAATTGAAATTTACTCGATTACAATGTGATAAACAGGTGTAATCATGATTACGTTTATATAACTTTTAGATAACATTCATATGATTACTTGCTGATTATAAATTTGAATATGAAAATAGTTTTTGACATACAAGCATGAATAAAGAATTTATCAAACTAGTATTCACTCTGAATGATCATGGTACAATATGACTGATCCTATCTTCTATATAACAAGTTCAGTATAACCAAGCTTGGGCATGTAGATCAAAAATGTGTGAATAATTTTATAAACAGTTCACTTAATGAAAAGTAAAATAACAAAAATACCGAACTCCTAGCAAAATTCAAATCGGAAAGTCCGTTATCAAATGGCTAAATCAAAAGCTCAAACACATCAAACGAATGGATAACAACTGTCATATTCCTCACTTGGTACAGGCATTTTCTAATGTAGCAAATGGTGGATTAAACCTGGTTTTATAGTTAGCTAAACCTCTCACTTGTATGACAGTTGCATACAATTCCATTATATTGACAACGATGTGTGAACAAAACAAACAAACATAATAGGTAAACATGTCAAAAATAAAGGTACAGCAGTCCACGTTGTGTTATAATATTAATCAATATAAAACAAACAAATATGTAAAAAGAAACACAAATAGGCATATAGAATACAAGAATACAAAATTAACCATAGCACAATAACACAATGACGGGATGTATAAGTACAGAGCCACGTCAAATGGATATCAACAAAAACAGACTAAACAGTAAATTTAATACTCATAAAGACAAATAAAAGAATACTATAACACGTTATTAAGATGATAAACAACGTCAGTACCCAGATTCTATACTTCTAGACCATCATGTATTATTTTGGAAGTTGATACGGAATATTATCAACAAGGTCTTAGTATCTTCCGATGAACTTTTTTAGAAAAGGACGAGACGTTCTTTGACATACCACTGGTTCATCATCTTTCTACTCAGACACTGGTTACGTTTTACAAAGTCTAAGTAGCAGCTGCAAGCTCTTGAATACCGAATACTTTGGGAAATATATATCCCATATTCAGGTGAAGTTGGTATATTGCTACTAAGGTTGGGGAAAATTGATAATTTCAAAATTAAAATCGTCTCGTTTGTCATAGATTCTGGTACTGAGATGACCGTGTGTGTCAAATTCGAGGTATAAGTCTACAAATGAGGCGAAGAAAGCCGTGTCTGTTGTTTCTTTAATTCCTAGTTCTGGGGGATATATTAATGGAACACAATCAGACAAGTTTGGATTGTTAAAGAAAAGAACATCATCAATATATTTGAATGTAAAATTATATGACTTGGCGTCTTTGATCTTCTTGTTTTTGACAAGTGTCTGAAGGAACTCCAACTCATATGAAAATAAGAAGAGATCAGCATCGAGAGGCGCACAGTTCGTTCCCATAGGAGTGCCAAAAATTTGTTGAAAAAGTCTACCTCCAAATTCAACAAATATGTTGTCAATAAGAAACTCCAGCATACTGATCATTTGTTCCTCTGTGTAGCATGTTTTACCTTTTTGTTCACCATTAACAAAATATGCCGTATGCTATCCCAAAGTAATAAATTTATAGCGTATGCTACCTTTTTTATGTTGAAAAGCATTGTGGATTATTTCTTTTAGACGGTTTTGCAATTTCTCATGGGGAATGTTGGTATACAGGGTTGAAAAATCAAAAGTTTTGATAGAACTAATTTAAGAAAAAGATCGAGATTTTGAATTATCCAGAAGTTCTATAGAGTGTTTTATAATCCACATATGGTTAATACCACTACGCGAGAAAACAGTTTCACAGTATTTCTTAAGACCCTCTTTAACTGCGGGCAGAGTTTTTTTGTCAATCTAATGGACAATTCTTTAGTCGAACATGCAGATGAGCCAGCAGTGTACCGTTGTTTGTACGGAATTTTGTGAAGCTTAGGTATCCAATACAAGGTAAGTCCTCCGATTTGCCGTTCAATGTAATGTTCATTGAAGCCATGAAGGACTTCGCCAAAATCTCATCCTTGTCAAATGATAAGTTTTGTATGTGGGATTACTTGAGTGCTCATTTATTCCCAATTCTTTTACAAGACACTCGTAGTAGTACGTTTTACATACAAAGACAATATTATTTGAAACTTTGTCCGCAGGAACAACAACATACTTATCGTGAGGAGATGACAGACATTTCACAGCCTCTTGTAATTGACCTTTTCAAATGTGTCATTGTATGTCCCTGGGATACATGAATATGCCGTGAAAACATTTTACACTTCTGAAACTAACTTCAATGTTATCTTATACAATATTTTGATATAACTACATGGACAATCAATAGATTTAGGGATTTGATTCCAGTTTTGACTTTAAAACAATTTAATTATTTTATTATTAATGTTAAATTGTTTGTTCAGTCCTTTTTGTTAATTAAAAATTTGCACGAGATTAAAATTTTATAAAAACATTGTTATGTAGTTCGCAGAGAAAGGACATGCTATTCAACAATACACATGTTACACAGCTCCTAGTTTAAGTTCTTAATAACATGAATATTTCAAAGATATATAAAAACACAAATTTTCACAAAAACTAGCTTCTTTAGGTGAGGATAATATTATTACTTTAAAGCATAGTACTCTAATGTAATCGATTACATTTGAATTGAGGTGTAATTGTAATGAAATCGATTACATTAAAAAAGCAAAGTAATCGACCCCATCCCTGAACTGAATCATCTCTTTTGCCGTGAAGTTTTAATTTTAACCGATCATCATTGTCAATTTTTGGATGTAAGTCAAGACATGAGGCAGACTAAATAGAATCTGCTATATCCTTTATCTCAAATATTCAATGAGAAAGATGCGTTCAAGAAAGTCACCATTTTTATAAAATTATTTAGTGGGAGAACATCATCTGTATAGCAAAAAGCGAAATTAAAGGATACTGCTAACTTCTTTTCTTTCTCCTTAAGAAGTTTCTGTATGAAGTCATCCTCCTATGAATAAAGGAACAAGTCGGCAATGAAGAGCAGCACAGTTGATTCCCATTGGGATCCCGATTGTTTGTTGAAAAACACGTTCTCCAAACGTAACAAATATGTTGTCAATAAAGAAATAAAGAATCTTGACAATGTCAATTTCAGCGAATTTTTTGTTTGAATCAGAGTGATTTTTTACAAAGTACGATTTATCCCTCTCTAACAAGACACGTGTATCTACGTGGGCAGTTCTTTTTTTAAGAAACAAAGCAGAACCATGTCTTTTAGGTTGGAATGGGGAATACTTGTGTAAAGTGTAGAAAAATGTTAAAATACTATTACTAGATGAGTGAGTCTTAGATTGTATGTACTCTTAAAGATCTTTGGAATTCTTTAGTATCCACATTTGATTCACGCCACCTTTAGATTAGGCAGTTTTGAAATAACTTTGAAGCCCCGCTTTGCTTGCTGATAATAGTTTAGAAAGAGGTTTTGTGGAGCACCCCACAGCCTTTATAGATTCGGAAAGTCTTCTTTTTTCGCATTTAACCCATTGCCTGGCATAATCCTCGACCGAATCTATCAGTATTTTTAAGTTGTGTTTCCAATGAATGGATGTATCCTCACAGTTTTTCGGGCCTTAGAAAAAGCTCATTTTACAGAGAAGTGCTATTTGCAATGTTAAAGTCACCAGTAATAACGTGGTCAGTCGGACTATATATGAATAGGCAACTAACACAGGTGCAACCAGGAGCTGAAGACTTGAAGTCGTCAATATCGAGATCCTGAAACACGTGTTTGTAATTGAAAGTTTTAGTTGAAATTGGTTTGGTAAAGGGTTAAGAAATGATAGGTACAGACTGATCTTTTAAAAAGGGAGGTATTTTCGGTTGAACTGATTTATGATGAAGGATATTGCCCAAATTAATGGTATCGAGACCTTTGTTGGCCAAGGAAAGTTTCAGAAAGGATCTTTTCTCCTTTTCACTCCTTTTCATCTTTTCAACTGCGAACTGATTTGAAAAGTCCGAGATGATAACTATAAATAGATATAAGAAGATGTGGTATGAGTGCCAATGAGACAACTCTCCATCCAAGTCAAAATTTATAAATGTAAACCATTATAGGTCAAAGTACAGTCTTCAACACGGAGCCTAGGCTCACACCGAACAGTAAGCTATAAAGGGCCCCAAAATTACTAGTGTAAAACCATTCAAACGGGAAAACCAACGGTCTAATCTATATAAAACGAGAAACGAGAAACACTTATGAACCACATCAACAAACGACAACTACTGAACATCAGATTCCTGACTTTGGACAGGTGCAAACAAATGCAGCGGGTTTAAACGTTTTAATGGTACCAAAGCTTCACCCTTTTTCTGAAACAATAGTGTAACATCACAACATAGAAAGACACACTATAAAATATCAACTGAAATAGCTTAACTCAATCAAAGGACATAGTAACACCAATGAACAAACACTGAACAAATAAATTTGACCTATGATACAATGCAAATTCAAAATAAATAAACTAAGGAAGAATAATAAAAGTGACATGTTATATCGATATGAAATGTTAAACAATTTAAGAAAAACAATATGCTCGAACAAAATATCAGCCACTTGCAATAACTTTAAACAAAGGTAAATAAAATAATTTTGTTGTTAGGTATACGTATACAGTTACAATAGAGAAAGGAAATATTTTAACAAAATAAATAATTTTGATGTTCATAGTACGAAGTGGAAATTTATATTAGTACCAAAGACTTATCAAAGCTGGTATATAGACCAGATATAACCCTGAATAACATTAAATAACAAAAAAAGCATTACAATTAGTATCAACAGGTCAAATAAACAAGAAAGTACGATTTGAGAGTACTCGCTGTTACTGACAGCTAGTTAAAAGCCAAAACAATTAATAATAAGAAACCATGCATCAGAGACTAAAATCAACTAAAACACATCCCAGGGATTTAGTATTTTAACGTCATGGACAGTCAAAGAAGACATGACTAGTGCAATGCCAAAAATAAATGTATCGACAGACAGTAGGATAGTTAGGAGTTTAACCTCTTTATAGATCAAAATGAACGTGGGTGTGTCTTTAAACATCCCGTTTGAAAAGAATACAAATTTAGTTATGTTTTAATTTGCTGATGACAAAATCGATATTAGTGCAAATGTAAACTATATTCAAACATCTAATTACAACATTGGTAAGATAACCTGAACTAATAAGTTTATTTAAAGGTTCGATGAGACTCAGTTTACACGGATCATATAGTGATTTCCGCGCTTTAAGTACAATATTACCGTAAAATTTAGGATGTGAAATACCGTTTTTAATCAGTTTTCTACAGGTACAGCCAAATTTACTAGTCAAATCTTTGTATCTATGAAAGAACTTAGCAAAAGTTTTACGTAATTTATGGTAACGAAATCCCTGACTTAATAATTTACTAGTGATGCATTGATTACGTTCGTTAAAATCTATGACATCACTACACACACGGGCATAACGAACGAGTTGGGATATATACACACCGTATGATGGAGCCAAAGGAACATCGCCGTCTAAAAAAGGAAAATTAACAATAGGGAATGAAAAATCGTCTCTTTTGTCGTAAATTTTCGTATGGAGTTTTCCTTTAGAGATTGAAATGTCCAAGTCCAGAAAAGGACAACTACTGCTGTTTATGTTAGATTTAGTTAAAGTAAGTTCTATTGGGTAAATTTCGGTAGTATATTTAGAGAACTCAGGATTATTTAACGAAAAAATATCATCTAGATAACGGAAGGTATTGTTGAATGTATCAACCAAATGTAACAATGACGTGTCTTTACTGAGTTTGGTCATAAACTGAGATTCATAGCAATACAGGAATAAATCTGCTATTAAAGGGGCGCAGTTAGTGCCCATAGGAATACCTATAAGTTTGTATTGGTTTGAATTGGGGTTTGTAACAGTGGTTTCTAGACATAAGTTGTTCAGAGAATGGCGTAATAGAGACACGGGGAGACATGGGGAGTAGGTTTTGTACAATGCCGATTACCATGGCTGCGTCTACGTCGAGGAGTAGAGTTTTAAATGTTCATTACATTCATCGAGCTACAGGAAGGACTAGATAGAATACCAATACCATCAATTTGTTCATTGCAACCATGTGGTGTCGCAGATCCCAATTGTCGAATTCAGTAGTCATCTTTTTGTTTCAAGATTATGTGGTATATTTAAACTAGTTATTTCAGCACGAAACTGTTTCCTTTGTAATTCAAACAAATGGAAAAAAGAAAAACAAAGGTTACAAAGCTAGGGTAGTAGGTACAATAAAAATATTTCAGAAAAAGTGCAACTGTATTTCATTAATATTTATGACAACAAAGCTAATTTACTTAAAATAACAAGATACCCGTAATACTTGTTTTTCCTTTTTAAATACTGTTATTCAAAATTATGTGAGGTACTTATAATACAGACATAACACTTATGGTGTAGTACAACTTGATGTTGGTGCCTGATCTTTGGAGAAAATTACATTCAACAACATCATAGTCAGTCCACTTGTTTGTGCAAAGCCCGTATTCACAAAAGAGAAAATAACAGAAATATTATAGTCTTTTAGCCAACTTTGAAAATAGAATCCTCATGTCCAAAAAATAACCACAAGGGAATTTTTCAAACAGTATGTCCATTTGACGTGGCTCTGTACTTATACATCTCGTCATTGTGTTATTGTTCTATGATAAAAAATTTTATTCTTGTCTTTCATTTTTGCGTATGTGCTTTGTCTATATGCCTTTTTGTGTTTCTTTGTTACATATATTTGTTGGTTTTATAGTGATTAAGAATATAACACAATGTTGACTGCTGTACCCCTATTTTTGACATTTTTTACCTTTTATGTCTGTTTGTTTTGTTCACACATCGTTGTCAATATAATGGAATGTTATGCGACTGTCATACGAGTGAGAGGTTTAGCTAGCTATACAAACAGGTTTAATCCATCATTTTCTACATAAGAAAATGCCTGTACCAAGTCAGGAATATGACAGTTGTTATCCATTCGTGTGATGAGTTTGAGCTTTTGATTTGTCATTTTACTATGGACTTTCCGTTTTGAATTTTGCAAGGAGTTCGGTATTTTTGTTATATTACTTTTTACATGTTTATACAAAACTCAATCAATATCCTTACAATTAAAATCAATTCTGGTGAAGGGTAGAATGTATAATTGTCAATGAAACAACTTTCCACCAGAGACCAAATGATAAAGAAGTTAACAACTCTAGGTCACCATACGGCCTGCAACAAAGATACCCATACTGCATAGTCAGTTATAACACTTTTTGAAATGTTTATCAAATAACTTTATCAGAGAATCTACAAAAAAGCTTTTTACAGTTAGAGCCAATTGTACATAGTATAAATGCGAGTGATATCAAAAGCACAGATACATCAGAGATCACAACGTTAAGCAGACTAATGGTACGAATATAATTGCATTTATTGTATTATTAACTGTAAAATGTTAAAGATTTCACAATACTGTAAACTTACAATCTTCATGCATAGAATGAATAAATAATGTGTTATGGAAGAATAAACCTTCCTATTTAAACTAACAACATAAAAATTGAATGTATTTCAAATCTGTTAATTTAAAATGGGATGAAAATTACAAACGAAATATTTTATTCTTTAAGACAGAAAATCTATTGCGAATGTAACGTTATCATATTTTTCAATACATTATGCATGTTATGTATATATAAACGAAATATATCAAAAGTAGTTTGACATTGCATAGTGATATCTTATTGTTTAACTTTCAGTATTTATTTAATTGTTTCTTTTTAGTTCACAATATAATTGAATACAGAAGTCTGTTTTTCATTGTTTTGTTTTAATCTTACCTCTACATCAAAGGGAGCTACATGTTTGATAATTGAGTGTGCAATTAGTAATTGAATTTTGACCGAAGCGATATGAAGACTCCAGTTTAGAGTTATTTCCCTTTCTGTTATGAACATAAGTGACATATTGATGTATTGAATGAATGGTAAGTGATAGAGACCAACAGTATTTTGATTCGAGGTCCCTGGTTCAGAAAATGAATTTGAGGTCAAGGTCAAAGGTCAAGATCATGTTCTAAATTTTGAATTTTGCTTGTTTTATTTTTCCTCTGACACTTTTAAAGATATATATAAAGAACTAGTGTAAGCTGTTCGCTTTGTTGTGATGAAGATATGATAACTCTGGTTGGAAACAATCAAATGACATCTAATAGCAATTATTGCCCCTGAAATGTTTTAATTTAAGGTTAATTGATTATTACTTCAATATGGTACACTGTACATGATAAATCCATAGAGTCTTTTGTAAAATGTTAAGTGACATAAGACCTTGAACAATGACAACCGGAAGTGACCTTGAAAAAACTGGAAGAAACCATTTGTGCACTAAAAGCATTGAAAAGTACCTATAAATCATAAATAAATATTTTTTTTCTAGGTATACATAAGCCTATCATTTGTGACAAGAAGAGACCTTCAATAATCCGGAAGTCGATAATAATCTCTCTAATAACAGTTAAAAGTATAAAAACCATAATTTGTTTTAATCAGTCTGAAAAAAGCTATCACATGAAACCGGAAGTGACATATTCTTCATCAGAAGTAGCAAATTATCTCCCCCATGTCACACAAATGTATATAGTAACCATTTATTGATCGAATCAGTATGAGGAAACTTATACATAAGCAACACGACTGGTGCCACATGTGGACCAGGATCTGCTTACCCTTCCGGAGCACCAGAGATCACCCCCAGTTTTTGGTGCGGTTCGTGTTGCATAGTCTTTAGTTTTCTATGTTGTGTCTTCTGTACTATTTTTTGTCTGTTTGTCTTTCTATTTTTAGCCATGGCGTTGTCAGTTTATTTTCAATTTACGAGTTTGACTGTCCCTCTGGTATCTTTCGTCCCTCTTTTATGATTGGACGCCAATAGTAACTTTGAGAAAACCGGAAGTAGCTTCTTATTAATTATTAAGAAAATTGATGTGGAAACACCTTCAATTGTTATCAAAGGAAATCTTTTTTCTTCCGCCAAACCCTTTTCTTAAGGTATAAACTTGTTTCGCAAAATGGTACGCGTCATTTTCTTGGGGGTTAAATGCCAATGAAACGGTAAAATGAACATATTAAGTAATTATAGCTTCAAACTTTACAGCTATCATGATGTATACATGCATTTTATCTCAATTCATCTACCAAAGTCCACATGTCCGTCACTACCGACGACCCCCCTTTTCCAACTGATTTTGTTTCTAGGAATCCCATTTCTATGAAATGAAAATAACTTTTGGTCCCGTACATTTTACTGTAAAAATGCAATTCGTCTTATGTACAAAGTTCTGAAATAGAATTCCATCCCTGCAAAAATCTGCTCCAATAAATGTATTTTCTAAAAATAATCGATACGCATTTTTTTTAGGCATTCAATGAATGATTATTCGTGGTTAGCGATAAGACATCAGTTTACCTGTAAATAATTAAAAAAAAAAATGTATTCACGTAATCACTATATATCCACGTGCAGTCTGCATGACGCACTAACTTGACCTGGGAAATTAAAATCTATCACATAAAAATCGCCCACAAATTCGTAAACATTAGTGAAATCCTACAATCAAATTTCTAAAATCCTAGGTGTTGAAGTATGTATTTTGACCTGTAATTTTTTACTTTTTATACATTGCGACTTGGATGGAGAGTTGTCTCATTGGCACTCATACCACATCTTCTTATTTATATTAAAATATAATGTCTTTAGAATGACTCGTTAAGGAAATATTGCAACCAATTTAATATAAAAAAGAAGATGTGGTATGATTATCTATGATACAACTCTTCACACGGTCCAAATGACACAGAAATTAACAACTATAGGTCACCGTACGGCCTTCAAAAATGAGCAAAGCCCATATTTGATTTGATAAAATTTCAGAGAAAAAAAGGAACATGCAGATGATAGCACATCCACAAGTGTTCCTGTGAATAACAGATACTCTTGAGTTACCATGTTGATGAAGCTGTTCAAACCTTGCGCATCCGCTGTACACTACAAAATCGGCGAAAGTACTGACAGATGTTTCTACAAAATAAGTTTAATAGATTCAGTGTTTGTAAATCCTGAATCAAAATCTTTCTAAGAGTGGTTTTAGATAACATTGCTATAGATTTCGGAATTATTACAGGATCACGTCATTTTGTCAATGTTGTATGCGACGGCTCTCCTAAGACATTACTTTGGCAAATTATTATGGACGAACCAAAGAAATGTTCATGGGTTGTCACCCTTACAGGTCTTTACAAAGATGTTTTTTTAATTTTATGTAAAAAGGTTGATCGAAACTCGTGGATATATTGCCTTTGACAATTTATTTAAATTTCCAGAATCAGTTGATGGAATAGGCGGAAACACAAAAGAAAGTTGCGTAGAGTATTTCTATTCGTATCCATGTGATGAGTTAAGCCTTTTCAACTGATTTTATAGTTCGTTCTTATGTTGTACTGTTACACCACTGTCCCAGGTTGGGGAGGTTGGGATCCCGCTAACATGTTTAACCCCGCCACATTCTGTATGGATGTGCCTGTCCCAAGTCAGGGCCTCTAATTCAGTGGTTGTCGTTTGTTGCTGTGTTAAATATTTTGTTTTTGTTTTTTGTACATAAATTAGGCCATTAGTTTTCGCGTTTTGAATTGTTTTACATTTGTCATTTCAAGGCCTTTTATAACTGACTATGCGATATAGGCTTTGCTCATTGTTGAAGGCCGTACAGTGACCTATATTTGTTAATTTCTGTGTCATTTGGTCTCTTGTCTCTTGTGAAGAGTTATCTCATTGGCAATTACACCACATCTTCTTTTTATATTGAAAATCCGCACAATTTGGATTTTTTTGAAATACGATGCTTTTGTACATTTTTCGAATCTAAAAGATTGAAGAAACCCGTGGTCGCAACCTAGGATCCAAAATGTTCTGTAACAAAAGTAGCCAATGATAAAATTGAAACCCTAGAAACAATCAAATTCTGCATCATGGGTGGCGGCCAAAGCAAATGATCTTAAAACCTGTTAGGAATTATTGACAACTTGACCAAAACTGACGTTACAACACAAACTATGCATACTGAAGGAGTCAATACTTGGCCTTTGTTAATGTGACGTGCAAAATGATGTTATTTTGTATTAATTGTAATATCACAAATATTTCATTGTGACATTTGTAGTATTTTGGCCTGATCATCAAAATCATCAAAATCCTAATGCCAATTTTAACCCTTTGTGAACTTATTCCTTTGGCATGGAAGACATCATGCAAAATATATGCTGATTGACAGTTTCGGACTTTGCGATAGATTCCTCCTGCCACCAGAAATTGAAATTGTTTAGATAAACAGCAGTCCTTTTCCCGTAGCGGTCACATCGATGCTCATCAGGGTTTAGATTTCATGTAAGAGGAATGTAATCGTAACATTAAAAATCATTTATCTTGTGTGGCTAACAGTATAAAATTAGAAACAGTAACTAAGAATTACGATACGCTTGGAATTTTGACGGAGAATATTAACTCTTGTACATCCTTGGCTTTCATTAGACCAATGTAAGCAGGTTCTTAATATTGAATAATAGATCACTACGAGAGTCCACTAGTCTAACTATCACATGTTACGATAGTCGGTAAGATAAATTCGTTACACAATGAGCTAGTTACCTAATACGATATATATGGGGTCAGCAAATTCCAAATTGGGATTCGAGCTTCGCTTTCACCCCATATGGGAATTACTGACCCCATAAATATTGTATTAATTCCCGAGTACACTCTGTAAAATAATATTATTTAAAACACAATGATTCCTTCACGCGTATAACAATAGAGACCTTGCCGCAGAACCGTAGTTTTTTTTTTTTTGGTCTTTCGATTTGTTTGTGAATAGATCATAGAAAGCACAAATACAATAACACATTCCAAGGAAAATGGTCCGCAAATTCAAAAATATTCACAAGACAGTGAGACATAAAGTCCAGCAAGTTCATATCATTGTATAATGCATCGGTGACTGTGTTTTTCCAAATAGGCAGTTAGTGTCACAAATTTTTTATGGCCAATTAAGTTGCTTTTTCTTTTAAAAAAAAATATATAAGTTTCTAACACGAGGATCTGAATGGTGTTTACAGAGTAGATGATAATGGGCTAAAAATGCTGAATAAAAATCCAACAAATTAAGAATAGAATAGGTAGACCAAAATAAATATAGAATAGAGGATAATGGGTTGCAAAGCATAAAGGATAGTTAAAATGTGCCAAAAATATAAAGAATAGTGAAACATGGGAAAATACTACAAAATGGTGGACACCCATCAACACCCTCCTACAAGTTATCCGTATATTTCGATTGCTTAATACCAGGATGTAAATAAAATATACAGTTGGTCAATAATTTAACTTATGCTGAATCGTATTTTCAATTCAAGGTTATAGTAGTATAAATATTTGATGACTACTTATTTAGAAAGAAGAGGTATGATACGAACGATTATATAGCTACTGAGCATGTCAACATTCTTCATTTATTTCAATATTATTTGTGTAAATACTACACTTAATGTAATTGTATTGAATATATATACACTTTAGTCCATTTTGGTAATATCCTTTTGGCGTGACTCGGTATTTATATATCCCGCCATTGTGGTATTGTGCAAGGGTCATTTTTTGTCTTCATCTTTTATTTTTGTTGATATGCTTTGTCTATATGCCATTTTGTTTTTCTTTGTTGACATATTTGTTTGGTGTTATAGTGATTAAGATTATAACACAATGTTGACTGCTGTACCCTATTTTTGACATTTTTACCTAAAGTGTCTGTTTAGTTTGTTTTAAATGTGTTACTTCAATCTTTTTTGTATAAAACGTATTGTTTTCTAAAGAGGAATCTGGTTTTCTCTTGGCTTGAATACTTGTCACACCAAACAATCGTAGAGATAACAAAAACTATGGGTTAAATATATACATCATTTCCTGAAAATGGAGAACGAAATTGTGGGTAATTTAAAGTCTGGGACTGCTAGGGATCTGTCTAGTTAGTTTCGTAGCATAACTTTATTACCGATGTATTGCATCGGTTGTATAAGAGAAACTAAAGATTTTAATGAAATTAAGAGATGTGGTATGATTGCCAATGATTCCAAATTGAACGCATTTAAGCAACTATGGGATATAATACGACCTTCAATGATGGGCAATACCCATACTTTAGAATCAGTTTAAGCCAGGATGGAAATAAATATCCCGCCCAACAACATTGAGAAACTAATTGTTCAGAAAAGTTAAAACGAATTTCCGCGCGACTTTGCCGCCTCCGTATGCAGATTTTGTAAAATGTCTACACCATTATAAACATCAATAATAATGTTTCAAGGACGCCTTCACGAGTTTGTTGACCGTTAAGGCGTATCCGTTTCATAGATGGCAACAGATATGTTCCAATTGTCGTCACTAAAATCCCGTCCCCTTTTTCCCGAATTTGACCTACCGAATTAGACTTACGACTGGGTTTGTACTAACATGAGCAACATGACGGGTGCCACATGTGGAGCAAGATCTGCTTACCCTTGCGGATCACCTGAGTTTTAGTGGGGTTCTTGTTACTCAGTTTTGGTTTTCTATTTTGTGTTGTTTGTATGTTTGTCTTTTTTTTAAGCCATGGCGCAGTCAGTGTATTTTCAACTTATGAGTTTGAATTTCCTTAGGTATCCTTCGCTTCTTATTTTCAAGAAGATGTGACAAAAACTTCTTAGTAAACAATCTAGAATAAAAACGTTAAACTGACAGCGGACCTACGAACGGACACACATACCGAAAAGTATAATGCGCTTCTATAATAAGTGGGTTAAAACAATCATCAATCCAAGAATCTACTTTTTACCGATGAAAATCTGGGAAAAAATCTTACGCTTTGTTTTAATTTGTGTGGATAATTCAACGTAGTTCGGAATAACTGGGCGACGGGAATGATTCACCTTGTGATTTGCATTCATTGATACGAAAAATCATAATGAAAAATCTTGAGTTATAAAGAAATTATTTAATGAATGCATATAGCAAATGTGCGCATTTAAATATCTGTTTTACCTTTCACAAAATTCTTTATTATAAATAATAAAATCCAAATATCAAAGGAATTAAAGAAACGTACAGCATATAATGAATGATGCAGCGTTTTAACACCTTACACATGTTGATATTCCAATATCAAGACTGATATGCCGTTCTATGACTTTATCACACTTTGCATACAACGATATGACATTATTTCACCTTGCATAATATGGTATGGCATAATCCATGTTATCATGCCTAGCATATCACGATAAGACATTATCTCGCCTTGCGTAGAATGATATGGCATTATCTCGCCTTCCATACAATGATATGACATTATCTCGCCTTTCATACAATGAAATGACATTATCTCGCCTTGCATACAATGATATGGCATTATCTCGCCTTGCGTACAATGATATGGCATTATCTCGCCTTGCATAGAATGATATGACATTATCTCGCCTTGCATACAATAATATGGCATTATCTCGCCTTGCATAGAATGATATGATATTATCTCGCCTTGCATACAGTGATATGGCATTATATCGTCTTGCATACAATGATATGACATTATCTAGCATTGAGTACCTTGCATCGTTTAAATCCTTCGAATACATTAATATTGCTACAGAGAAGCGAAATTTAGTTTCTTTCGTTGATATCATAGAAATAACTTTTATGCAAATAGCTCTTCGATCCAGCCGCTTCCTTTAGTTTCTCACCCATCGCCATGCTAGGATGAAAACAATGCCTGAAAAAATTCCTCCAATTCCACCTACAATACATAGCCCAAATGAATAGTGAAAGTTGGAAGAATCCAACATAATGCCCCAGAAGAAATTGCTGCGAAGACTATTGTTCCGATCAAGGCATGTCCTCCTGAAAGAAAATAACATATTTGTTAAACTGACTAGTTATTGATTTCCAAGTTAATATTACCTTGTATCTATTATGACGGGAAATGCAAGTTTCAAGTTGTAATTGTTTCTATGATGGCCGACTTTCTGGTGATCTCAACGTCAATAAATGGCTCATTTCTCAATAACTGTCAATGATATAAATTTTGATTTGATTTGAATTAAACTAACATAAAGCAATCCCAGAGTGTCAAATTTAATGGCTTAATCATGTCCTGAACCTGTAAGAATACTTGAAGTGGTTCATCAAACTACAGGGAGATAACTCTGTAAAAATCAGCTGAACGTTTTAATCACGTTCTATTCTTAAGAAAATATTAAGCTTCTCAATGATCAAAATTAGTGTTTGTCAAACTGCCATATATCCAATGAAATTTTTCCGATAAAGTGTGTGGTTCAAGTTTTTCGAAATGTTTGTATTTTTGTCAAAGTAAATATTTTGTCAAAATTTAATGAAAATTAAACGAGTCAAATTAATTTTAGTCAAGGTGTTTGGTACCACCTTAAAGAAGGAAAAAAAACATTTATTTCAACACAATCGCAACTTTCAGGCAACCACTGTCATTTTTTGAAGTCTTTTACAACAGACATTGTATAAGGCATGTGATAAGCTTTTATTGTGTCAACAAGTTAAGCGATATTACGGTCTTCATTTGTTCTAGTTACCAACTGAAATCAACAAGTTTTTTTATATTTCAAACAGTGTAATGACCATTTTTCAATTTTAATTCCTCAACCATGATATAGATTTTCAAAATGTTACACTCAAGATGAATAAACCAACTTTTAATTCGAAACACGAATTGAATTATAATTCTTTCAATTTAAATTTGATCGAACTATAGGTTCTATATAGTTTATAGACGAAACCGTTCGAGCATAAACATAAAAGAATATAGGAAAATCCAACATCCTGTTGTATCAAAGTAAGGAGTTTCGTTATGACGAAAACCTTAATACAGATTTTGCGACTTACTGATTTTCCGTCTTGTGAAATTAAAGCAAATTTAAAACATTTGTCAAAGGAAGATACTAAATTACGAGGATGTTGAGAAAAACAGCATAGGATAGTTGTTATAAGCCATTCTGATAATATTGTCTACTATTATAATTAAACCAATCTTGTATTCAGTTTGTTCCTTAGTCATGAAAGGTAGAACTGAGACTCTGGTAAATACCAAAACGATTGAATACAAAATGAATAAGAACATGTGCACTCTTCGCCTCGACTATGACGATGATATAATGAAAACAAGTCTGTTCTCAGTTTTCGTAATGACACTTACAGTAGACGCATTTCAAGGTTTCGCTGATGAACAGGGTTAGTTTACATTTTCTAAACCTCAACCTTGCTTACAATTGGCTACAAAACCTAACAATCATCATATAAAATGACTAAAAACTGCACTTTACTATTTTTTGTATACTGAAGTTGTCTTTCTTTTTTATATATGAGCTTTGTCGACAGAATGTCTATATACCATTTTGTTTTCCTTTGTTGACATAGTTGTTTGTTTTATAATAATTGAGATTATAACACAATGTTGACTGCTGTATCCAAATTTTTGACATTTTTACCAATTTCATATATATAAAAAGATGTGGTATGAGTGCCAATGAGACAACTCTCCATCAAAGTCAAAATTTGTAAAAAGTAAACCATTATAGGTCAAAGTACGGCCTTCAACACGGAGCCTTGGCTCACACCGAACAGCATGCTATAAAGGACCCCAAAATGACTAGTGTAAAACCATTCAAACAGGAAAACCAACGGTCTAATCTATATAAATAACGAGAAACGAGAAACACTTATGAACCACATCAGCAAACGACAACCCTGAACAACAGGTTCCTGACTAAGGACAGGTGCACACAAATGCAGCGGGTTTAAACGTTTTAACAGGAGCCAACCTTCACCCTTACCTGAAACAGCGGTACAACACTACAACATAGACAGACACACCTTAAAATATCAATTGAAATGGCTGAACTCAATCAAAAAGAAATATTAACAAAACAAGTAAACATACACTGAACGAATAAGTATGATTTATGACACAATATACATACAATATGTAAAACAATGTAAAAAAGACAACTATAACCTGGGACAAAATGGTGTTAAATAATAACGTACACAGGTAACTTTAAATATAATAATTTTGCTGTTAGGAGTACGGAAATATTTTTTTACAAAATAATTTTGTTGTTCATTACGAGAACAGACGTGAAAATTTATAGTAATACTAAACACTTACCAAAGGTGGTACATATAAAAAATAGTGAGACGAGATATAACACAAAAACAAGCACCACTGAATAACAAAAATGCATTACAAATTGTGTCAACAGGTCAAATCAACACGAAAGTACTGAAATTACTGAAAGCTAGTTAAAAGCCAAAAACAATTAATAATAAAAAAAAAAATCATGCATCAGAGACTAAAATCAATCAAAACACATCCCAGAGATTTAGTGTTTTAACGCCATGGACAGTCAAAGAAGACATGACTTGTGCAATACCAAAATATATCTGTTTCTTTTGCTCTCACATGTTTGTCAATATAATGGATTTATATGCGACTGTCATAGAAGTAATAAGTTTAAGTACCTATAAAACCAGGTTTAATCCACCATTTTCCACATAAGGAAATACCTGTACCAAGTCAGGAATATGAAAGTTGTTTTCCATTCGTTTGATGTGTTTGAGTTTTAATGTTTGCCATTTAATAAGGGACTTTCCGTTTCGATTTTTCCTTGTCGTTTGATATTTTTGTTATATTGAATTTCACATTGACATAATTTTCAGTTAAATTATTAATATTTACCTGCCATGAAGTTGAGTAAGCCTATAACAACATACATAATTCCCTTTTCCTTGAGTACAAACATCTTATAGAAAGCACATACCAAAGCTGCGACAAAGGCTACCAGTGCAAAGCTTTCCAGAACTCCGGCAGCTGTAAATTGGGCGTCACGTACTGGTGCATCTGCGATATTGTATTATAAGAATAAGGCTAATAAATATGTGTGTTAGGATATCTTCCGATAAAAACACGGGAATGTAGGCAGACAGTTTTTCTTATTTTGCTTCTTTTGTACCTTTAATATATGACGATAATTTGCAAATTTGTCAATTTTCACCTCGAGAGGGCCAAATAAAGGTTAATAATAGGCATTATGAGGCATTCAAAAATTCGACAGTAAGAAAACCCTATACACAAACATTTCTTTTATATATGCATAACAGCAAGTCGTTCGGTGGTTTTATTCCCATTTCTCTTTAACAACCTCTAATATACCAAAGGTCCGTTAATATACATACAAACTATTTCATGTCATCACTGAACCTAGTAAGCCTGCTAGGTATTGGGTCTTATAATAACACGCTTAATGTTATTGTAGTGATACCTTCATGCAACTAGATTTAATTACAAGAATAAGCATGAACGTATGTTGTAATGCATTTGTTTTCTATTATTAGATTGATAACATATCGGTCACTGAAAGGAAGCCATTTATTTAAAAATGTGTAGCTGTGTTGATATTCAAAAACATTTTCTTCACTGACAATTTCAAAACTTGTCATTCTTATCTTATGAAATAACACATGTCAATTTGGGCCCATCAACTCGTGTAGCCTTTTATTTCATTAAAAGAGATAGATGACACTCTGCTGCTATAATACAAGAAAATTATTCAAACTATATTAGAATTATTGAAGCACATGAACTCAATTTTCCATACTGTTAATCATACAAAACAATAAAATACCAATTCAAGATGCAAAATCCTACCTTTTCCTCATAATATAGCGTACGCAATGTGAAAAGTACATTTTTAATCAGTAAAAACTGAAATCAGTCCGATAGTCTACCAGAGACTAAAGGACATTGTAAACAACTATAGGGTCTTCAACAATGCACAAAACCCATCTTGTTAGTCAGCTATGAAAGGCCACAGCATTGAAGAATATTAAATATAGCATCACAAAATATAAAACAAACTATATTAACCAAATGAAAAAGACTAAACTCATCACATTATTTTTGAACACTCAAAAAATCAAAAGGACAACACATACAAGAAGAATCCTCGGCGTTACTGAGCCATTTACAACTAATAAATAAAACATGCATTCCCTTAATAAGATTATAATCAGTACAACCAACGGACTTTGTGTAAATACGTCATAATAATACAAAAAAGTAAGTATCGACTGGATGTAGGGTTTAAGTTATTTCTTCTATCAGCTCATAGACATAGTATTGTAATGTGACCGTGACGTCAACAATGTTTGTTCATGATTTACTGCTTAAAAAATGGAATTTAGAATTAAATTATAAGAAATAACTGTAATATTTTGTCTGCCTATTCGAAATAATCTCAAAAATATGTTGCACACTTTTAAATTACCCGTTACAGGGGTTATTCAGTTGTTGTTTTTAATTTTATTTCTTCAATAAATATTAAAGTCATTCCTTAAATGAATAAAAATTAAGACAAGACTACAAATGAAAACAATATTTAGATATCATACTACAGCGTTAATTGTATAGCCTTTTAGGATAAAATGATTCGAATTATCAATACGTTTACATGGATCATATATACATTTACTGGATCTATTAACAATATCACTGAACGAAATCGGATGTGATATTGTCCATGTAAGGAGATTTATACAGGATCAGCCAAACTTTCAAATAAACAATGTCCATCTATGCAACAATTCAGTAAAAGAGACCAGTTATATGTCGGGAATAATCTTCATCAGGTTTGCTCGTAATTTTTATGAAGCCAACACTAGGCAATTAATGATTAAGATCAGTAAAATGAGAAGAATGAATTTGATACATTTTTCTTAATCGCTGAGAGTGGCTTTTGTCATCAAGCGTATGATAAATAATTTGAATTACTGACAATATCATTGTGTAATGAAATACATATAACATATAAAATTGAGAATGGAAATGGGGAATGTGTCAAAGAGACAACAACCCGACCACAGAACAGACAACAACAGAAGGTCACCAATAGGTCTTCAATGCAGCGAGAAATTCCGCACCCGGAGGCGTCCTTAAGCTGGCCCTAAACAATTATATATACTAGTTCAGTGATAATGGACGTCATACTAAACTCAAATTATACACAAGAAACTAAAAGTAAAAATAATACAAGACTAACAAAGGCCAGAGGCTCCTGACTTGGGACAGGCGCAAAATGCGGCGGGGTTAAACATGTTTATGAGATCTCAACCTCCCCTATACCTCTAGCCAATGTAGAAAAGTAAACGCATAACAATACGCACATTAAAAGTCAGTTAAAGAGAAGTCCGAGTCCGATGTCAGAAGATGTAACAAAAGAAAATAAACAAAATGACAATAATACATAAATAACAACAGACTACTAGCAGTTAACTGACATGCCAGCTCCAGACCTCAATTAAACTGATTGAAAGATTATGTCTTCATCATATGAATATCAGGCACAATCCCTCCCGTTAGGGTTTAGTATCATACCATCATAAAATATATGAGAAGAGCATAACCCGTGTCATGCCAACAACTGGTTTTAAATAAATGTGTTTAGTTCCGATGCAAAGACCCTATAAGTGAATCAATATTAAAGCCAAAATATGCAATCTTTAATGACCTGACAACAGTATCGTAACTATATCCCTTCTTAATAAGTCTATTTAAAGGTTTTGTTAGCTTCTGAGGTGAATACTGACATTTTAGTGCTTTATAAAGAATATTACCATAAAAGATTGGATGTGAAATACCTGAACGTATAAGAAGTCTGCATGTTGAGCTATATTTACGAATGATGTCCTTGTACCGATGATAAAATTTAGTAAATGTTTTGACTAGTTTGTGATATCGAAAACCCTGGTGTAATAATTTTTCTGTAATACATAAATTTCTTTCGTTAAAATCTAAAACGTTGTTACATACACGAGCGAATCGTACAAGTTGAGATATATAAACACCGTAAGATGGTGACAAGGAACGTCACCATCTAAAATGGATAATTAACGATAGGAAATGAAAAATCATCTCTTTTATCATAAATTTTGTATTAAGCTTTCCGTTAATGATATAGATATCAAGATCGAGGAAAGGGCAGTGGTCATTGTTAGTATTAGCTTTATTTAAAGTAAGTTCAACAGGATAAATTTCTTTAGTATACATACTGAAGTCGTCATTATTGAGAGCCAATATATCATCCAAATATCTAAAAGTATTATTAAATTTTTGTATCAGATGTTGTTTCGATGGGTCTTTGCTGATTTTAGTCATAAATTGTAACTCATAGCAATACAAAACAGGTCCGCAATAAGTGGTGCACAGTTAGTCCCATTGGAATTCCGATAACCTGACGATATACGGAATCTCCAAAGCGAACAAAAATATTATCTAGTAAAAATTCAAGGGCAGATATAGTATCAAAGCATGTCCAATTGACATAGTTCTTTTGTTTATTGCTACTAAAAATGACCTAAAAGAGTTAGAACATATGTATTCACATTGTATAGTACATGACATGTATATTTGATGTGATATCACCGATAACGACATATTACATTTTGAAAATCAATTACGCATTACCTCGTTTTTTAGGTTCATAAGTGCATATTTGTATAGCTTAAGTCTATTACAAAAATATTTGACTACACATTGAAACTAAATATAAAACATTTATGTTCATCACACACATGACACAGTCAATTTGACTTGCTTTTTCTCAGCAAAGAATGCATATTTAAAATTTAGAGACTCCTGCATCTGTGGTGAAGGGAACGATGAAATCTGTTAAGAAAATAAAGACATACCTGTAAAAAAGTTACACACTTCTACTCCATTTGATTGAAAACATGATTTCCATAATCCCATATGAACTAAATCTCCAATTGTATACCAATATGTGGTTGAAAATCCTATTATATGCAGAATGAATGAAACAGTGCTAATAATACTTCCCCCAAAAATCATCGGTGGAATAGTAGCTAAGGTATCCGCCATCATCAAATATTAGTCGTCTGTAGTGTTTAAATTCGCTAATGTCTATCGATAACACGTATTATGCGGTTTTATAAAGGTATGTTCGCTATTGCATAAGTGATATTTCTAATTTTCAATCTTTTGTTTTATAGTAAGTAAGTCGAAAGATGACGTGCAATGGACATGGTTCGGATACGCACACGGATACAAGTGCAACCTTCCTAGAAAGTCACTGAGTGCTTTGTAAAATTATAAATTACGTCAGATTTTTTTTTGTGTTTGTGTGCTTTTTAAGCTAAAACTTAAGTTTTTTTTATTATTCAATTCGTATTTACTGTGGATATATTCGTCTTATATTGAAAAACCAATTTTCGTAAATTTCATAGGTAAAGGTGAACTACGAATTGAGAAATGTTCAACGAAGTCTAAATTTTCTAGATCCTTGTATGCTAACCACGAAAATACAATTTTCCCTGAATCAACTTAAATACATGAATCCTTTCATAAAGTATATCTATTATCTTAGTTTGAATTAACGCAAACGATATTGGAGATATGTAAAAAAAAAAGGAATACATTGTTTCAATGGTGTTAGAAAAGAAATTTGGATTTTATATGTTTGCAAGAAACTCATTGTTAAACATTGGGAAAAAGAATAGGGTAAAAAATGGGAAGGGTTACGTTTTAGGTGTAACGGGACTTCCGCTTCTTACGAGATATCATTTTTAGTAACACCAAGTTAAGATATTAACGTTAATGACAAATATAGAGCTGCAGAGGAAGGAAATTGATAGTTGAATCTAAATTAGACTCAAACGAAATTGTTCGAATTTTTAATGTCTACGCCCCTTTTGATAACATAGAAAGAAGTCTACGCCCCTTATAATAGCATAGAAAGAAGTCTTCGCCCCTTATAATAGCATAGAAAGAAAAGACTTCTTCATGTTCTTTGATAAGTTAATCCAGTATAAAGAAAATGATGTCGTGAACTATATGTTATAGCAGATTTTAACTCTTGTCTAAATAAGTAATTTGATAGATACAAACAAAAAGCAATACTCATTTTCAAGGGATAATCATACTCGTGAATAGATTAAATATTCACTAGTGAGAATATCAATTGTAGATTAAACAATTCAAATACCATTTATTTCCCGTTCAGTGATCACAACGGCGTGACAATTACTATGAAAACCAACGAACCAGAAAGAGGTCCTGGTTATCAGGAAGTTAATAAAAATGAATTAAAGATATATTTGAAACATTCTGGAATTCTTGGAAACATAACATAAATACATTTAAAGATAAAAAGGAGTTATGGGACCGAGAGGCTTGGGAAAATCACAAAATGTAAATAATACTCTCTCTGAAACAGCAAAAAGTTTATGTGATAGTGAAATTTTGAAAGATGAAATAAAAAGGGATACATTACCCCGGAAAGTTGGCATAACTGCACTTCGAGAATGCATCGGGAGCTAAGATAAATTTTGAAAGGACTGCAGGGTTATATTTTGGTCGTTAGAAATATATAGCTCCAAAATAGTCAAGTCAACCAATTAAAGCATTGGGAAATATGCAAGGATACAGTATAAATGAAGACGCTATATGGTTAGAAAAAAGTCGTGTATTGAGGTTTTAAAATCTCGTGACTTAACAATCAAGAACAGGGTCCTTATAGCAAAATCATTGATTATATCTAAAGTATGGTTTGAAATTGAAATGCGAGGAACATGTAAAAAAATTTAAAAGTAATAAACAACATCAAGTTGAATTTTAAGTGGGAGGGAGGAGAAAATATACTTAACGATGTTGAAAGGGAAGTGTGTTGCTTACCAGCAGGAGAAGGGAAAATGGGTATGATCAACACAGACTCGTTCATTAAATTAAGCAAATCAAAAGCGTGCAATAGATATTAAGATCACAAAACGGTAACTGGAACACGCTTGTCAAATTCTGGGTAAGAGGAAATACAGATTATTGGAAATGTAGAAATATGATCAAATATCAGTCTAAATGTTTAATGATATGCAAAACGGAAACTCGACAGTTTAATAGAATCTATGGATATATCATTATTTTCACACAAAAAAAAAAAAAAAAAAAAAAATATGCAGCTGAATTAAAGCTTATTTAAAGCTTCTTAATTTCTGTAATTACCAATTCGACAAAATGTTTCCTACACCTTTTAAAAAAATTGACAACTAATTCTGTCCTGTTTTGGAATTAAATTTTTACGAAGACATTGATATGAAACATCGAGGTATTTAGAACTCAGTACTAACTTTTGATATTAATAGTAATAGGGCAAAGGTACCTTTAACACAATAAACTCCTACGTCTTCTCCATGACCACAATTATGTTGCCACCATGCCTTATGCGCACATGCTGTCAATGAGAGTTCATCCCCATAGCAAGCCATATCATCAAGCCATATTTGACCACTTCCATCTCCAGCTGTATAGTAACTTTCTGCTGAACTAAAACAATATTTTATGGTTGAAGGCTTTTAGATATTTATAAATAATATACATATAGTAGTGAGGAGACCAAAATTATATTTCCACTGTTGCAATATTTGAATCTGGATTGTTTTAAAATTCTTATAATGTTAAAAGGATGATTTTGTATGATTGTCAACTCTCCAACTATTGGTCATAGTACAGTCGTCATCCATGAGCATTACTCAATCCAAACTACAAGTTATAAAAGCTCCGAAATGCCAAACTAGAGCAATTAGCTTTTCCAAATCTATCTGGTTGTTAGTGATATATCTAACATTACAGAAGAAAGTATAATGAGCCACTTATTAATAATTTTCCTTACCTACATTGTACTGTTGTCTACATAACTAACATCTAACGAAAGGCATATTTATAAACTGAATTTCATCTAAAATGAAAACAACACTTTATAAATTTCATGCGTCCGTAGTTATTTCTAAATCTACCTTCATCACAAAGGCTTAAAGCCGATTATTTGAAATCAAGAATGTAGAGAACCGAAATTGTTGATGAGCTATATGACCGAAAAGGACATAAAATAATAGCCAAATCCTTCAAAGGTCAACTTGCTTGAGGAAATTGAAACCTTAGTTTCTAAATGATTTATAAATGTTAGATTTGAACATTTTGACAATATGAATTTGAATCTCCATAAACCAACACTTTTGAATGTAAACTATTACAATTTAAACCCTCGAAATCAGTACGGAGATATGCTTATAACATGTATACAGCTATCAAGTGATATCCCTCAAATGCCCACCTTAATATTATACCTTTTGAAAAACAAATTTCAGGCAATGTATATAACAACATCACAAATTTGCCTTGCTATGAATATGCTTCAATATTTCGTACTGGATATTATTTTCGTTCTGGTAATCATGGTAATAGTATAAGCATAAATCCGATCCTTTGAAGTGATTCCCATTTGTTCAAACGAAGCTATTTACAGCATATTATAAGGTATGGCTGGTCTGCGTAATTAAAAGCCTTGCAATTACCTGTATTAGTTAAATACTTGTTTTGCGGTATTTGGTGAATATTAGCCTCAATGACAACCATATCCTATCTTCTTATATCTATATAGAATAGAATAAAGAATGGAAACAGTGAATGTGTCAAAGGGACAACAACCTGACTAAAGAGCAGAAAACAGCCAATGACCCCCAATGGATCTTCAACGCAGAGAACAAATCTTGCACCCGGAGGCAGGCATCAGCTGGCCCCTAAACAATACGTTTTGAACCTCCAACCTCCAACGATGCGAGCTGTTTTTAGTTAAATTCAAAATTCAAAATGTTAAGATTAGATACATCAGAAAAGCATTTATATTCTATTTGGGATAGTTTATTTATTCCTTCTTGCTAATAGTCATAGCAAATAAATAAAATAAAAACAGTATCTATATCAATTGTTATTGAAAAAAAAATTCGAAATAAATATTCGACATAAATTGAATAATGCCTTGGAATTGTGTTGCGCTGGAATGAATGGAAGTGGAAGCCATATCATTAAGCCATATTTGACCAATACCGTATCCAGCTGTAAAAAAAAACGTTCTGTGGAACTAAAACAAATATTTTCTGGTTGAAGGCGTTTCACAAAATGTATTTAAAAATATGTATTTTCCATCAATTCTGAATAAAACCTAACCATATTAAAAGTGCAGTTTTTGCAATTTAAAATTTAAAATTTCAATAAATGGAATATCTGTGTCACATGTTCGACTACGGATATGTGCAACTTATCTAAAACACAATCCCATCCTCCTCTTTCTCGACTAATCAACACGACGGATGCCACTTGTGGCCAGAAACTACTTACCCTTCTGCAGCGCGTGTGTTTTTTGGGTGTGGATCGTGTTAAGTCTTTTGTTTTCTATGTAATATTTAGTTATTGTTGTTTGTCCTGTCACCGTTTTAACTTTTTGCAATAGTTTTGTCTGTTTATATTGGACTTTTCGAATGACCCTCCCCCTTGGTATGCTCTTTCTCTCTTTCTTTCTGCCAATCGTTCTCTTAGCAGGAAGAACAGTACAGCCATGTATTGACAGAAAATTACAGTTTTGTATGAGAAAGATATATTTTAAAAATCTCGTCGAAGTGTTTGTTTAACATATCCCCCAAAAAAAATACTATCACTCTACAACTCAACTCACCACTGTCAAGATGCTTACAGAATATGTAGAAAAACTCTGTTCAGTAGTACCAGACGAAATAAAAAACGAGCGACCAGACGAAGAGTACGAACAAACGGACAAAACGAATGCAACATCGCACCTACTCCTTGAATGGTGATATAAAAAATAATGTTTAGGACGCTGCACCGATATTTTGATCCACATATGACATAATTTACAATATAAATTGAAAATAACACTTTCAAAATGTTATGCATGCGAAGGACATTTCAGGATTTCCTAAATCAGGAACGTTCAAAGCCAAAATTGAAAGGTCTTGAATAGTTTATGCAAATATTGATCCTTTGTTATACTGTTAGGGTACAATTATACTTTATTAATGATAATACGTGTCTAATAGATACGATACTAATAGATACGATACTGTTGTCAGGTCATTAAAGATTGCATATTTTGGCTTTAATATTGATTCACTTATAGGGTCTTTGCATCGGAACTAAACACATTTATTTAAAACCAGTTGTTGGCATGACACGGGTTATGCTCTTCTCATATATTTTATGATGGTATGATACTAAACCCTAACGGGAGGGATTGTGCCTGATATTCATATGATGAAGACATAATCTTTCAATCAGTTTAATTGAGGTCTGGAGCTGGCATGTCAGTTAACTGCTAGTAGTCTGTTGTTATTTATGTATTATTGTCATTTTGTTTATTTTCTTTTGTAACATCTTCTGACATCGGACTCGGACTTCTCTTTAACTGACTTTTAATGTGCGTATTGTTATGCGTTTACTTTTCTACATTGGCTAGAGGTATAGGGAAGGTTGAGATCTCATAAACATGTTTAACCCCGCCGCATTTTGCGCCTGTCCCAAGTCAGGAGCCTCTGGCCTTTGTTAGTCTTGTATTATTTTTACTTTTAGTTTCTTGTGTATAATTTGGAGTTTAGTATGACGTCCATTATCACTGAACTAGTATATATATTTGTTTAGGGGCCAGCTTAAGGACGCCTCCGGGTGCGGAATTTCTCGCTGTATTGAAGACCTATTGGTGACCTTCTGTTGTTGTCTGTTCTGTGGTCGGGTTGTTGTCTCTTTGACACATTCCCATTTCCATTCTCAATTTTATCCAGATATGAAAAAGCAAAACAAAGAAACTAAAATTGATAAAGAAAATTAAAAGCAAATTTGACGACACCATAATAGATTTGATTTTCTCTGAAAATTACGTTCAATATTTGGCACTAAACATTTTTTCAACATCTGATTTGTTTAAAAATTTTATACTTAAATCAAGCAGCTGATTTATCCTTTAAATTGATTCTCATTGTGGTCACACGAATCTATGCACCCTACTATAGGGTATGTTTTTTCTGTGTTTTCTAATGATATTCTAAATAAAGTTACATCCTTGTCATGTGGTGTCTGTAGGATATTTTTGTCGACGACAATAACGCTATATATTTTTATATTTCATATGAGGGAAATAATAGTCAATAAATACCTGAATCCAATCATTCTACATGCTGCATGTGCATCATTTAAATCAAAACTATCATCGCAAACCGTCCCCATAGTCTATTATGATACATTTCAAGTCGACCATGATTTGAACCTCCAACGATGCGAGCTGTTTAAAATATTATTATATTATTATACTATATACATGATATATGCCTAAAAATTAATAAGCATCGCATCTTTTAGTCATATTGTCTAAACTACAACAATATTTATATCAAATTGGTACTGAAAAAAAAGTTCGAAAACAACATAAATAAAGCAATTTTGTGAACTTTTCTGCTCCTAAAATAAAGGAATGAATAAAGGAAAATTATAACCAGGCCATTTGTTTTGGCCGCTTGAAAAAAATTCGTATAAATCTACCAAATACCATCTTTCAGATGTTTATACGACAATAGAGAGTCTGTTCATTATCAGTATTTATACCTTTTTTGCCTCACATATTTGCATTCGGTGTCAAGCTTCTTAAATTTAGTGCTTAACTGCAAAAAACTGACACAATAACTTCATTTTGGGATCTTGTCATTAATATTTAGATTCCAGCAATAGCTTTACCACCTAAGATAATTTGCTACAAAACGTGTTTATATAGACAATGTTTGAAAAATGTCTTTTTGTGTAAGGTTGTTGCTCATATTCATTTTGCGCAACATCTGTGCATAACATTACCATTGGTTGTCAATTTGTTAATTTCGGGATTTTTTTATTCTAAATTTCTTCATATATGAACTTTTTACACTAGGGTGTTCAGATTGCATTAGCGTTGTGCATTCTTTGAAGACCGTACTGTGACCTGTTTTTGTTTACATCTTTTTCCTTTGATCAATATTGATAATCATAGCACTTCTCCTTGTTTTTACATTATCACCTGTCTATTGCTTAAGAACGCAATAAAGGAATGTGTTATGTTCAAAATAAATTTGGAAAATGAATTCTCTTTTTTTTAAATCTATAAATACGTTAAGGGTTTGTGTATCAAGTTTTTACAGGTGTTATATTCAAATACTGACAATGATAGACACTTCAGAAATGGTCACTTTCCAAAGAAAAAAGATATATTCGAAATTATTTATGCAATTCACAAATGTCCTTTAGATTTGTTCTATCCACTTTGTGTTTATGTAGCTTTCGTTATTAATACATTTGATGTCGAGCATGCATCTTGTTATATAATTATTAACGTGCAAAATGTATTTATAAACTTAAACACATTTTACTCGTACTTTAGAAAACAAAAATGAAAATGTAATTGTTTTAAACCAACTGTCTATAAATAACAAAATTAATCAAGATTGGAGGAATCAATAATCAATATATCATACCCATTTGGGACTGTTCCGAACCATTCCGAGGTACACAGATCACAGCTGAACTACAAATTGCCACAACAAAGATAGTTAGCATCGTTCTTTGTTGTTTCTGTAACAAAAAAGTCAAACTTATGATCAACTTACAAATCAGATAACAGAACAAATACAACTCAAATAAAATTTCTGCAAGAGATCTCAGGACTCATTTGCATGTTCACCTCATGTATCCGTTCAAAATCCCACTATATGACTTTAGTCTAAGTATGCCTAAAGCTGGTTTCAATACAAAACCGGAATTGATCAAGGATTCAATTCATTAATATTCCTATTCTACCATGTTTTGTGGAATTTCTACGTAAAGATTTAAATGAAACATAATTTTCCGATAACCTTGTATGTAGAATTTGTGAAAACCATGAATTCTATTATTCGCAAAATTGCAAATATTACAGAATGCACGAAAATCGGTACCCACTAATATAAATGAATCTACACTATAAAGAATAAGTAATAACTTGCTCAAAATAGAGAACTGTGTATCAATAAAGTCTGTTCCCTTGGAGATATTTCGTTTCCTTGGAATAAATCTTGTTTTACAATTTTAACAACAAATGAAATATCAACCCTTAAATCTTGGTTGGCTACTGAGAAATACAATTTTGCACGATCGAAATATAAAATTGTTTAAAATTGCAATATCTATTAATTCAGTCTTAAGTTTTCTATATTATGTTTTGTATAATAAGTGTTATTTGATCGTTTTTCATTTTTTGTAATGGCATTGCCAGTTTGTGTTCGATTTGTGAGTTTGAATTTCTCTTTGGTATTTTTTGCCTATCTTTTAATTCACCCATTGTTGCTCAAAGTGTTTTATGCTTTTGTGGTACTATGTTTTACCTTTACTTTAAATTAAAATTCATCTGATGCATCATTAACAACAGTTCTTACCTCTCTCACCTCTCTCAATTTAATGGGACTGGAAATATACTTGAACTAAGAGATGATAGTCACTAATCTAATGTTCTCAATTGATAATGTTTGGCCGGCCGCTCTGGTATTTATATTGAGTGAAACGCTATATTCACATATCGTTATACGTATACTTAATTAGCTTTTATACGATCTTTACAATTATTATATATTTTTTTAATGTTTAGAGTGTTTGTGATGTTTTAAATAATTATAAAAAATATTTAAACACAAAGCAATACCTACCTGACACAACAGTAAAAATGAATTGAGAGACAAAAAGCAACACTTACCTAACAGCAGTTACAAAGTACTGAGAAACAAACAGCAATAGTTACCTCAAACAGCAGAATCAATGTAGTTAGGGTCTAAAAGCAGTACTTGCATAACAAAGCAGTAACAATGTATTGATCAACAAAAACCAGTTCTAACCAGACACAGCAGTAACAATGTATTCATAAAACGCAATACTGAACTGACATAGTAGTAGAAATGCATTGATGAAAAAAGCAATACTAACCTGACACAGCAGTAACAATGTATTGACAGACATTGAAAGCATTACCAACCTGACATACAAATGTAGCAATGTATTGAGAGACATAAAGCAATACTAAACTGACATAACAGTAACAATGAATTGATAAAAAAGCAATACTTACCTGACACAGCAGTAACAATGAAATGATAAAAAAGCAACACTAAAAGAGAGGCGAAAGATACCAGAGGGACTTTAAAACTCATAAATCGAAAACAAACTGACAACGCCATGCCTAAAAAAGAAAAAGACCAACAGACAAACAATAATACACAAAACACAACATAGAAAACGAACGACTGAGCAACACGAACCCCACCAAAAACTGGGAGTGATCTCAGGTGCTCCGAAAGGGATACCTGACATAGCAGTAACAATGAATTGATAAAAGAAGCAAAAGTAATCTGACATAGCAGTAACAACTTGAATGTAATTTTAAACAAAACAAATAGTTACCAAACAGCAGTAACAATGTATTAACAGACATGGAAAGCATTACCAACCTGACATAAAAATGTAGCAATGTATTGAGAGACATAAATCAATACTAAACTGACATAACAGCAACAATGAATAAAGAAACAAATAGGAAATACGAGAAAACACATAACGGCAATATAAATCATTGCGAATATGTCATATATGTAAGACTAAGATATTCGAATTCTCTTATATGAGTACTTCAACAAATTTGAAAATCGAGAAATAAATCGTCGCGATGTCGGATAGAAAGCTTTTATGCGATAAAAAAACGTCCGCGTAAAAGTTGGTAAACAGTTACTGTATATTATTAAATACTTGACATGACATGACACGTTAAGGGTTGACTGGTTTAAAGAAATCTGGCCATCCTTGGTTATATACGCAGCCGCGGATGGTATGAATGGGGTAGTTAAACCCAATGACAACGTGTAGGAAGCCTCGCTCTCTGCAGTTAAAGAACCATTTCAACAACTCTGAGAGTTTAGAAGGTGGTCTGATTGCAAGGGAAATTATCTTGTCTTAGGGAAGAATAGATCTTACTTTGTAAAAATCTCTCTGATTTAAACAAAAAATTCTCTAAAAATGACATTATCAACATTCTTGATTTCTTGATTGACAACATGTTTGTTACGTTTGGAGGACGTGTTATTCAAACAATCGGCATTCCCATGGGAACCAACTGTGCACCTCTTCTTGCCGACTTGTTCCTTTATTCATATGAGGCTGACTTCATACAGGAATTTCTTAGGAAGAAAAAAAAAAAAGAAGTTAGCAGTATCCTTTAACTTTACTTTCCGCTATAAAGATGTTCTCTCACTAAATAATTCAAAATTTGGTGACTATGTTGAACGCATCTATCCCATTGAATTTGAGATAAAAGATACAACAGCTACAATTAAGTCTGCCTCATATCTGGACTTACATCTAGAAATTGACAATGTCGACTGCATACGGAGTATATCTCCAAATTGATACGATATTCCATGGCTTGATAGAGGTTGCTGCTCACAAGAAAGCTTTTAAACCAAGAGTTCCAAGTGGTGAAGTTGAAATCATCCCTTCGTGAATTTTACGGACGCCATCACGAGTTGGTTGACCGTTATGGAATATCCGTTTCACAGATGATAGCAGATATGTTCTTAATGTCGTACCTACAATCCCATCCCCTTTTCCCGAATGTGACCTACCGAATTAGACTTATTACCGGGTTTGTACTAGCATGAACAACAGGATGGGTGTCAAATGTGGAGTAGGATCTTCTTACCCTTCCGGAGCACCTGACATCAACCCCAGTTTTTGTTGGGATTCGTAGTGCTCAGTCTTTAGTTTTCTAAGTTGTGTTTGTGTACTATTGTTTATAGTTATAGGAAGATGTGGTATGAGTGCCAATGAGACAACTCTCCATCCAGGTAACAATTTATAAAAGTAAACCATTATAAGTCAAGGTACGGCCTTTAACACGGAGCATTGGCTCACACCGAACAGCAAGCTATAAAGGGCCCCAAAATTACTAGTGTAAAACCATTCAAACAGGATTTTGTCTGTTTGTCTTTTCTTTAGCCATGGCGTTGTCAGTTTATTTTCGACTTATGAGTTTAAATGTCCCTTTGGTATCTTTCGCCTCTCTTTTCTATGCCCTATCTAAAATACCATTTTCCAGTAACAGTCAACATTTCCGAAATCCATCCCGGTTGTCTCATCATGGAAAACCTACTTAATGCCATTTGTTTTCTTTGTTGAAATAATTATTTTTCTCATAGTGATTAAGATTATAACACAATGTTGACTGCTGTACCCCAATTTTGACATTTTGACATATTATGTCAGTTTGTTTTGTTCACAAATTGCGACTGTCATACAAGTGAGAGGTTTAGCTAGCTATAAAACCAGGTTCATCCAACATTTTCTACATAAGAAATTGCCTATACCAAGTCAGGAATATGACAGTTGTTTTCCATTCGTTTGATGTGTTTGACAGTTTTTTTGCCATTTGAAAGAGGACTTTCCGTTTTGAGTTTGGTATTTTGTTATTTCATTTGTTATGTATAAAGATTTAATTTGTAATCTTGTTAAATGTTCATGTAATGTTCGTCACTGGACATTTGGCAAGTAACAAAAATCCATTAACCTTGACATGAAAAACAAGATGAATACATTGTTTATGGATTACACCTTTCTAAGGATATTTGCACATTTTAAAATGTGAAGAGGCGGAAATAGCTTCTAGGGCCCCATCCTATATAATATTATCATTAATAAATCTTAACAAGAGGAAGAGCATATTTGCTTTTAGATAGGGATCTGTACTATTTATAAGATATTCTATTATTAACTGTTAATTTGTTCTCGTCCTGAATCTAAATGTAATAATTGCCATTATATGGTCGTTTAGCAAGGAACAACCAATCATGGTATAGTTTTTGTGTAAATAAAAATTGTGATCAAAGTCAAGGTCATGACTATTGATCCTTTGACCATTTAGTAGACGGTATGTTCCGATGATCATGCCTCTACCACTTACTTGATTCGGACGCAAGAGGTTTTTACAGCGTTGTTTCCATTTTGTTTACCCTTGTATATATATATATATATGTTACTTAATTTGTAATTTACCGAGAACGTGTATACCATACGGTATGTACTATCAACTTAAATTGTTTTTATCGCGGTCTTTGGCAATAAACTATCAAATACAACAACTTTTTTGTTAGTGTCTTTGTCAAATTTCCTATCTTGAAGAACATTTTTGTTGGCGTCTTTGTTTTTATTTTTTTGTTTTTAAATTTTTTAGCCACTTGTGTGTTATATTAGTGATGTGTATTTATTATGTCTCTCTTCGTTTCTCACACACTTTTGGTAAGATGACGGAACTATAATCAATTGTCATACACGTGGGAGGTTTAGTTAGATATAAAACCAGGTTCAACCCACCATTTCTCCCGAAAATGCCTCTACCAAGTCATGAATATGACAGTTGTTTTCTTACTTATTCCGTTGGTTGATAAAGTTTGATTTTGTCAGTTTTTATCTACTTTCTCCTTTTGAAGTTACCTTGAGGTTCGATGTTTTGTTATACTTTTTACTAGTGTCGAAGTACCCACATTGAAGTAATCAGTTCATTTGTAGATTCTGCAAGGAATAAATAATGTGAAGCTTAGACAGCTTCAGAAAAAACGGAGAATGTTTTGGAGAAGTAGATATTTTGCATTGCGATAAGTCACCTACGGATACACGTAGATTTTGAGATTTAGTCAGTACTTGATAATCCCTATTACATCCAGGGGTAACATATATGTAGATTAGGGTAAACTGATACATTTGGTACACAATGTTCCAAATATTAATCATCCTTGTATTTTATTCGTGCACGTGATTCAAAGCCTTTCGTTATTTATATGTGCTAAATATGCTATTATTTGTTGTTTAAACATTTGCATTGAAAAATCAAACGACCTTGATTTTATTTTATTAACACGCATTTAAAAGTAATATGTCTTCATATTTTCTTATTTTGATTTACCTGTATCCTGTGTATTACCTTTCACGATTTTAAATGTTTCATGTTTTGACAGAAAGAAAATACACAATTCACACTAAATACATTTAATAAGATATGTAATGTTGATAGAGAATCAGATTATTAATTGCCATATGACATGTATGAAACAACTAAGATTCAAATTCGAAATGTGTGTAGGAAGGCCCGATATTTGAACATGTTATTTGTGTGTAAACGTCTTGACTACTCAACCATTAATCACTTTCGATAATGCAGTTAAAAGTAACTCAATTCAAAGAGGGCATCCAAGGCGAATAACTCGACGAATGACAGACAGCATCATTGAAAAGAAAAGAATGATAAAATAAACATCAGTCCTTCTCAGCACATACCACAAACGCTAAAGGTTGAGCAAAATTCTATTCCATAAACCAGGAGATTTACTCGTGTGCATTGGCAGGGTAAAAGTGGATACATAAATCTGTCATTTTAAATCTGTTAAAGTTAGTTCTTGGTGAACTATCGTCTGAGTAATATCACAGTATCTGTTTGTTATGTTCTTTCTTGAACATCCAATGTCATTTTCCTACATTTGAAAATAAAAAAGACAATTCAATTTTGAAAATAAGTAGTGTTTGATTTTAACTTTCTTCTTATTTTGCAGAACATACTTATGACTTCCGTCAAACTTTGTTCTTATTGCCAAGAAGATAATAATATAAATGAAGCTGTCACATGGTGTACATTCTGTGGACTATTCCTTTGTTCAGTTTGTGTACAACATCATAAGACATCCGAAATAACAAAACACTACAGAGTAGTTTCGGTCACGGACTTCAATAAACTACTGGATTTTGTCGTTGAAACATGTAACCGATGTAAACAACACAACAACAACTTCGAATTCTTTTGCAATTTTCATAGTTGTCCATGTTGTAGCGAACAACACCAGGAATGTCGTGAAGTAAAAACCTTAAAGATATCTTGAGCAACGACTTACAATCCTGCGCTTTTATGTTTCATGTGAAGCATGATTTGCAAGAATCGTTGGACTATTTAGCTCTTACTTTAGATCAAATTCAACTGGTAGAAAAGAAATATGTTGACAAAATTCAACGGCAGCCAGAATCGCTAAATGATCATTTAAACAAAATAGAAAAGATTTAAAAACAAACTGAGGAATAAACACTGCTTAGTCTCATCACTTGTCAACACAAAGAAAACACATATTGACCAATTACAAGAAGATATTTCAGTGATTTTAAAATATGCTACTAATCTACAAATGTATGTTGGGCTTCAAACAATCAACACAATGACAACTGATGAAAGACAGTTTCTTCAAAATGTGAGGTTGAAATAAATGATATTGATTTAAATATGATAGATGTGAATATTTCTTCACTTTACAATTCATTGTTACCCAATTGAAGAATTTTGATGGGGTATCGTTCGTCTCTTTGCCTCCTCCATTAAACCTAAAGTCTCGGCAATCGACCCAAGGACAAGTTTAGGTGCCAAGAGCAACTTTGTCCTCATCGGAACTATTAACGCCAAAATTTATGCAAAAATTTGCATTCCGAATGGAAAAAGTGGCTTATTTATAACAGGATGTCAGATACTACCGAACAGTAACCTGTTATTTGTAGATCAGGATAATAAGTGTTTAATGTTATTTGACAGTAATGGGCTTTATGTCAGAGACGTAATGATATTTTCCCATACTGTCCACGTGATCTTTGTTATGTTAGAAATGAGACGGTCGCCGTTACATTATATGATGAAGGAATTGCGTTAATTGATGTGACGAAAAGAAAGATGATAAAACTGATCAAAATGAAAGAGGATTGTTACGGCATCGATAATGATGGGAAAATCTTTGTGACAAGCCTTGGAGATCAAATCATGATCATGTATTTACAGACTGATGTTAAACACCAGATCAGTATAGATGATTGGTATTATGATATTACACTGTTTAGCAATCAACTATATCTCGCAAACTTAATACAAGTTAATTGTCATGCTACAATACACAAGGTGATTTGTTGTGGACAAGCCAAGTAGCAAATATTCCATATCCAGGTGGAATTGTATGCAATTCAAAAGGACTAATTTTAATTGAATGTCATGTAAGCAATACTATAGTGGCCTTGTCAAAAGATGGTATGAAAAGTAGAGTGATTCTGACTGAAACCAAATGGACTAAAAGGTCCTTTTCCTATACAATTTGACAAAAAGACTTCAACCCTTCTTGTAACTAATCTTTCGAATGGTGATGGGTTTCTATATCAATTTTAGGGAGTAAGTTATACTTGCAACAATGTCATTTCATAATTAAGTAGTTTTTATTCATGTTTACATTTAGTACTGAAATACTGCTTTTCTTATGTAGAAAATGGTGGATTAAACCTGGTTTTATAGCTAGATAAACCTCTAAACTGTATGACAGTCGCATAAAATTCAATATTACAACAATGTTTGAACAAAACAAACAGACATACTAGTTGTTTTTAATATAAAGGACTTAATGTAATGTCAAGCATTGAACGTCATTAGTTTCAGCTGGAAAAGACAAAAACATTTTTTTCAGAACATCTGGTGAACATAAGGTAGCTTTGAGACAACAACAGATCTGAAAACGACATTTGATAGAACTCTTAATTCATATATATATATATACAGTCTATTTTAATCTGTAAAATAAACTGAAGAATACATGCCATTTTATTTTAAATTATGTTCTATTCATAAAACTATTTTACCAAGAAAAATCGAGATGTAATTGAAAAGTATTCGATGATTCCATCAAAGTTTTGCTGTAATCGATTACAGATTACGATTACCCAATCAACATATACCAAAACAGACTAAGAAAACAATCATAATTGGACCACTACCACGATAACTTGTTCAGTAATAAGTACTTTGCGTTTTTGTTGTCGATATTTTACATAAACGTGATCTCTTTTAATTTTTAAAATTATTTGCTACTAATTATGTAATAATGTTTCATTGAGTAAAAGGACACCGTCAATATATCTGGGAGTAACATTGAATAAGTTCTGCCAAATAAATGGTTTTCAACTTTATGAAGGTAATTCAGACCATGCCGTCATATATACCGCAAATTCAAACACATATTTGTTTTGTCCTGTTATTGCAAAGCATATAATTGAAATGATGTATTTTATGTATCCACTTTCATTCCTTATTCTAATTAAACAATTTCTTTTCAGAAAACTAAGTTTTAAAATTTCTATTTTTGACATATTGTTTACTATATAATTTGTGTTAAATAAAGCTGAATCCTTGTGTTTTAACCATCAAGATTTCTGTTCAGCTTGCACCGTGTAAAGAAATAACCGGGTGTGTTCTCACATTAGCAACAATGTGGCTGTCACATGTGGAGCAGGATCTGCTCACCATTCTGGAGCACCTGATATCACCCCCAGTTTTAGTTGGGGTTCGTGATGCTCAGTTTTTAGTTTTCCATGTTGTGTTTAATATACTATTTAATTGTCTTTTTGCCTTTTTTTCGTTTATTTGCCATAAGAAAATAATAATTTTTGTCATGGCGTTATCAATTTATTTTCAATTTAAGACCTTTAATGTCCCTTAGGTATTTTTCGCCTCATCTTTAGCACTAAAGTCAATGAGACAGCAACCCAACGACAAAACCAAGAAACATCACGAATCAACATAGGTCTAAAACCAGTTTTGAATACATTCGTTTGACTTCCCCTTTTTTAAATGTGCCTTGGAGTTTGGTATTTTTGTTAATTCTTTATATTTTTATTTAGACTGTTTATTTGTACCTCTAATATCAACACCTGATTCCTTTAACATGCTTTAGGAAACCGTAAGGTATGAATTTAGACAACCAATGGCATAGTTGCTTACATTTCACTAAGAACAGACACATGAACCAGAGGTTTGGTTTAAGTAGTTGTTGCGCAGTTACCACTCCTTTCCCTTTTTAACCCTCTCTTCGAGCTAATTCATGTTGAACAAATAAGTGAAATTGTAGCAAATTAAGGAAGGACTCTTATATCAAGAAAGTATAGATATTATGATTGAAAGGTTTTCATATGAAAATTGAAAGTTGAAGATGCTAATGCCATCTGCAATATCTAAATGTTCAATATTCCTGTTTGTACATGGTTGACCTTTTTATATTTCAAACAAATTTACCCGTATTCTAATTTTTAAACATCTCTAAGGTAGTATTCTTTATTCTATTGTCCTTGTACTTCTGTCCAGGAGAACATGTTTTGCTATATTGGGCGTCTGTTTAGTTGTGGTGATGTATATACACAGCAGTGTCCGGCAGGAGTGGGGAAGTTAATTCCGATATGCGGTATAGTGTTTGTTCCTCGCTCTCTGCTCTTAAGGAACTCTTGCAACAACTCTGAGGATCAGTAGGTGATTTGTTCTCAATGCAAGCTGTCTTCCCTATCTGAAATATTGTTCACCAGTAACAGTCATTATTTTCCGAAATTCATGTCGGCTAACCTTTCATGCATAACCTACCTACAAGTATTAAGTGTTACACTTGTTATTGTCCTGAATGTGTATGCAATATTTACAACGGGACATTCAGCAAGTAATAAACAATCAATTTATCTTGACATGAAAAACAAGGGAAATATATTGTTTACGAATTATAACATTTTTAAGGATATTAAACATTCTAAAATTGCAAGATGTGATCTCCACCAGAGACCAAATGACATAGAAGTTAACAACTATAGGTCACCGTACGACCTTCAACAATGAGAAAAACCCATACCGCATAGTAAGCTATACAAGGTCCGTTAAAGAACGTATTTGGTTTCAGGTAGGGATCTTTACTATTTATAAAGATATGTTATTGAATTAATTGTTACTGTGTTCTTGTCCTGAATGTACATGAAATAATTGCCACTATGCGTTACACAATCAGCAATCAATCAATCAAGAATACCACAGACAAATAGGATAGAAATAGAAAATAGAGAAAAATGGACCAAACTAATAAAGAATAGTCGGGGGTTAAGATATAAAGAATAGTGAATAAGTGGCAAAATAAAGAATAGTGAAAAATGCCCTACAAATTTTAAGAAATGAAGGACCCCAATAAGACCCCCATTCACGTATAGTATTTTGTGAGATAAAGTCAGTAATTGATACTTCATATTACAGCCCTTCATTATACTAGTAATAATGTTTATTCGAATCAGTTTTGGATGCAATGTCACAAATATTAATCATCCATTAATGAAATCATTGCCTATGCGAAACACTAGGTATGAATTAAATTTTACACGTACTTTATATGTGATGAATATAACATTATTTCTTGTTTAAACTTGGTGCATTTACATTTCAAATGACCTTCATTTTCTTTTATTAGGAAGCAGTTAAAAGTATTATTACGTTCATTTTGATTTACCTGTGTTATCGTCTAATTTTACAGTTTAATTGTTTTTTGTGAATTATTATTAAAGGTTAGTGCGACTTCAAAGGTTTATTTTTTTGGCAGAAAAATCAATATACACACTTAACAGATTTTCATATAATATCTAATGTTGATAGCGATAATGACCATTGATTTCAATTCGACATATTTGTACGAAGGCCCGTTATTTGTACATGGTATTTGTGTATAGACTTCCTTATAACTCAACCATTAGTCCCATCGACATTGCAATAAAGAGTAACGCAATTCTAATATAGAACCTAAGCCAATAACTATATGAATGACAGAAAACACCATGACCAAAAGAAAAGGATGTTAACACAAACAACAGTTCATAATAACTTTACACAAAAGCTAAAGGCTGGGCAGCACAGTCTGTGAGGGTTTGGATATATGGTCCTACATTTTTTAATGCTTTAATTTTATAGACCATTTCTCTGTATTCATTATTCATTTCCCAATTATAGTCAATTCTTTATATACTAGCACCCCGGAATTCTCTATTCTGTATTTCTTTTGCCCTCTATTCTATATTTCTTTTGCCCTGTATTCTGTCTTTCTTTTGCCCTGTATTGTGTATTTCGTTTGCCCTGTATTCTGCACATTTAGTCGCTATTTTGTAAATCCCATCCAGACCCTCATCCTTTCCATAAACTGTGAGATTTACTCTGTTCTCCGGCAGGGCACGCAGTTCATTCGCCATTAATTTGCATCAATGTGAATAAATACATCTGTCATTTTAAAGTGCTGTTGAAGTCAGTTTTTAATTTCTTGATAAACTTTCATTTTATATTTGAAAATTGAAATATAACAAGGAATATCACAGTACCTGTTTGCACTGTTGTTTCTTGATCATCCAACATAACTTTTCCTAAACTTGAAAAAACACAATTCATGTTTAGAAAAATGAGTTCATTTCGCAGAACATCAGTATGGCTTCATTAAATTTTTGTCCTATTGCCAAGAAGATCATATCATAAATGACGCTGTTACGTGGTCTCCTAAGAATGTGGACTATTCCTTTATTCAGTTTATGCCCAATATACGAATGTAAATAAACTTCCGGTTTTTGTCGTCGAAACATGTAATTGATCCAAACAACACGACAAAAAATTGTTCTACACTTGACATTACTAGCCATGTTGTAGAATGAGGCCTTCTGTACAACGACAGGAATGTCGTGATTTCAAGGAACTCAGAGATATCTTGACCAATGACAACAATCCTGTGCTTTAATGTTTCAAATGAAAAATGATTTGCAGGAATTAGTTGGACTTTGAAGAATCTTTGGACTATTTATCTCAGAACAAATCCAACAGGTAGAAATATGTTGAAAAAAACAGCCTCAAACATCTCTAAACGATCATTTCGACAAAATAGAAATAGATTTAAAACTAGACTGAGTGATGCCCCGCACTCCACTCTGAAGTAACTGTATTATAACAAAGTCAATGTAGGACTTTCTTTGAGATATTTTGTGTCTGGGAAACACAAATGATGCTCCCGCAGATGCAAAGTGTTATTTTGAAATACACAAAGATGAGCATAGGAGCACATATGTCTATGGTTCACTGTAGGAGGAGATATCCGGAAACGTTATGCACATCTTATGCAAGTATATACCTGGTACTCCAAAAATGACAAAGTTCAATTATCTCCCAAAAGAGCAAATATTAATAAAAATCAAAACCCTGACTACATACACACCTTCAATATATGTACAAACATAAAACAAAGTGAAAACTTCCTATCATTCAAACTGTAGGAGGAGTTATCTGGAATACCTATACACTTCTTATGCAAGTATATACTCCAAAAACTATTCAACTATCTCCCAAAAGAGCAAATATCAATAAAAATTAAAACCCTGACCTCATGTACACCTTCAATATATGTACAAGCAGCCAGCAAAGTGAAAACTTCATAATATTCAAACTGTAAGAGGAGTTGTGTGGAATAACTATATACCTATGATGGGACGGCTGGACGGACGGACAGGGTAATACAATATGCCCCCAACTTTCAGTTGCGGGGCATAAAAGACTGAGAAAATAATGCGCAAAATTGGTACTCCGAAAGAAAGAGTGGCTTATTTATAACAGGATGTTTGAAACTACCAGACGGTCATCTGTCATTTGTATATCAAGATGATATTAAGTATTTAATGTTATTTGATCATGAATGTACAGACTAATTAGTTTATATGACCTTAAATGGATCTGGCTATTTTTAGGCCCTTTTTGGTCGTATAGCTCTCCAACTGTCTCGGTTCTCATACATACTTGGCTTCCAAATATTTGGCATAGAGCGTTCCTGATGAAGGTAGATCATAAAAGCGCTTCGGGCGCATGGAATTTAAATTGTGTTGTTTTTATTTTTTAAATGGGGCTCTGGATCGGGTTTTCTGAAAAGTGAATAAAGGTCAAAAAGTGCAGAATAAAGGGCAAAAAACATAAAAAAATCGTTTAAGAATAGAGGACATAGGCATAACATAACAAATAGAGAACAATGAGTTGCTAAAATATAAAGAATAGAGAATAATGGGCAAACAATATAGCATATGAGCGGACCAAGCTGCATTATATGATGTCGGATTTTAAAAGGTTAAATGATTTGTTAAATGATACAAATAATATCAGGATTAGGATTATAGTCATTGGAAAATTTATATAAACTTCCATATTGGTTTAATCTACTTGGACATTTTCATATTAGGATTATCATCTATAGTAGAAGAGTACGGATAAATTACATCTTTGAAAACATTGGACGTCCTGTTACATATGGACTAACATATTCGGAAGGACATATATTTGTGAAAATGCTTGATATTTAAATAGCAGATGACACAGTAACTCTAAGCTTTAGAAATAAATACAAACAATTTCGTCTGACAATACATAGTAAAACTGAGAATAGAAACGGGGAATGTGTCAAATAACAACCCAACCAAAGAGCAGAAAACAGCCTAAGGCCATAGTTACATAGATAGCCTTATATTTGCAAATATCTGTTAGTCGGGAACTGAATCTTGAATAATAGGCATAGTTGATTATTGTCATTTAGCTTAGTTTCTTCTGTTACCTTTTCTTACATCGGACTCGGACTTCTATTAAACTGAAATTTACTGTACGTATTGCTGTGTGTTTGTATATTTGTATATATCTGTCAGTCGGGAACTGAATCCTGAATAATAATATCGAAAATATAGTTTAAGAAATTATAGCATAACAGTCAAAACATAACAGTGCCAATGTCTTGCAAAATATGTTTCGGAATATTATTATTGCAATATTTATTTTTGTTACTGCAATAGCGTTTACATTGTACTCTCACATCTTACAATGACCGGACGACATGTATTTCGTTATGCAGGTAAACTAACAATGATGACCACACAGTAAAACATAACAACGTCAATGACATAAACTGTTGTCAGTGTATGAAACGTAATCAAAGTTCAGTCACTGCAACTACTTGTTTTATAGAGCAGTCCTTTTTGTAACTGATTTCTATCGAACGAAATTCTATGCACCTGTTGCTATTCCATTGATCGAAATAAAAACGACTACGATACCAGATAGAAAAATTGTAGGCAAGGACATTACTTTTGAATTGCATTTTCAGAATTTTGGCAGGCAATGCAGAATTATCACTTCTCAAGTTTACATTGATTTTTTGTTCATCATTCGACTTTAAAAGATTCTAGGTATCTTTTAAAAGTTAAGCTATATATAGATATGTGACGTAGTCTATTTATTTTGCACAAGTAAAATCATTCGGAAAATGGTTTAAAATGGTTTAATTAAACAGTTAATGTAACATTATTATTAGTAAAGATAAAATTAGAAATGCGTCAAAATGTTAACTTTTAATAAACATCTAATTTAAGTTCACACAATGTTGCCGGGTTGAAAATTAAAGCATAAATATGTATGAGCATAATTAAATCATAAAAAGGATAAGTCAATAGCAGATATATTCATACTACACTATTGATAATAATTGCAGACTTTTATCAGTGGTATGACACACTTTACTCTAATTGCATTCGACGCCGATATCTTCATGATGTTGGCAGTTGTTAATACCCCATTCATCGTGGTCACATTCTGTAAGTGAAGTCTCATTACCAATGCATTGCAGGTTATCCAGCAATATTGGCCCTACACCACCTCCAGCCGTATAATATGCTACCGCTTGACTGTAGGGAAATGATTTATATTTATTTCACAATTAAAAAAAACAAAAAAAACATTAAAACAATTCTTTAAAATAAATTAACTTAATAATGTTTAAAAATAAAAAAAAAAAAAAAAAAATACAAGCCCATTTTGCAAATATCAATAAAAGCGCAGCTAACGAGCAAAATAGCTAATCATTGTGTCGAGTGGCTGACATTTTATGATATCTTTATGTAGAAATAACGATTACCTGTTTATCGTTCTATTGATCTTTTTCCCTCCTTTAGACAGTTTTACACTTCACGAAGGTTAGTTTGCTAATGTCTCTTCACACATTGTGACGTGGCCTATAACTTCTCACCAGATATTGTGACGTGGCTGAAAATGTCTGCTCGTGTCTCAAAGCCAAGAATTATGGCGAGACTAAGCAGGGTGATATGGATGAAGGAAAGAAGATACTAGACATTACATGTATATGTAGCATCAATAGAATGAAATGATAAAAGTGTATAAGTCTACTAATGTGATTATTAATGTAAATCAATCATGTAGTTTTTAGTAAGGAATTATCTGCTTATTGATAGTTAAAATCAATTAACTACAAAAATGGTTACGACTATATATGATGCCTAATCCCATGCTCTTCTTTGTAGAGGAGTGACATTATATTTTATTCTGTATGCACTCACCCCACATACGGTAATATCACATGCCATTCGAAAATTCATCATATGTACAGTATTGTTTGGCTTGATGTCAAATAGGCGTTTCCTTCAACTCAAGGTCAAAGGTCAAACAAAGACAACTTCATATCTTTTCCAATGTCAGCAATATAACAAAAAAGAGGAGCAAAACATACCTACGAAATACAAATGTATTCAAACTTTTAAGTCGATAAACGAACTGACTATGCCATTGCTAAACTTTAACATGCAATACTACATATTTATCCGAGATCGACATCTTTTAAGAATTGAAGCCTCTTTTAATAGTTTCATTTCAATTTTGGAGCTATAAACAGTTTTGTATTAAATACTTAAAGTTATTTCCATCTAAAAATAGCCATGAAGGAATCAAGTTTTATTTACATGATTCGTGAAAAGTATATTTTTTGTATTTGATAGTATAAATTAGTAAGTTAACATACAATTAGAACATGTTCAAAATTAGATATTTTGGTTTAAAAGGAGACAACGCTGTTAACTTCCTGTTTTGTTGGTAGAGAAATTCGAAAACTATTTGTAGGTAATGTTGCTCTTTCTGGAGCAGGGAATGTACCCAGAAGCGAGAATTTTCTACATGGGTATGCACATGACTTGATTTCAGATTTTCGTGTTGAGATTTGATTTTCTCTAGCTAGAACTTGTTTATTATGGTTAAAATCACAATTTATTTTTATTTCGTTATAAATGACAGAAAAGTGTAATTCCAGTGATATCTAGTTTTATACAAATATCTTTAATAACAATACCACCACTTAGGGCACTTATACATGGTCCCTTGAAATTTAACGTAATAGAAAAAAATCCTACGCGTTTACAAGACTAGAACATTTTGAAAAGTACAATCGTTCCGAAATTGACCAATATTGAAGCTTCATACAAAGGTTATTTTCCTTTAAAACCAGTACAAATTACAATGACTGATAAACGTGGAAGTTGTTTCAAATGCACAAACTGCTCGATTCGTCAGAACGAAATAAAATAAGAGAAACACCTATACCGCCTCAGTGAATGGTTTTCTAAGAAATGAGATAGATCACCTGGTAGATGGTTTTACTGCAACTGGAGAAAATATTGAATTTTGATATTTATATATACTAACAGTATTAAAAAATATACTCTCATAGTAATTAGACATCTGTAGATTTTAAACTAGTTATCAAGCGTCTGATAGACCATCACACATCAGCGAAAGGATCATCTCACTTCAGCGCAGACCATCACACATCAGTGTGCCTATCGTACTTCAGCGTCCCCATCGCACCTCCGAGTCCTACATATATAATATATATGTAAACGATATTTCTAGCAAGAAACATAATTCAAGCCACATCACGATTTACTCGCATAGGATTTGCGAACATACATATGTAAAGATATGTATTTAAACAGATGAAATCATCCCTTTATTTATAAAACAAAATGGACAAATTGAATTTTATCATTTTCCTTTGAAATACGTGAAATAGCCAATAATAATCCAAAATAAACGGAAAACCCTCTATTATTACAAAATATCCACAATAACATAGAAAATAAGACAAACGGAAAAACTTACGAAAAGGGACAACAACAAAAAACAGGGATTTAAACCTAAACCGATAATATTCGAATTGTAACTTGACTGTACAACTCATTCATCTAAACTTCCTTACTACCAACTTATACTATACGATTGTATTTACATATAAAGGTACAAGATCCTGTGTGTCCGTTGTTCGATGTGTTATATCATATTTTCATTGATATATATATGCAGGACTCTAAAGTGCGATGGTACTCTAAAGTGCGATGGTCACGCTAAAGTGCGATGGTCTTCGCTAATAAGTGCGATGGTGTCAGACGCTAAAGTGCGATGGTTGCTTGTTTTAAGTGCGATCAGATAACACGCTAAAGTGCGATGGTATGAAACGCTAAAGTCCGATGGTGTAACGGAATGTAGTTCCGACAATGGTTGTCGTTTGTTGCTGGGTTCCTATTACTTTTCGTTTATTGTTTTATCTATATATCAAGCCGTAGTCTTTCTCTTTTGAATTGATTTACACTGGTAATTGTATAACCGTATATAGCTTATTATGCGATATGGGCAAAGGCTTTACGTTGAACCCCGTATGATTATTAGTTGCATAGATGGACGACATTTTGGGTTAGATTGAAAGTTCAAACTACATCTTCTTATTTTTTTTTTTATAGCACGATAGGTGTCCAAAACGTGTGATGGTTAGATGTACATTGCAGTAGTAGGTATAGCCTGAATTGAGTAGTAGTCGTATGTTGGTATATTTTTCACATTTGCTGTTTGTTTGTTTATTGTTTTGTATTTAATTAAATCAGGTTGTTATTTTTCTCGCTTAATTGTTTTACACTGGTTGTTTTGATGCCCGTTGGTCTGAGTAGAATACTATGCGGAATTAGGACAATGCTCCGTGTTAATTAAAGGTCATACTATAACCTCTCGTTGCATACATAAATGACAATAGGTCTTTAATAGAGAGTTGTTTTATTGGCAATCATAGAATAATACTACACATCTATTCGTTTGGTTGCTGTCTAGTTGACGTATATTCATTATTTAACAGAGATAACAAACCATACTGTATATTTTTATAGAATTATTCAGTTAGAAAGTCAAAGAAGACTTTTTGGCACTCCAGCTGTTTGGATTAAATTTCCTTACAATTTTACAAATTAAGTTAACCTCTTCCAGCAACGACCAAAATGTCCCAGATTGTGATCAGTTGTTTCTCTCTTCTTTCTTTTCTTGTGTAATAAAACCCTTAATCTGGACAAACATTCCAGCCCAGTAGTCAGCACTTCTGTGTTGACATGCATTATCATTGATATGGTCATAATTATAAATTAAATGTTTACAAGACTTAGAATTTTGAAAAAATTCCTAAAGTTTGCCAAATACAGCTAAGGTAATCTATTCCTAAGGCTTTTCTACCTCAGGAATAGATTACCTTAGCTGTATTTGGCAAAACTTTAGGAATTTTGTCCTCAATGCTCTTCAACTTCGTACTTTATTTGGCCTTTTAACTTTTTATTCGAGCGTCACTGATGAGTCTTTTGTAGACGAAACGCGCGTCTGACGCAAATACAAAATTTCAATCCTGGTATCTATGATGAGTTTATTCTCGTCATGATGCTGTTTAACGTTACGTCGATACTTTTGCGGAAAACACACTTTAGCGTGTTCAAATGAATAGCACATACCATCGCACTTTAGCGTATCAAACCATCGCACTTTAGCATCGGCCATCGCACTTTAGCTTGACCATCGCGTTTTAGCGTCCCCATCGCACTTCAGAGTCCTATATATATATATATAAAATAGACATGTAAATTGCAACCCATTGGTAGCCGAGATGTTTCGCCGATGTGTTGATGTGAGTCATACATAACAGACTTCAAGGAGGGTTCGATTCCCAGGAAGGCATATACAAATTACAAAAATTAAAGGTAAATTTTAAATTAATTGCAAGAGTGAACAGAAATTAGTGAAATAGCCAATTCAAACTTAATAAAATTGAGCACACAAAAGACACAATCGAATATAACGAAGTGAGTCCATTTCAGCGACAGATTTAGGAAGCGTTGATTCTATAAAAAGAAACCACGGTAAATGAAAGGGCTGGCGTTACTGCAATGGTTTAATGAGTTATATCAGTAATATCGTCTGTTTTCCTTTGATATGTTTCAATGTGACATGGACAGCAAGTCATTTATGCATTCTATGTTAGATAAAAAAAACAAAAATCGCGATTCTAGTATAAAAAAACATATATTATTTTTAAATACTCACTCGAACCCAAGCATTGTGCATTCTACTTGTGCATCCTTTATCCCAAAGTAGTCATCACACACGGTTCCCCATTCTCCTTCATAGCAAATTTCAAATCGACCTCTTCGTAATTCACCAACAAGAGGTTGATCACCAACAAGACGAACTATGAACATTAAAATGAAATTGAGCGAAGGTGTGATAAATGTCAATGAAACCATAACAGGCATATCTAAATATACATTCATGTGTGCCTATCCCACGTCAGGAGCTTGTAATTGAGTGGTTGTTGTTTATTGCGGTTTCTCATATTTGTTTTTTGTTTGTTTATTGTTTTGTAAACACTGTTCTTGTGTTGTGCCATTGCATCATTGTCCCTGGTTAGGAGAGGGTTGGCGCCTGCAAACATGTTTAACCTCGCCACATTCTTTATGTGCCTGTCCTTACACTAGTAACGGTTTTTAAAACTGAAACGGTCATTTTAAACTGAACAACTCTTTAATGCCTGAATTTATCACAAGGGGAAAAATGTGAAAGATCTTTTTCAGTGGTTCAGTACATGTTCAGTACACTCGTTAACGCGAACCATCAAGTTCAGAGAGTCCATAAAATGAAGTCGAGATAAAAAAAAAAGTGAAAAATTAAATAAACAAATAAATAAAATATAGAGACATCTAGGCATAATCGGCAACAGTACTCGACAGACACGTTTTTATTAACATGAGTTTCATTTATATTTATAGATAAAAATAATAAATGTTCAAATATATTTTTGGGAATATCAATAACCAAATTAAAAATACAATAACATAATTATCTTTTAATTGTTTCGCAAATATAAGATTGTTTGCTAAAACTATAAATCGGATTCGGCAGTAGCTCATTTGTGAAGATTAGAATTGGAAAGAGTCCCGATAACTTCCGAAAATATCCACGCTTTGGTTGTGCGCCATTTGTCATTTGACAATTATTTGCAGTGTCCGATTGAAGTAACGTAATTCAGTACACTTACAAATAGATTCCGGACAGCCAATAATTACAGGTCTGGCCTGTTTAATAATTTGTTAAAAGAAGAAGGCTGAGGGGTTATGGTTTGTTCACTATTGTGGATACTCGTATGAATATTTCCAATTCATGACACAAAATCTCTATATGTACTTAATAAAATCCCAGCAAATAAAAAGAGCTTTTGTTGCTGTTTTCATCTAAAAGTCACAGTGATGCTTTCAACATGCACAAAAGGCTCACACCTAACTATGACCCCTTAGCACTGTTTAACTTCATCTAGACTTTAACTGTCGGATTTTATGCACAGAAAAAAATGTTTCAATCATTTTCATTTTAAAGTAATTCAAATTTTTGTTTTGTTTTTGTAGTTTACACTGTACTGTTTCTGCAACAAGAATAACTGTAAATTTGAAATGTTTATTTATGATAACTGTATAAAAATATATGTTGCAAATTCTGGAGAAGCAGCATGTATCGGTATGTCATCACTTGACAATCATCAACTACATTAAAATTCTCAATTTCAACTAAAGACGACTTATCCAAGTTTGACAAATTTGGAAATAAACCAAAACTTGAGATATGGTAACCACTCATCAGAGTAAAATTTCTTTGTTCCATTATCGTTCCTTAGTTTCAAAGTATTAAAGGTTAGGTACAAAATTGGTCTTTTTCTGTAGCTCTGCATTCTATGTATATGTATTCGTCATGTAAAAATTTCGTAACCCTACTACTAATACGTTTCAATGGCTAATAAAAACTGTATATGACCATCCGTCTGCAATATCCAAATAAGTTGTCAAAACTGATTGTAGCAATACACTGTGCTCATGTAAATCAGCTACGCATGTCTCAGCACAGAGAAGTTTCACTTTTTAAAACTATTTTCTTTGTTGGCATATACATGCTAGCCTACGAATATATGATATTCTAAGAAGTAGTTTGTTTAAACTTTATGCAATTTCGCTCAGGACAGGCAAACAATGTTTCATCATCTGAATTATCATCAGTGTCGGCTATTACATTTGCTCTTGGAAAATATTCAGTTGCTTCGTTTCATTATTTGTCAATGTTATAAGTGCCTGGTACGAAAGATTTCTTACTCATAAATGGTATTTGTACCTACAAAAAAACATAACCATATTATCATGATATATGGAACTGATTAAGCATAATATAGGCACATATTGACAAAATGCTAAAAGAATAGTGTTATAGCTCAATACAAAGTTTTTGTCCTCAAAAATGACCCGAGACATATTGTTGTCTCAAAGAGACTGAGAATAGAAATTTTCCTGACACCGCTTTTTGTACCTGAGTACATTCTCTCATGTTTTTATGGAACTTGAATAGATAACTTCAATTTTTTTAATTCTTATGCAAATCATTTGTAATAATGATGTTTATTGGTTTTCAAAATATATTATGAGAGTTATGTTCCACAGTCTTTCAGTCTGTAAAGCCATAATTTTTAAATTTCTGCTTTTTTTTGGGATTTCATTTCTTTGAGAGAGAAAAACGCACTCACATTTTTTGCCTGAAAACCTCCTTTTTGTCAAAACTAATTGGTATCTGTTTACCTGCCAGTGTCACTTAACTCTTATGAAATGTGAGTCCATGCCCTGTGCGCATTTTTAATTTGTCTACTTTTCCTTAGAGTGGTTTTGCCTTTTATTTTTTTGGGGTTGAAAAAAACGAACAAAAATTCCAAAAAGGGGGGTTAGGAAACACGAGTCATGGATCTATTCATTGACAAGATTTGTGTTATTTTTGTTCGACGATTCTATAATTAAGTACAGTTTGACATGTTACTGCTTTCGAAAAGGTCTCCTTGCTTCCAATGGCAATTTGTTACAATTTTATGTGATCATTCAGAGACATATACAGATATTTGATAACCCATATTAAATTTATGAATGTGTGCTAGTAAATTTTATCTAACCAACATCACAGTTCTGACCTGTACCTGAAAATAACCAAAGCAAAAAATCATCAAGAATTTGGTCCATCAAAACAATGCATACTTTTGATTGACGGGTATACATCCTATCCAGATAAATTAAGTTTTCTCTCTTTCATAGTTGATGTTTCTAAAAGTTGGCACAAAGTAAGAGAAACAGGGAAACAAATCATAGTTCATATTCTATTGAAAATGAAATCCAAATCATAAAACTCTTGATATGAGGAGATTTGTACTGATGATGTGAGGCTTGTCCTGGATACTTCGTACACATGATATCTATAGAATAAAACTTGCAAAAGAAACAATTAGAGGAAAAAATTAAAACTTATAAATTGAAAAAAAAAAAAAATGTATGATACAAATATATTTCTATATAGGTTATATTAGTAGTAATATAAACAATGTAATTTGCCTCCATTCAAATTATAAAACTGTATTTAAAGAGAATAAATTGACTCAAAAGAGACACATGAATATTTGATCCAAAAATCTTCCAAGCTCAACGACTACCCCCCATCCCCCCTTTTTCTTAAACAATCAAATGGTCTTCAGGAATATATACGTGTATGTGTATGGAGCTCGAGAGGGTGTATTCTAACTTGTTTTTATGTTGATGACCTCATTGTCAACAACAAGTAGGCCTTGCACACCCTCGAAGAGGCAATCTGTCTTCTGTTGCCTTGCTGGAAGCTGGATGTTCTAGGTAGCAACATTTCAGTTTACGTAAGCTTCCTCTCCAATAAATGCCAGAAATAGTCTCCGTGTTGCTGGCTCATGTTTAATCGAAGCAATCTAGCATCAATATTACAAAATTTAGTGCCATATGAAAATAATTAAACTTTCTGTGTTCACTTTGACTTCTTTCCAGACAATGCAGTCAATCAAATGTATATGTGTGTTCCAATATACCCATTAATACTGAAGTTGGATGTTCAATTTATGGCTCTCCGCGATATAACCTTTTTGTGCTGATTCGGCATAAAGCAATCACCAATCAATCAATCAATTTATGGCTGGGTCTACATTTTCTATTTGTTGGTAGAAATATTTGTGTTTTCATTTATTTTGCATAGAATATAATTCATATACTAAGCGAGTCTATCATTCACAGAAGAGATTATCTTTTACAATATTATCGGTTAGAACTGGAATTTCTACCTAACCCTATAAGACCGGAGTGAATAGTGATTGTTAAAATGGTACATCGTTACTGTTAGCAACTTTTCCGCAACTTTTCCTAAAATAATGAAACAATTACCTGGCTTATAATTTGAAACATCAGACGCACGTTTCGGCTAAACCATTAACTAGATTCATATTAAAGTTTTCTTACTTTCAGATTTTAGAGCATTTATCAACTTAGTGCTTATCGTTTCATTTTTATGAATGAGTGTTTGTCTGCTTATTTCGTAATAAAATTATTATTAATTCCATAGCAGGTTAAGAATATCTCCTTTCTATTGGGCATTTTGTGTTGTGATACAGTCAGGATTCTTAATATATAAAAATAAAAGAATCTGAAGCGAGATGATGTTTCAAATGATTTTGCTTTATACGTTTCAAAGACAGAATAGTCGACTCAAACACGCCAAAACATAAAAAAGGTGCACTCGACTTTCTCTTTTCGATGAAATTATTGCCCACTTTTAGTATTTTTCCCAAGAAACTGTCGCCGGATTTTTTCGGCAGAATTTATGCTTATGCACAAAGAATATCCACTAGTATTTGCCCCTATCACAATCGACTGTTTTATGACAGTTTGTCTATAATTTAAAAGTTTACAAATATCTCGATCCTTCATACTATAATTTAAGTAAAAACACGTATATAAGATGTATAAAATAATAAATTATGCACGTTTTTTTTAGCTTTTAAAGCCCATAGAAACAGAAGTAAATAATTCACATATACCAATTTGACTTTTTTATCTTCTCTAACAAAGTGTTCCATTTCTTTTGTTTAATTTCAACTGATAAAAACCTCGTAAACATTTGAATCTCCTTTCAAATTGCTTTAGAGAATCCACCTTAAAATTGCTTCACAATTAGAAATGCTGTTTTTGAAAAGTATTTAGGTGCAAAATTAAGGTGAATAGTTGCAGTTTAAAATTAGATTTATCTCTCTATTCCTTGTCTTGTTAACATAAGGACAGACAGCTAAACAGACATACATGTACATATAAAAATAAGAAGATGTGGTATGATTGCCAATGAAACAACTCTCCACAAGAGACCAAATGACACAGAAATTAACAACTATAGGTCACCGTACGAACTTCAACAATGAGCAAATCCCATACCGCATAGTCAGGCCCCAAAATGACAAATGTAACACAATTCAAACGAGAAAACTAACGGCCTAATTTATGTACAAAATAATGAAACAAATATTTTACACAGCAACAATCGACAGTCACTAAATTACAGGCTCCTAACTTGGGACAGGCACATACAGAATGTGGCGGGTTTAAATTAGTTTGTTGGCGCCACCACCTCCACCCCTCTAACCTGGGACAGTGGTGATATGGCACAACTAGTACAAACTATGCAAACCAATGAACGAAAAACAAATATGAGAAACAGCAAAAACTGACAACCACTCAATTACGGGCTCCTGACTTGGGACAGGTACATATAGAATGTGGCAGGGTCAAACTCATTTGAAGGCGCCACCCCTAACCTTGGACAAAGGTGTAACAGTACAACATAAGAACAAACTATAAAAATCTGTTGAAAAAGGCTTAACTCATCAGATGGATACAAATAGAAATACATCTTACAAAACACAGAGTGAACGTGGACGGGTACTTATACATCCCACAACAAAATGAAATTAAGTACAGACCTGAGAGTACTCGCAGTTACTGACAGCTAGTTCAAAGCCAATAAAAACTAATAAAACAAATCATACATCTATGACTTAAATATCAATCAGGTTTAATCCACCATTTTCTACATAAGAAAATGCATGTACCAAGTCAGGAAAATGACAGTTGTTATCCATTCGTTTGGTGTGTTTGAGCTTTTAAATTTGTCATTTGCATAGGGAACTTCCGTTTAGAATTTTCCTCGGAGTTCGGTATTTTTGTTATTTTACTTTTTTCAGTACACTTCCAACATCCAATGGATTTAGGTTAAAGACGTCATAAACAGTCGGAGAAAAACATGACATTGTGCAATCCCAAGATACAGATATCGACAGATTGTTGAGCCATGAATGTGCATATGTATATAAAAATAATATTTAGTTTGATTTTAATTTACTGATAACAAGATCAATATTAATACCAATAAAAACAATATTCAAAGATCTAATTACAGTGTTGAATTTGTAAACTTTTAGAATAAGTTTATTTAAAGGATCGATCAGTCTACACGGATCGTTTCTAAATTTCCGGGCTCGATTAACAATATCTCCGTAAATATGAGGATGTGCTATCCCGTTTGAAATAAGTTTTTTACAGGTACAACCAAACTTCAAAACCAAATCTTTATATCTATTGAAGAATTTAGTAAAGGTTTAAAGTAACTTGTGATGACGAAATCCCTGACTTAATAATTTACCAGTAATACATAGATTCCGTTCATTGAAATCATTTTCATATATTTTATTACAAAAGTTAATGATAAGTTCTTTGATAGTAGTTAAGGAACTAGTTAAAAGCACTGAAAGATTAGTAGTAGAACGCCGAGATCAAACGATATCTTCCTGGTTTTCTGTGTAGTTTATGTAACCAATACATAGAAGGGACCTTCAAATGTTCAGAGAGGCTTTGAGCTGTGCTGTTGTTATAATATGCTTGTTTACTATATGACTCTCTGTGGGGCGTACGGACTTGAATGTAGAAGAATGAATTCAAAATTGCGTTCTTAAGAACGTCCTTGTAGTATTTACGACATACCACCACCACATTGTTGGCTGCTTTGTGGGCCGGTACAAACACAAATCGCCTTAAAAGTACTTGCAGTTTGTTTCTTATTCTAGAAATAGGCGTATTATGTACTCTTTTATTTATTTCTGAATTATTTTCAAAATGTGAAATTCGAATATCCACAACATTCATACATTTATTTAAATAAGAATCAAGAGATTTTTATCAGATTTACCCCGTTTACCACCAAATTGTACAATACGATGAACAAGCGTCTTTTGTGACCTGACTACACTGTTTTCAATCTAATTTAGATGGAGGACGATATTTTGGTCCTGTTTTCAAAAAGTGTTTAACCTCTCGGTCTTGAAAGATGTTAAGGTACCCTGTGATAACATGGCAATAGGGATCGTATCTAAAATTCGGCGATTCACAGTCGCAAGTTAGAGGAGTATCATTATCTACATTGACGTCTGATGTTACTGACGTATAAACATTAAACTGCTGTTTTTTTTTTTATGTATACGAAATAATAGGTGGTTTTGTGTTATCAAAATAGGGAGGAACTCAATACCTATGTTAATATTTTTAATTTTAGAAAGTGGAAAATAATAAAACAGCTTCGACAAAAACAGAAGATATGCCACTCGTATGCAAATTAAAATTGTTAAATTTCTATTACAGAAGATTGAATAACGCATTTCATCATAATTCAGAAAAATAGCCATCTGAAAACATACAGATATAAACCAATTAAATGCTCACTATGAATCAAACTTATTTTGCTGACCTGTTAACATTTACTTTGTCCGGTCTTTGAAAGACGTGAAAAATACCGAAAATTTGATGGCTAAAGTCACATAACTCAGGAATAGCAAATCAAAAAATTTTAATATCAAGGGGAGCTCATTCTCACAATCCCAATTCAAGATAAATTGGCCCGAGTATACTGTAACTTGTAACCGACAAGTAACAATTACCTAAAATCTGAAGGTCAATTTCCAATGTCTAGTAAAATCAATTGCAGAATCATGTCAAACGAGACGATTCTAATTTTGAAATTATCAATTTCCCCCATCTTAGTAGCAATATACCAAATTCACCTGCATATGGGATATACATTTCCCAACTCATTCGGTATTCAAGAGCTTGCAACTGCTACCCAGACTTTATAAAACGTCACCAGTGTCTGAGCAGAAAGTTGCTGAACCAGGGTTATGCCAAATAACGGTTCGTCCTTTTTCCAACAAAAAGTTCATCGGACGTTACCAAGACCTTGTTGATAAATATTCCGTATCAACTTCACAAATAATAGATAATGGTCTTGATGTATAGATTCTAGGTACTGACGTTGTTTATCATCTTAATTACGTGTTATTGTGTTCTTTTATTTGTCTTTATAAATTATTAACCTTTACTATTTAGTCCATTTTTGGTAATATCCTTTTTTCGTGGCTCGGTACTTATGCAATCCGCCAATGTATTGTTGTGCTGTGTTTTTTTTTGTGTGTGTATTCTTGTCTGATTTTGCTTATTACGTATGTGCTTTGTTTATACATGCTATATGTCATTTTGTTTTTCTTCGTTGACATATTTGTTTGTTTTTTATAGTGGTTAAGCATGTTAAGATTAAAACACAATGTTGACTGCTGTATCCCTATTTTTGACATGTTTCCCTAGTATTATGTCTGTTTGTTTTGTTCACACATTGTTGTCAATATAATGGAATTTCATGCGACTGTCAAACAAGTGAGAGGTTTAGCTAGCTATAAAACCAGGTTCAATCCACTATTTTCGACATAAGGAAGTGCCTGTACCAAGTCAGGAATATGCCAGTTGTTTTCATTCGTCTGATGTGTTTCAGCTTTTGATTTTGATTTTGCCTATGGAAAAGGAACTTTCCGATTTGAATTTTCCTTGGAGTTCGGTATTTTTGTTATTTTACATTTTGCAAATGTTTTCAAAAAAAGCGTTAGCTTAATATATAATTACTCTTACCGATCTTAACAACTGTAGAAAAGTGCAGGTAAACCGATTTAATCATATTCGGGGAAGTGCGCGAAGTGTGATGATAAGTTGTTATGGGTTAGGTTTTATCACTTTCGAATAAAAAGGCAGACAAATTTTAAAATCTAAAACGAAAAGGAGGAAGATAACAAGGGGACAATCAAAACTGATAAGTCAAGGGAAAAATGACAACGTAATGGCAAAAAACCAAAAGTCGACGAAAAGACATTCCAGACCACTAGACATTACATAACAACACCAAAGACTGAGCAACACGAACCCCTTCAAACTGAGTGTGATCACAGGTGTTTCGGAATGGTGAACAGATTCTGCTCCAGTTTTAAATTTCATGTTTCATTAGATAAGATGTATAATGTCAGGTAAAAAAAGGTATAGAGACACTCACCGAGAAAGCAATATTGTCACTGTTTCATCTAAATATTTTACCTTTAATAAATCTTTCAAAAGATAATAGAATACTAGTATTTTGATAATAATTAGGAAATATAAGAATATATTTCCTTTTGCTTAAGTCGTAATATATACACATATATATAATATGTTTTGACTTAAGTTGCATTTAATGATGTAGAAATAACAGAATTAAAACATACACTACTGTCATTATGTTTACCCTTAAATCATTTCATCTCTATACCTGTGTTAACCTGACATTATACAATTTTACCTAAAGATATATAACACTCGGAAACGTGCCCATCCCCTCAAACGTGTCCATATGACGTCACTGAACTACAAAACATATCTAGTTGCTAAAGGGCGCCAAAACGTGTCATTTTATGAACACCCAATTGAGGTTCAAAGCATTAAAACGCCAAAACGTGTCCAATCCCCAAACGCGTCCAATTAGACCCTAAACGTCTCGTTTTGTAAAAGCTCAGTGGTGTCCATATCTTAAAACGCCAAAGCGTGTCCTACCTATTTATTTTGTTGTAAATATGTTGTCCTAAATATGCATGAAATATTTGCCACTGGAAGTAAAGCATCCAATAATCAATCAATATTTTTGTCCTAAATAAGCATGAAAAATTGCCACAAAATGTTGAGCAAGCAATAATCAGTTAATCCATTATTGTCTGTTAATATAAGGAGATGTGGTATGATTGCTAATGAGACAACTGTCCACCAAAGTTCAAATGAAATGGATGTAAGCAATTATAGGCAACCGTACGGCCTTCAACAATGTTAGTCGATTATTACCTTGCTAATATAAATTTAACGTAATGTGACAGTTAAAAAGATGATGCACATTTAAAATAACTTAAATTCGCATCTTGTAAGTTACGCATACTGTTTTCCTTTAAGTAAAACATGTTTTTCAAACGATTATAAATTAATTGGCTGCAGGTATCAGGGATGCTTATGATACATGCAAAGTTTCTTTTGTCTATGTCTCTTCAGTGAAATACCGCAAGCGTTATTGACGTCGCTGAGGACATATTCGCGCTAAAAGTTTTGAGACGTTGTTGCGTTTTAAAGTGGACACGATTCGGCGAACAACAATTATTGGGGACGTTTTGGGGAAGTGAAATCGGACACGTTTGGGTGATTTGGAATTTTGAGGACACGTTTGGGCGAAATAGACACGTTTGGGGGAATCGGACACGTTTTGGGGAATGGAGAGGTTTGAGAGTGCAACATAAAGATATATGTGTAATTTGATATGATTAAGTAAATTCTGGAATTCTTTTATATTAACAAATTAAGAAATTCAACGAAACTAAATAAACAGTCATTACAAAAATAACGATACCCAAAAGCATTTTGTTTGAAATAAGACAGAAAACATTAAAATATATTTACATAAATACATGCAATAAGAAAAATAAGAAAAATTAATAAATAAGAATAATAAAATTAAGATAGAACATTAAGTCCACACTTGATGTATTGCATGCAGTTAAAGCTCACTTTTATATATACCTCATACATTTCATCGGTAACGATGTGAGACGACAAACAAAATGAATTTTAATGCTATCAATATCACTAAAAACAAAGCCATGACCTTTATCATAACATTTAGAAATTGGAACCAACTGCATTATTGCAAATATGTCAACCTCTATCCTACAATAATTTAGCAAAATATACAGTTTTATACTTTGTTCCAACGAAGAAAGGTTTTGTTATCCTATATTTATATGTGTGAACAACTGGATAAGTACTTTGAAAACATGTTCTGCAGATTTAAGTAAAGAGTAGAACACATATCATGGTTTTTTTCTATACAGCCTTAATAAATTGTGTAGGTTAATTCGAAAGAATTACACGAATTATATAACCAACACAAAATCTGAAACCATTTATTCCTTCTTTATTATCAGCTGTTAAACTGCAATAATCCTAATAAATTGATATTTTAAAAATAAAATCTATTTCCAAATCTCCCTTTCTTATGTCGATAAAAAGATGCGAACGATACCAAAGGGACATTCAAACTCAAAATTCGAAAATGAACTGGCAACGCCATGGCAAAAAAAAAAAAAAAAGACCCCAAAAAAAAACCGAAAAAACAACAGTTTACGAAAAACGACATGGAAAACTAAAGACATAGCAACACGAACCCCACAAAACAACCTTTTTTCATCGTCCTAACGAAATGGTTAGTAACCAGGTTTAAAATAAAGGAAACATTATTTGCTTTCATGGAATGCACTAAAATTGCTAAAAGACAAACAAATACATAATTTTATCGGACGAGCCAACATAGAAAAAGCCGATTGATTGGTGTTTGCGTTACTCCACATTTATAGCACAAAAACGTTGAATTTGGTCAGTTTTTTTCGCATGTTTCAACTAGTAAGAATAACTCTAATATATGTTATTTTTTTGTTTTATCTAACTGAAGTTATTGGTGCCTCATTGATAATACTAATGATAACAATGGTAATAATAATAATAATAATGATAATAGGAATAATAATAGTAACACAAAACCTTGTGATTTCTATAGAACAAAACATGATATAAATTATCTCATTTCAAATTTATTGTTAGCTTATCAAAATTAATAATTAACTTAAGAAAATAGATTTTAATGTATTAGTTATAAGTGTACACAACATAATTTGGTGGAATTTTCTAGGTTAATTAAAGACAAGCATGTTGAAATGAGCTGTAGCTTATTTTGCAGAAACGCATGCAAAAATTATAAAGAAAATAACATGTAATGTAGACAACATGCTTACAGAATTGAATGCCCGATTAACAATGGAAGATAATTTATATAATTGAGTTGAATTTTGAAAAACACATTCCTAAAATCTAGATTAAAAATGATACAAAACTAAATTTTACAAATCCTTCTTCTCTCAATTGAGGGACTTTATTCATCTCCTTGGTTTAGTCCACTCCTGTCCTTTTTTACGAAACAGAAAATGTTATTCTCATTGAAATTTGTTTTGAAATCGGGTACTCTTCTACCAGTATATAAAATAGAAATAACCATAAAAAAAAAAACATATGTTAATTTTGGAAACATAAATAACTAAAACTATTGAATGATTGTTGATGAATATATAGGTGAACATTATTTATCATTTTGTACAAACAGGTTGGATTTGCTTAAGCTTCGTAGCTTGTGAATCTCCTTGTGAAACATTTTAACTACATCCGACACCAATATCCTCGCTGTGACCACAGTTATGTTCACACCAACCCATGTGTGAACATTCTGATAAGGATGTCTCGTCTCCATTACACGTCAAATCGTCAAGCCATATTTGCCCAATTCCATCACCAGTCATAAAGTAGGTCGCTGTTGAACTGAAGATAAAAAAAAAAATTTAAATTAAATCGATAGTGTCAAAAAGAATAATAATATTTTATCAACTCATTAATATTGGTGAAATAACATAGATTAATATGTAACGCTACGTTGCCATCAGAATATTTTTTTTTTTTTTTTTTATTATTTTCAGCAATAAAATCAATGCTTTGTTGTCAATATAATTAAATTTTATGCGACTGAAATACAAATGACAGGTTTAGCTAGCTATGCAACCAGGTTTAATCCACCATTTTCTACACGATGAAATGTCTGTACCAAATCAGGAATAATTCGTTTGATGTGTCTTTGCTTTTGATTTTGCCATTTGATACAGGACTTTCCGTTTTGATTTTCCCTTGGAGTTCTCCCTTTTTGTTATTTTACGTTTAAGTCCGTTTCAGTTCTTCAAATCGTCGCAAATAAATCTTTAAAAATGCAACTTTCATATGAGGCAACTGAACTTGTTTGTATCATTCAAACTCTCCACAAATTATTAATGTTTGTTGTGAATAAGTTGCGAAATTCGTCTCTAACAGTAAACATGTATTTCACCATCCAACCAATTTAAACGAAGTACACAGTATGATGACAATAACTATCCATCGAATGTCATTAACAGAACTATTTATTAAAATACATATTTTAAACACTAGACAATGATCCCCTTTAAAAATGTATTGTGTAGAAATGTAAACATTACACTTGGCCAATTACTCTCCTGGTCAATCATTGACATCATTTTAATTTCTTTATCTTGATGAAAACAATATGAGACCCGAAAGAAAACTACATAATTAACTAAGCAAATTAGGAAAACATAATCAGTTCGTAAACTGCATATAGAAAAATAATGCATAAATTCAGGCAACGTAATGTTAAGCTCTGAATTGCCATAATTTATTCTTGAATTTACAGAACTTTAACGAACTATGTGCATACAATGGCATTATTCTAGATTATATTTTGATTTATCAATTCACACGAGTTATTTAACACGTGTAAATAATATTCATCCCAGTAGTAATTTATAAAGGACGAACATTTCGATTAATGTCATGCATTTTTAAAATATTTAAATTCAAATAAACACCGATTAAAATTAGTTAAACTGTTTCAGAGGCCATAATAATTATAGGTTTCATAACGAGTGAGAATGGGATATCGCTTGATATCAACTCGAGTTATTTAATTTCAATATAATAATAAACGAGCCTTCGGATAGTTTATCATTACTATAAATTAAATAACGAGAGTTGATATCAGCCGATATCAAATTTTCACAAGTTGTTAAACCTATTTCTCTTATGGTCAACACTCTCAATGTGTTAAATTATATATTCCGCGAAATGTTGATCTAGTCTTTTGCACATTCCAGTATGAGTCATATGTCCTTTTCCGGTGTCAAACTTTAACATCAGACATTTTAAGACTTTTTCGCTTCAGAATGTTATAAAATTTGACTAAAAGAAGATTGTCAGGTGAAATGAGTGAGTGTATTGTATATTATTGACGAAATCACATATGTCCGTTGCCATGGACGAAATGTACATTGTCTTAACCTTTGAAAGTCATCAATGACCTAACGAATAGCCAATGGAAATGCCGTAATATCGTATCATGGTGCTGGATAAGCCAACCAAATTAACGCAGATTTTCGTATCACAATCCGTGCAGTGTGATACGAGAAATATCTATTCATGCAAGAAATAGATAACAGGCCACAACCATAAGATAAATGGAATTATTACATTGATTGCAATGAAATAACGTAATTTCGAAGTATAATTGAAACCGATAAATTCACATTTGAGATATCTGATACTTTGAAGCTTCTGATGTCATACAACGATGCGTTTTGTCAATACATTTTGAACAACGTTCCATGAAAAGTAATTTAGAATGTGTAGAAAAGAGAAATTGCTTCTTGCATTTTCAACTTTATTAACATAACTATGTCCATGGTCAATTAAAAGAAAAGAATAACTTGTACCAAAATTCAATTATTGAAAAAATATTTTGCTCGTGACTGAACAAAATGATAATGATTCATGCGTGAATTGATTTATTTAATGTTGTTGTTTATCGCCTCTTTCAACACTATGCTATATAGTGGGGACCATGTTTTATTGGTGGAGGAATCCCGTAGAGCATCACCGAAACTCGGCATGTAAACTGGCAATCCTAGTCGATAATCATGCGTTAAATAATGAGTTGCTCGGTCACTCGGTTTTTTTTATAATGGATATTCATCGATGAGTAATCCTAAAAATTTAAAATAGAATCATTTGAAAATGCGAAATATGACTTTAAATGTCACATAAATATAATTTTTACAAAACTGGTCAATGGTAAAGCATCATTAATTAAAAACAATGGCAAAATTAAAGAAGAAAGAAAACATATGTTCTTTAGTTGAAACTAGTTTGTTCCTTTTCATATTTTGGAGTTTTACCTTTCGAATATTTTGGTTGTACCATCAATCATTTTTGTTATACTTCACTGTTATAAACACTTTGCAACAATTGTTTTGTTCTATGCATTTTAAAGTTTGCTTTAGGTTTTGTACAAACATGGGTAATCGGAGGGTATACTATATACAAGTGTGGAAGAACGTTTAGTTTATATCCTGTCGCGTTCAACCAAAGACATTTAAATTACTTTTTCCTGTTTCTTTGCTAAGCACACATTATACATATATAATATAAATATATTTAGAATATTTATTATAATAGATCGGCTAAGGATCAGAAACATGTGTCCAGCTTGGGATAAAAAGTCCTCCTACGAACATCTCTCTTCTTAAAAGCCTTCATGTCAAAACATCGATTAAACGTGTATTCGCATTTAAAAGCGGTGCACTTAAATGACATTAATATGTCCTGTATTACCATATAATAAGCGCAACTTATAGTCGAGCATCCATCAATAATTTCTACTACCGTCAACTCGGATTAGAAAAGGAATTTTTCTCTATCAGGACATTAACAATATTTAAGAATTTGAATAATAGAATTATGCAAACAACAAGATTTCAATATCAATGGAATACATTATATAGTTTTTTACCTGTAGCCCATCATTCTGCATGCTACATCTGCATCATGTATATCAAAATAATCATTGCAAACAGTTCCCCATGTTCCATTATGGTAAACTTCAAGTCGCCCAGAGCTTGATCCTCCCGCAATCCGAACTATTTAAAAATATTGAGTATGTTATTAGGTGATATATGGTTCAAGTCGAAGGTAAATTTGCTTTCATTGAGTAAAACAATGTATTGTCACTTGACTATCATTTTTAGTACTTCAGAGAATGTTGAGGCCTGGGTTTTGATTATAAATTAGGAGCAATAGTGCTTTATCGATGTCTAAATCTCTTAGCAAGTTAAGACACAGACACATCGTTACGGTCAACTAATTCGTGATGTTGACCATAGAACTAATGATTCAATAAAAAAAATAAATAACAATGATATTATCCGGAATAAAGTGTATAGCATGCCATTTTACGACGCTAAAATTTAAAAATTACTGTGGCTCAAATACAAGATAATCCACATAATATTAGGGACAAATGAATTTCTCTTTATAATTACAATTATACAAAACATTAATTGTATTTTCTGTTCACGCATATATTATGGGCGAGAATGAATTCTCTGATATGGTAAATAGCGTCAACGACATTACAAAAAATATTTATGAAACGATCAGATTCTTTATGACTAAAGGTATTAGCCTGGGGCCTTATATATTGTAATTATTAAGGAACTGAAACAAACAGATGTATATATCTCTTTTCTATTTTCGTCCGAATTATCATTTGTAAAGATATCAATTTAATTATTTTGAAAAGTGTTTAAACATTCTAACGTACTTCAGGTTAGAATGAATTCGTTTTCAATCAATCAATTCACGTCATATTAAGATTTACGATCGAAATTGCACAAACTGTAATTATCACTGGTAACTTTTCCAACAAAAACATAAGTATTTTTAGCTGAAGAGTTATTGCTTATATTTAATATCAGAATACTCTTGTTAATCAAATTTTTAAATGATTATTTCCATAATTTTATCTACAGACAATCAAAGAGTTTGTAACAGTAATGAATGGATTGCGAATGCAAAATACTAGACGAGATGGTAACACCTATTTTTTGGTCTTACAGTTAACAGTCTACCCCTTACTGTAGATTGGAGAACCAAGAGCTACGTGACAAAACTTAAAAATCAGGTTTGCATTATTTATATCCGACACGGATTTATGTTCATTAGCTTTCCTGGGCAAATGTTTTTTGACAAAAAGTATCTCTTCGTTTAGTTTTTATCCTATCGAGATAATCAATCGCCTAGCGTCTATATTCGTATCATAATAAGTCTCATGCCTTCGGTAGGAAAACTGACAATCTTAGTCTATTAAGATTTGAGTCGAATGCATTTGCCACGTGCTGATTTCGAACTTACAACCTCAGTGTTGACAGTTATACAGTAGTTGGACTACTAACACCACTCGCCGACCGATGCCCTTTGTTTCTTGAGAAAGATCAGTCATGTTATTCTATATTTTTTAATAGAAAATCTGTGGATCTTGTTGGACATTTTCAGCAGTTGGATCAGTAGAAGGCCAATGGTTAAAGAAAACGCAAACTTTAGTGTAACTTTCTGAGCAGAATATTCTTGATTGTATAGGTATAGTATCTTACATGTTCTTACTCTGTATGATTATTACTTTTATCAAAAATGAAACTGATCTAATTTTTAGCATACGTATAGATATACGATAAAACAGATGTATTGGAGGAGAAAGATACCAAAGGGACACTTAAACCTTCGGAACGCCTCAGATCATCCCCGGTTTTTGGTTGGGTTCGTGTTGCTAAGTCTTAACTTTGCTATGCTGCACTTAGTATACTGTAGTTATGGCATTTTCAGTTTGTTTTCGACTAATGAGTTTGAATGTTCCTTTGGTATCTTAAGTCCCTCTTTTACTTCAAAAGAAGACTAGGCAGTTTAAAACTTGTAACGCACAGTTACAACTACACATTACTGTTTTGATAGGTGAAACTGGTACTTGTCTTGATGGATGGATAATGCATTTCAATACATAAAAAATAACAGTGAAATAGATTACGAAGAGTCTTATCCATACAGAGGCATGGTAAGATTTTGTAATTTTACAAATACATATACTGTTACTTAATTAAATTAATATGATAAGGTTTTACGTAACGTCTTAATCTAAAATCGAAAGTAGGAACACACACTGTCTAAAACATAAAAAACAAAAACAAAACACACAATTTTATCCGAAAATTGTTAAAAAGTATACACTAACTTAACAAATTGAAATTCTAAAGACGAAGTAATTTTCTATGTAAAAAATGGTGGACTTAATCTGGTTTTATAGCTAGCTAAACCTCTCACTTGAAAAGTAGAAGTAAAATAACTTAAAAGCTAATATCAAATATACATTGACCACCAGATGTTCACTAGACATAAAACTGTTTCAGTCTCACATACAAGGCCTTCACAATTACGATTTTAAATTAGTCCTTTATTAGATGATTTATAAGAACAAAACAATACATACATCATGTGTATGCATTATAATCACGATTGTAACCGTTAGAAGAAAATATCATTCTCCACAAAAACATTCTTACAATTTTTTCAGATCAGAGAAATTATTGTTTTTTGGGATAATTTATCCAAAAGGACATCCAAAGTTTGCAAGAAAAACAATTCTGCGATAAAACCTGATGAGGACGAATATTTGAAAGCATAGGGAAGTTTATAGAATTTAGGTACTTATCCGAAAGGTTTTAAAACCTGATGGATTAGTTCAAAATAATATCGGATAAAAATTAACTTAAACCAAGGATTAAAATATCCTACGGGAATAATGTTTCTCTTTTATCTATTTAAAATTTCCCACAGGAACAAAGCTTAATCTTATAGGATTTCACTTCATTCTATTTTGTATATACCTATAAATTTAAATTAAAATGTCCTTTAGGATTAGCATTACGTTTTTACATGTAATGCCTAATCCAGGTGAGGTATCAATAGATATAAGAAGATGTGGTATGAGACAATGAGACAACTCTACATCCAAGTACCAATTTGTAAAAATAAACCATTATAGGTCAAAGTACGGCCTTCAACACGGAGCCTTGGCTCACACCGAACAGAAAGCTATAAAGAACCCCAAAAATTACTAGTGTAAAACCATTCAAACAGGAAAACCAGCGGTCTAATCTATATAAAAAACGAGAAACGAGAAACACTTATGAACCACATCAACAAACAACAACCACTGAACATCAGGTTCCTGACTTAGGACAGGTGCAAACAAATGCAGCGGGTTTAAACGTTCAAATAAGCGCCAACCTTCACCCTAATTTGAAACAATAGTGTAACATCACAACATAGAAAGACACACTATAAAATATCAATTGAAATGGCTTAACTCAATCAAAAGACATATTAACAAATACAAGTGAACATACACTGAACAAATAAATTGGATCTATGACACAATGTATATACAAAATTAATAAAACAAGGGAGTTAGATGTAAAACAATATCAGAAAGACAACCATAACCTTGGAAAAAACTGCCGCCGAAAAAAATAACGTACACAGGTAAATAAAAATAATTTTGTTGTAAGGTATACATGGAGTACGGAAATATTTTTTTCAAAATGAATAATTTTGTTGTTCATAGTACGAGAACAGAAGTGAACATTTATCGTCATACAAACACTTATTAAAGGTGGTATATATTAAAAAAATAGTGAGACGAGATATAACACTATTTAGTTACCATTAAATAACAAAAATGCATTACAAATTGCATCAACAGGTCAAAGTAACACGAAAGTACGATTTGAGAGTACTCGCAGTTACTGAAAGCTAGTTAAAAGCCAAAAACAATTAATATTAAAAAAAATATTGCAACAGAGACTAAAATCAACTAACACACATCCCAGGGATTTAGTGTTTTAACGTCATGGACAGTCAAAGAAGACATGATTTGTGCAATGCCAAAATAAAAGTATCGACAAGTAGTAGGATACTTAGGAGTTAACCTTTTGATAAATATGTATAATGTTATATATAGATAGAGTAATCTCTATATAGAAAATGAACGTGGATGTGTATTTATACATCCCAAAAAAACGTTTGAAAAGAATACAAATTTAGTTATGTTTTAATTTGCTGATGACAAAATCGGTATTTGTGCCAATGTAAACTATATTCAAAGATCTAATTACAACATTGATAAGATAACCTTTACTAATAAGTTTGTTTAATGGTTCGATGAGTTTACACGGATCACATAGTGATTTCCGCGCTTTTAGTACAATATTACCGTAAAATTTAGGATGTGAAATACCGTTTTTAATAATTATATGATGGAGCCAAAGGAACATCGCCGTCTAAGAAAGGAAAATTAACAATAGGGAATGAAAAATCGTCTCTTTTGTCGTAAATTTTAGTATGGCGTTTCCCTTTAGAAATTGAAATGTCTAAATCTAGAAAAGGACAACTATTGCTGTTTATGTTAGATTTATTTAACGTAAGTTCCTTTGCATAAATTTTGGTTGTATATTTAGAGAACTTTGGATTATTTAACGACAAAATATCATCAAGATAACGGTAGGTGTTGTTGAATGTATCAACCAAATGTAACAATGACGTGTCTTTACTGAGTTTGGTCATAAACTGAGATTCATAGCAATACAGGAAAAAATCTGCTATTAAAGGGGCGCAGTTAGTACCCATAGGAATACCTACTACCTGTCGATACACTTTATCGCCGAAACGTACATATATGTTGTCCAGGAGAAAAATTAAGGCTTCAATCATATCTTCACATTTCCAGTAAGTGTATCTAGCATACTTTCTTTTTTCGTTACAGAAAAAGGCTTTAAACGAGTTACAGCATATAAATTTGCAATGAGATTTTTCAAAAGACCATTTACTTAAATATGAAAACTTTATACACATTTTGATCATATATGATATTTACTATGAATTTACTAAATATGTTGGCAAATTTGTTAAAAATTCGACCCTGGTTTACACTCGTAAAAACTACCATTAAATACAAGAACTGTTAAATGATATTAATATTTATTGGCAGTTTACAATAATATCGGTTTTTTTATTACAGATATTGTAGATTCAACCGGGATAATTCACGCACCACAATAACTGGATTTATCGATCTAACAGCACAAAGCGAGGAAGAATTGCAAATGGCTGTTGCTTCAGTTGTGCCAATATCCGTGGCCACTGATGCGACAGGACCGCAATTCCAGCATTACAAAAGTGGAATATACAACTATAAAGATTGCAGTTCGACGGAATTAGATCACGCAGTACTGACCGTTGGATATGGAGCAAGTGGGGAGAGAACTACTGGATTATTAAAAACAGGTTGATATATATATATATAAATATAAGAATACGATAATGTAAGATCAGATTAATTTATTTGTTTTATTGCACCCATTATTCATTTTATATAATCGGTCTTTTTTCAGAAAATAAAAGCACTGCAGAAATATTTACCCTTCTCTTTCTTATAACATTTGTACTATGTACGATTGATTGATTGCTGTTTGTTTAACATGTTTAACACGCATTGGCAATTTGAAATATACGACAGATAGAGATAGTTGTATACTCCGAAAACGCTGTGATTGGTGGAATATTAACTCCAATTGAAATATGTTCATGTTGCTTAAAAATTACAAGTAAAAGTTTTAACGATTAAGAAAAAATAACAATGCTGTCTACAAATAAGTTTGCGATTTAGGTAAAGTCAATATCTAAAATTGAGAATGGAAACGGGGAATGCGCCAAAAAGACAACAAACCGACCAAAGAGCAGAACCTTTCTTAAGGATTCTGTTCTCTTAAAATATTTTTCTCATATTCAAAAGCATCATCAGAAAATTAAACCTTCATAACTACATATATTGATTAAGACAGATTTTAAGATCAGTAACTTGCTATGAATATATTATTTGACTGTTTCAGCTTGGGAACATCATGGGGGATGGAAGGATATTTCAATATGGTCAAAAACAAAAACAACACATGTGGAATTGCAACGCGGGCGAGTTTCCCTACTGTATAAACAGTATTAATATTGACTAAACCTATTATTTTTATATGTATAATTGATGTCTGTATGTGAATAAAAATGAACGCACGTTTTGTAATTCATTGTGCACATTTGTACCTTCTTTGCATTAAGTATGAGAGATCCCTTATACCTGAACGGTTATTTCTTCTAATTTGTTATTGTTGCATGGCCTGTGTTATCATTTGTTGTCTTTTGTTTTATTATATTCATTTGTCTGCAAACTGAATGGTATATCAATAATGATGTTAAATACTTTTCATTAATATGAGGAATGCCACGAGCAAGTGTATTAAAATACCTTGTGTCTTTTTTCTTTAAATATGCTGAAGGTATAATCTTTAAATAGAAACAATGTGAAATGAACGAGATTTCACTTGAATACAAAATCAACCAAGAATTTTCAGACATGTATAAAATTTCGTTTTCAATGATACATGTATATGCTAAGTATCAGGTTCTAATTACTTCCAAACATATGCGAAATATACATTTATTTCATAGATTCAACAAACCATGAACCATAATCAAAGGAACTAATATTTAAAACGCATGCAGATAACCACAAACTTCTGACACAGTAACGTTTTAAAGCTACGTCCTCTAAAAAAAAATAGGTATATATAGCTATCATACATTCCGATGTCCTGAAATGCTTCTTATAGCTACATTTCGTAGTTGAGTGACTTAAATTGTTCTGCAAAATTCCTATTTCGTATTTGCACATCCTTTGCTTCTGATGTTTGATTTTGAGCGAGGCTAAAAAAGACTCAGCAGATAAGCGCATAAAAGAGCTGGAAGATACTAAAGGGATCTTCAAACTCATAGTTTTTGACAAAGTGACAACGCCATGACATAAAACAAATGAAAACAGATCACAAGACAAACCACCTTATACATGTTATACAAGTAAGAACAGAGAAAACTTAAGACTGGTCAATACAGATGGGTGCGGTCCTAACCTTGACAAAAGTTAACTTGGAGCAGACTTGTTTACTGCTTTCTAAGTTAACTTGAGAATTTTAAGCAGACAAGCAAGTTAACTTCGTCGTTGGTGGACCAGACCTACGGTCTGCTTTTTAGGACTGCTGCAGACCTATCGACAGGTCTGCTCCAGACCAGACCTGTGGACAAGTCTGCTTTTGACCAGTCCTGAAGACAGGTCTGCCCCAGACCAGACCTGTGGACAGGTCTGCTCCTGACCAGACCTGTGGACAGGTCTGCTTCTGACCAGACCTGTGGACAAGTCTGCTACTGACCAGACCTGATGACAGGTCTGCTTATGACAGATTATCGTGTTTAAGAGTTTTCATACCAGACTTGAACTTTAATTAAAATATGTAAACAACATTCGCATTGTCTTTCCCCGGATAGCAAATTTCTTTACTCGCTAGACTAATAAGCTACTAGATTATACATATCAACAAAATTATTTTTTTTGTTATTTGATATATTCTTATATACATAAAACAATGGCTATACAAACACATACAGCTATCAAAAAGGAAATGAAAGGTTTTTTTATTAGAAGGCGGATAGAAAGGTTATCCAACGCATCGGAACGATATTCTTATATCATGGGATATCAACATCATTGTCGACGTTGCTTCGTTCCCCGTTTTTTACCTGTCTCTTCATAAATTTTACTTTATGCATTTATACATGCATGGATATTTCATTGTTATTCAACTTATTTGCATTGGATTTACTATTCTATTTTCCCGCAGAATATTCTAACGAAAATTGTACAGTGTCCGGATACGTACGGTGTGGTAAAACTATCAACAATCTCGTCAAATTCGTCAGATTTGTCGAGAGATTTGTCTTGCCGATTAATTGATATATGGGACGTCCCAAAATTATACTCAATGTGCACTTGAATGAAATAGTTGCCACTTGACGTTTAACTACAAACAAAATCAATCATCCGACATAATAGATTAACAGTATACTATTCCCAGAAGAGAACTTCGTATACTTTTTATTAAAAGTACAAATAACTTCAGACATGTCAGTGTTGGTACTTGGATGATGCGACCTAATAGTTTTGTTTTACACACCATCCTGAACTACTATCTCTAGTGACTGTTCAATATTATGAATACAGAGATGAAATGCTGACACTTTCAATTTATGAGGAAATTTTTTCATTAATGTTTTCCAATATTATTGCTTACATTTGCGGTCCTACTAAAATGTGCACAGGGCGCCAGGAGAAGACATAAAGGCGCCAGGTACAATCCATCACAACATTTAAAACAACTTATTTATAATGCAGCCTTATAGATTTACAAATTAAAGTGCACATATGGTCAGTTTTGGTTAAAGCGTTCAAATAATTTTGTTGTACAAGTCAGCATGACGTATCAAAACTACTAAAATTTTGTTACGTATCAATATTTTGAATAAAAGGAGGACATGCTGGCACCCTAAATTTATGCGAACAAAAATTTGTTGTTATTGTATTGCAATATTGCTGTCCATTGTATTATACATTGAATCCTGACATAAAAAATATGGCTGATAAACTATGCAGGTATATAGATTTACAAATTAAAGCGACATATGGTCAGTTTTGGTCAATGCGGTCAAATAATTTTGTTGTACAAGTCAGCATGAGGTATCAAAACTACTCATGCTACTGAAATTTTGTTACGTATCAATATTTTGAATAAAAGGAGGACATTCTGGCACCCTAAATTTATGCGAACAAAGTTTGTTGCTATTGTATAGCAATATTGCTGTCATTTGTATTATACATTTAATCCTGACATAAAAATATGGCTGATTTACTATGCAGGTATATAGATTTACAAATTAAAGTGCACATATGGTCAGTTTTAGTTGAAGCGGTCAAATAATTTTGTTGTACAAATCAGCATAAGGTATCAAAACTACTGAAATTTTGTTACGTATCAATATTTTTGATAAAGGAGAACATGCTGACACCCAATATTTGTGCGAACAAAAATTTGTTGTTATTGTATTGCAATATTGCTGTCCATTGTATTATACATTGAATCCTGACATAAAAAATATGGCTGATTTACTTTGTGGGTATACATGGTATATAGATTTACAAATTAAAGTGCACATATGGTCAGTTTTTGTCGATGCGGTCAAATAATTTTGTTGTACAAGTCAGCATGAGGTATCAAAACTACTGAAATTTTGTTACGTATCAATATTTTGAATAAAAGGAGGACATTCTGGCACCCTAAATTTATGCGAACAAAGTTTGTTGCTATTGTATAGCAATATTGCTGTCATTTGTATTATACATTTAATCCTGACATAAAAATATGGCTGATTTACTATGTGGGTATATAGATTTAAAATTAAAGTGCACATATGGTCAGTTTTGGTTGAAGCGGTCAAATAATTTTGTTGTATAAATCAGCATAAGGTATCAAAACTACTGAAATTTTGTTACGTATCAATAATTTTGATAAAAGGAGAACATGCTGAAACCCAATATATATGTGAACAAAATTTGTTGTTATTGTATTGCAATATTGCTGTCCATTGTATTATACATTGAATCCTGACATAAAAAATATGGCTGATTTACTTTATGGTATACATGGTACATTTTGTATATAGATTTACAAATTAAAGTGCACATATGGTCAGTTTTGGTTGATGCGGTCAAATAATTTTGTTGTACAAGTCAGCATGAGGTATCAAAACTACTGAAATTTTGTTATGTATCAATATTTTGAATAAAAGGAGGACATTCTGGCACCCTAAATTGATGCGAACAAAGTTTGTTGCTATTGTATAGCAATATTGCTGTCATTTGTATTATACATTTAATCCTGACATAAAAAATATGGCTGATTTACTATGCGGGTATATAGATTTACAAATTAAAGTGCACATATGGTCAGTTTTGGTTGAAGCGGTCAAATAATTTTGTTGTATAAATCAGCATAAGGTATCAAAACTACTGAAATTTTGTTACGTATCAATATTTTGGATAAAAGGAGAACATGCTGACACCCAATATTTATGCGAACAAAAATTTGTTGTTATTGTATTGCAATATTGCTGTCCATTGTATTATACATTGAATCCTGACATAAAAAATATGGCTGATTTACTTTGCGGGTATACATGGTATATAGATTTACAAATTAAAGTGCACATATGGTCAGTTTTTGTCGATGCGGTCAAATAATTTTGTTGTACAAGTCAGCATGAGGTATCAAAACTACTGAAATTTTGTTACGTATCAATATTTTGAATAAAAGGAGGACATGCTGGCACCCTAAATTTATTCGAACAAAAATTTGTTGTTATTGTATTGCAATATTGCTGTCATTTGTATTATACATTTAATCCTGACATAAAAAATATGGCTGATTTACTATGCGGGTATATAGATTTACAAATTAAAGTGCACATATGGTCAGTTTTGGTTGATGCGGTCAAATAATTTTGTTGTACAAGTCAGCATGAGGTATCAAAACTACTGAAATTTTGTTACATATCAATATTTTGAATAAAAGGAGGACATTCTGGCACCCTAAATTTATCCGAACAAAGTCTGTTGCTATTGTATAGCAATATATTGCTGTCCATTGTATTATACATTTAATCCTGACATAAAAATATGGCTGATTTACTATGCGGGTATATAGATTTACAAATTAAAGTGCACATATGGTCAGTTTTGGTTGAAGCGGTGAAATAATTTTGTTGTATAAATCAGCATAAGGTATCAAAACTACTGAAATTTTGTTACGTATCAATAATTTTGATAAAGGAGAACATGCTGACACCCAATATTTATGCGAACAAAATTTGTTGTTATTGTATTGCAATATTGCTGTCCATTGTATTATACATTGAATCCTGACATAAAAATATGGCTGATTTTCTTTATGGTATACATGGTACATTTTGTATATAGATTTACAAATTAAAGTGCACATATGGTCAGTTTTGTCGATGCGGTCAAATAATTTTGTTGTACAAATCGGCATAAGGTATTAAAACTACTGAAATTTTGTTACGTATCAATATTTTTGATAAAAGGAGGACATGCTGGCACCCTAAATTTATTCGAACAAAATGTGTTGTTATTGTATTGCAATATTGCTGTCCATTGTATTATACATTGAATCCTGACATAAAAATATATAGCTGATTTACCTATCGGGTATACATGGTATATAGATTTACAAATTAAAGTGCACATATGGTCAGTTTTGTTGATGCGGTCAAATAATTTTGTTGTACAAGTCAGCATGAGGTATCAAAACTACTCATGCTACTGAAATTTTGTTAAGTATCAATATTTTGAATAAAGGAGGACATTCTGGCACCCTAAATTGATGCGAACAAAGTTTGTTGCCATTGTATAGCAATATTGCTGTCATTTGTATTATACATTTAATCCTGACATAAAAATATGGCTGATTTACAAATTAAAGTGCACATATGGTCAGTTTTGGTTGATGCGGTCAAATAATTTTGTTGTACAAGTCAGCATGAGGTATCAAAACTACTCATGCTACTGAAATTTTGTTACGTATCAATATTTTGAATAAAAGGAGGACATTCTGGCACCCTAAATTTATGCGAACAAGGTTTGTTGCTATTGTATAGCAATATTGCTGTCATTTGTATTATACATTGAATCCTGACAAAAAAATATGGCTGATTTACTATGTGGGTATATAGATTTACAAATTAAAGTGCACATATGGTCAGTTTTGGTTGAAGAGGTCAAATAATTTTGTTGTACAAGTCAGCATGAGGTATCAAAACTACTGAAATTTTGTTATGTATCAATATTTTGAATAAAAGGAGGAAATGCTGGCAACTTAAATTTATGCTAACAAAATGTGTTGTTATTGTATTGCAATATTTCTGTCATTTGTATGATACATTTAATCCTGACATAAAAAATATGGCTGATTTACTATGCGGTATATAATTTTACAAATTAAAGTGCACATATGGTCAGTTTTGGTCAATGCGGTCAAAAAATTTTGTTGTACAAGTCAGCATGAGGTATCAAAACTACTAAAATTTTGTTATGTATCAATATTTTGAATAAAAGGAGGACATGCTGGCACCTTAAATTTATGCGAAGAAAAGTTTGTTGCTATTGTATAGCAATATTGCTGTCATTTGTATTATACATTGAATCCTGACATAAAAATATGGCTGATTTACTATGCCGGTATATAGATTTACAAATTAAAGTGCACATATGGTCAGTTTTGGTTGAAGCAGTCAAATAATTTTGTTGTACAAGTCAACATGAGGTATCAAAACTACTGAAATTTTGTTACGTATCAATACTTTGGATAAAAGGAGGACATGCTGACACCCAATATTTATGCGAACAAAAATTTGTTGTTATTGTATTGCAATATTGCTGTCCATTGTATTATACATTGAATCATGACATAAAAATATGGCTGATTTACTATGCGGTATACATGGTATATAGATTTACAAATTAAAGTGCACATATGGTCAGTTTTGTCGATGCGGTCAAATAATTTTGTTGTACAAGTCAGCATGAGGTATCAAAACTACTGAAATTTTGTTACGAATCAATATTTTGAATAAAAGGAGGAAATGCTGGCCCCTAAATTTATTCGAACAAAAATGTGTTGTTGTAGTATTGCAATATTGCTGTCATTTGTATTATACATTTAATCCTGACATAAAAAATATGGCTGATTTACTATGTGGATATATAGATTTACAAATTAAAGTGCACATATGGTCAGTTTTGGTTGAAGCGGTCAAATAATTTTGTTGTACAAGTCAACATGAGGTATCAAAACTACTGAAATTTTGTTAGGTATCAATATTTTGAATAAAAGGAGGACATTCTGGCACCCTAAATTTTATGAAACAAAATTTGTTGTTATTGTATTGCAATATTGCTGTCCATTTTATTATACATTGAATCCTGACATAAAAATGTAGCTGATTTACTATGCGGTATATAGATTTACAAATTAAAGTGCACATATGGTCAGTTTTGGTCGATGCGGTCAAATAATTTTGTTGTACAAGTCAGCATGAGGTATCAAAACTACTGAAATTTTGTTACGTATCAATATTTTGAATAAAAGGAGGACATGCTGGCATCCTAAATTTATTCGAACAAAAATGTGTTGTTATTGTATTGCAATATTGCTGTCATTTGTATTATACATTGAATCCTGACATAAAAATGTGGCTGATTTACTATGCGGGTATATAGATTTACAAATTAAAGTGCACATATGGTCAGTTTTGGTTGAAGCGGTCAAATAATTTTGTTGTACAAGTCAGCATGAGGTAAAACTACTGAAATTTTGTTATGTATCAATATTTTGAATAAAAGGAGGATATGCTGGGACTCTAATTTGTGCAGGCAAATTTTTAGTGTTTTAATGATGCTTTCATTTTGTATAATAAATTCTATCCTGAAATTAAAATATTGCTGATTGTGGCTACATAGATCAAGGACGTATAACTAATAAGGACGTATAACTGACATCTAATAGACGTCCTTTCATAGATATACATAATAAATTGCAAATATAATGGTTGAATATGATAGGTATTGGAATATATATTCAGTGCCCGTTATCATATTAACCAAGATCGTTTTTAATTTATAGATTGGCAGATCACAGCTAAATTTGTGTAACAAGCAACTTTTATGCGTACTTTATTTTCAAATATTTGTATTTAATCCTGTTTATATAACGGAAGTATTAATTTTACTTTATTTTCGATGTTTATACTACGAAACAAAGATATTAAAAATATTTTTAAAAATCGATGTAGAGCGGTCCTGGTTACAAGTTAACTTAGTGTTGAGCAGACCAGTCAAAAGTTAACTTGGGAACAGGTTTGGTTTCGATCGGATTTGTCAAAGCAAAAGTTAACTTATGTTAACTTTGTGGCAGGACTGGTTTCGAAGTTAACTTATGTTAACTTTTGGGCAGGACTGGTTTCGAAGTTAACTTCTGTTCACTTATGACAGGACTGGTTCGAAGTTAACTTATATCAATAGCGGACCTGTTTCCAAGTTAACTTTTGGCAGACATAAAACAGTCCTAGGACCAAGTCCGCTTTTCAAGTTAACTAGATTTTGGTCCTAGGACTGGTCAGAGCAGTCCTAAATCCGGTCACAGGTTAACTTTGACCAGTCCAAATGACTGGTTATCAAGTTAACTTGCTGTACAGGTTAGGACTGCACCCATCTGTACAATCCCCGCAAACAAGTGTACGTGAACTTCCTTGTAAAATAAAATCCTTAATATAATCAAAATCTTCATAAATGTACTGCTATTAAACTATGATCTCGTACACTAATTTGCCGATATTTTCCCGTATGCTGTGAACTCAACTACAAGTCTTCCGTGTGAACTTCGTCCACCGCACAGCGCAAGTGCGAGGGAAAACCGTGATGAAAGAATATAATTAAACGTGCACTCGAAAGTAAATAGTTATAACTAACTCTTAAAGTACAAATATAATACAACAACTGATTTAACATTTTTAAGGAAAAGTTTAATTAACAAATGTGAATGCATGGAAAATATAACAACAGATATCATGGCTCTATCAATTTACTCATTTGTCACAAGCTCCACGTGATCTAAATTGACATGATTTAATGTCTATACAAATTGAGGTATTAAATCGTTAATCCTTTAGATAAAAATAAAGGTTATAACAAACGCATGTTATTAATATTATTTCTTTTGATAGTATGCCCTATCATATCCTTTAAAAAATGTCAAAATATTCGTAAGGGATTCAATATTTATTATTTAGATATGATTTAATATCAAATAAAATTTACGAGATTGTATTCGTTTGTTTAATGTTATGTTAAAGCAATGACCGGTGTAAATGCATTATTCTATTTGTATTCGACGTTTAAATGTTAAGTTCTCGAATGTCAGAATTATTAGGTTAAAATTAAATTTTGACAATATTTTGAAGTATTATTTTATTTCTATATAGAAGCACAACCACTGACTCCTAATAGAGACAGCGAGGTGGAATAATGTTGATAGAAATGATAGAGAATGTCATCTTTGTAATCTTGGTAGCAGTGGAGACGATTATCTGCTAGAATGTCCATTTTTAACGACAGTAGAAAATTATACCTCGACAAATACTATTTGGCTCGTCTAAATACATTAAAGATTAAAGGGGCATTAGCTGCGAGATATGAAAAAAAAGATGATATTTTGGTTCAATAATTAATGAAAGTGAATTAATAATTCGCCTCAAGCAGCCAATTTGGTTCAATTTTGTTAAAATAAAGTAAGAAACATAGCTGATGAATTATTCACTTGCAAGTGAATAAATCGACTTCATTTAATCCATATTCATGTGACCTTTAATTAAATGCCTCAGCTGGAGATGGGTTACGCATGTATTCAGCTATAAAAAGGAAAAGAATGTCAACATAGAAAGTGAAACAAGGATGAACCATTTGGAAGACTGGTTAGATCCACAAAATAATTCTTATACAGGTAAAACGAGGATAAATATACTGTTTAACATACAATATGAAATCAAACAGACCTAGAAAATCCAATTGCACGTGATCGCTATCTATTTATATCTATATATTTATGTTTATATCGGGTTATATGACCGTTGGCAGTCTGCGGAGGTCACCACAATGGTTAATTAGATAACGTCTAGATAAAAATAGACACGAAATGTTGATAAATATTATCGAGTCCATGCATTGTTAGTTGTTTATTTTAGACTTTTTGTAATTTGATACACGTTTTAGTATGTTATATATCAAATTTGAGAATTTAAGTAAAATTGGTAAACATGAATTTGACAGCTAATGCCCATTTAAAAAAAACCTGATGAGCCAATTAAACAAATCAGAGCTAAGAAGATTATGTAAGTTAATAAAGTGTGTAAACAAACAGATGGGTCCGCCTGGGTAAAATGTATATTATTTTAAACCACTGATTTTTATATAAATGTTTGTAAAAAGATGTATATTCCTGTACATATTTTGCACTCTCTCTGTACCTATGTATCTGCAATGGTTATGAGAATAAAGATATTTTATTGCAAAAACTATTGTATTATAAAAGGAATAATGGAGCTTTAATATATTGAAAACATGTAATTAATTTAATTACACACACAGTTTTCATGACTTCAGGACCTCAATGTCAACCATCGCTTTTTATGTCTTCCTACGCAGCATCATGGAGGTTGCTTTTAATGAGTAATTGTCTCCTTTGAATTTTTCCCAGTTGATTCCCATATTTTGATCAGCTGTACCATTGGTTTTTAGGTATTCTCCATTCAACGAAGAGTGACTACAAGCTTTGTACCACCATGCTCCCTTGTTTTCGAGAGCGCATGTTGAGCCTGTTAATGTATTATCCTGATCAAAGGTACTGAACTTGAGTCCATGATGATACTTTAAACCATCACCTGAAAGAAAATTGACAAAAGGATTGAAATAATATCCTGTACACGAGCTACGTCCGCACGAACCTTACAACGCTTCATTTTACTATTTGTTGTGATGATTATTGTACCAACTTTCTTAACGTTTGAAGGTGCGTATTATTACGACAAACCCAAACATATAGAAGAGGTCTTTAAAATGTATAAATAGCGAATGCAGCTTTTTGTCAGAGAAATATAAAAAAGAAATACAGAAATATTCAAAATTTATCCCATCATATGAGAAAAGTTGCCCCTTTAAATGACTATGACTCTTCTTTTAAATAAAGTCTAAAACAGGTAAGTGAATGTATATTTCACACATCTTTTTAAATTCATCATTTAAGGAATTACAAAATCTAAGAAGGTTAAACATAATAAAATTATTTTTTCCAAATTCTAAAACTATAATTGACTGATGTATTTCATTCAGAAGAAAAGTACTCCAAATGTTAAGGAATTATTAAAAGTGTATGTCAGAGTAATGATTGTATGCGTTCTTTTTACATTTTCCCCCTTTAAAAGAGAGGAGAAAGATACTAAATGGACATTCAAACTCATAAGTCGAAAATAAACTGACAACACCATGATTAAAAAAGAAAAAACCCAACAGACAAACAACAGTACACAAAACACAACAAAGAAAACTAAAGAAGGAGCAACACGAATCCTTAAAAAACTGTTATCTCAGGTGCGCCGGAAGGGTAAGCGATCCTGCTCAACATGTTGCATCCGTCGTGTTGATCATGTTAGTACAAACCCAGTGATAAGTTTAATTCGGTAGGTGACATTCACAAAAAAGGGGACGGGATTGTTGTTACGGCAATTGGAACATATCCGTTGTCATCTGTGAAACAAATATTTCATAACAGTCAACCAACTGGTGTTGGCGTCCATAAAATTTACGAAGAGATGATTTAAATTTTACTACTTGGACCACTTGGTTTAACAGATATCTTGTGAGCAGCAACCCTCTATCAAATAAATCATGATCGGAAATAGAAGCCCTGGAATATCGAACTACAGACAAATGGGGAATATTTCCTCTAGAATTCTGAAAAATCGTGAAATTATCCCCTCGAGTGCATTTGTTCTCACAAAATAATCAAAGTCGCGGAAAAAAAAAATACGGGAAAATATCACCTTCCTTTTGGAAAAGGTTGCGAAATTTAAACACTGTAACCTATCTTTGAATTGACGATTAACTTGTAAAAAATAAAATCGGAACAGTTGCAGAATTATATAAAAGTATTTACCAGCATTTCCACCGAATCCATCAACAGATAGCGTATACTTTGATTCAGCATCACCGATTACGAATGTGGAGTAATTTGCATATTTGTCCTGGCCATCCCAAGCCTTTAAGTCAATGCGTAGCTCTGTAGGGACTTGTGTTAGGATATGTAGGTATTTATTGCCTGAAATTTTCGATAAAATGAAAATTTGTTTACAATTATTGTTTTTGTGTTTGAAAAATATTGCCTAAGTGAACATTGTCTTTCTAGATTATGTTTAGCTTGATACATGTAATATATTTACGTTTTTTTTTTGTCGATTTGGGGCAATTTAGAGCTCCACATTTGTTGAGGTATGGAAACCATATCCCTGTCGATTACCTAATATTGACCACTAGATGTAATTTGGTTATATTTTGTCGTTAGGTTACTGTCGATTGGTTAATCTCTTTTATTCTTATGATATGTAAAATACGTCAGGGACTGTTATGAATAGATTGCAAATCTTTATTTAAATAATACTAGATCACACTCGCGATATCGGGAGTCCGTAACTGAATTAAACTAACTACGCTTTATTTTTAGCCTGGATTTTTGTCATGTTATTGTCATCTGATAAGGTAAACAGTTTTCTCTGCTTTCAAAATCTTTCTGTTTGAACCCGTCCTGGTTTTCTTACTGAAACCGGAAACTACATGTTACAATGATCGAATTTAGTAGTGTCAATCACTGTAAATGATTCAGTTCAGGTGCGATTATGACCCGTGTAATTAGCAAATCCCAAATACACCGTTTGGTGGTGCGCATAGCAGAGGCAGAACGCACAGATTAGGTAATAGGTGACACATACTTTTGGTATCGGCATCGGATTCAACCCGGAACTTGTTTTTATTGGTAATCTTATTTATTTGGAAAACAAAAGGGCCTGGAATGGTGTAACTTTTAATCAACACCATTGTCCTGTATTAGTTATATATAAAGTTGAATTCTTTGATTCGACGTTTTCACGTCGTGCCTGCTAACAAATAGGATAAGACCTCATTATTTTAGTATTATAGATATATAGATGTACTTAGTATGTTTAGTATCAAACGTTCTTTAACATATGCTAGAACTTACAACAAGTATTCTTCCTAAAAAAGTATTCGTTATACATTAAACTCAAAGCATGGTAAAGGATTTTCTAATATTTTTTCTTGTCCAAACCGTGTGTCTTAATTGGTTATAAATCTGTATTTGACATAAAAGGTCAGTAAAATTCAGAAGACATTATGAATCACTGAAAATTAAACAAATGAATAAAATATAACCTATCCAAAATTCTCCATTGATGTCTCCAAAACCACCTTCATACGCCTGCCAGCCCCTGAAGAAATTTTCGCTGCCATCAGATCGCCTCTGAAACACCTATATGTACAAATAGAGATTGGCAATTAGTCGTTGTTTACATTGCGGTTGAGTATTAAATAATTGCAACAGTAGTATACCGCTGTTTAAAAGTCATAAATCGATTGAGAGAAAACAAATCCGGGTTAAAAACTAAAACCGAGGGAAACACATCAAGTAAAAGAGGAAAACAACGGAACAACAGAAACACTGAAGTGCAACAAAAACAAACGCCAACATACATAGAAACGAACTATTAGAAAACAACTGCCATATTCCTGACTTGGTACAGGATATTTTAAGAAAAAATAGTGGGTTGAACCTGGTTTTATGGCTAGCCAAACCTCCCGTCGCTACAACATGTAAACCGCAGAATAACAACGAACATTAACGACAGCACAGGACATCACAAACAGTGACGTATTTTTGTAACGAATATATAATCTTGAAATTCATACAACTATTTTCACAATACTAGTCCAAACAATTATCACGATTATGGCGGTATTGAAAGGCTTTTTTAAATAAATGCTGTGATGACGTCAGAATTATTCGGACTAACACAATACTTTATCCATGGAAAATGGAAATTAACTCGACTATACTAATAAATAAGACATATGTGAAATGTACCGAAAATACAAACCACAAACGATAAGACATATCAATATATCAAACGGAAACCACAACAGAAACATCATAAATAAATACATGAATGTTGGATGTATAAATACCGAGACAAGTCGTATAGCAATGCAAATTCACACATCGGCAAAACAGTCATATTCGGGATTAGGTCACATTCGGTACTTAGCAGACAGACGACATAGATGTTAATCCTCATCATCATAACCGATTTACACCGATCAAGATAGATTTCACAATACGCATATAGTACAGGCTGTTATCATTAATTGACAAAATTCACATGTCAGTAACATCTAGTTCAGGTACATTATACTTGTAGATAAGTCAATTGAAAAACGATAGTAATCTGAAGTGTTGTTTTGCCAAGTTAAGGTGAAGATTGATTAAGTGGTCTGCATTAAGGTGGTACATAACACTACAGGGAGATAACTCTGTAAAAAACAGTTAAATGTTTTACTCACGTTATATTGTTAAGGAAATATTAAGCTTCTCAATGATCGAAATCAGTGTTTGTCAAACTGCTATATATTCATTGAATTTTTTCCGATAAAGTGTGTGGTTCAAGTTTTTTGAAATTTTTATATTTTTGTCAAAGGGTCAAAGTGAATATTTTGTCAAAATTTTATGAAAATTAAACGAGCCAAATTAATTTTATTCAAGGTGTTTGGTACCACCTTAACAGTTTTTAATTTATACTTATGATGTCACGTAGTAACACAATATATAGAAGATACATATCTTTTTGTTTACATTTTTGTTACAAAGAACCAAATTACTCTTATTTATACTCTTTCTTATAGCGCACGTCAAACTACAAACCACAATGTTCGTCAAGTTATAAAATGGACAGCGCGAGAAATAATAAATCCTTGGTAAAATTTTGAGCTCGAAACACATGTACCACAGAGCAATATGTTAACGTTAAACAGGATCAGGGTTTTGGAAAAATCAAAAGACAATACTAACAGATGCACAGGCGATATACAATGAACAATTACGCAACATTGAAAACGTCATGCTGTTCGTGTGTAAAGTAAGCATTTGGTGAGTAGTCGCTTTCGGTAATGTCAACATCAAGAACGGTATTGTTGCTACGACAAGTAGAACATATGCGTTGTAAAACAGGTACTTTTTTTATACCGTTATGAATCTAAACTTAAAAAAGGAGAATATGATTTTTGCAATCAGTTTATCAAAACTTTAATAAAGTTTATCAGACTTTCTTTTACAGCAACCTGGTTGACCAACTATAACACGTTTGCTTGTCAAATAAATATATATGCGGGAAAAAAAGTCATAATTAATGCCTATGCTAATTACCCAGCATCCTCCGTCTGTCGACATATCACAGTATACAATTAAAATCGATGTGACATCAAGACTTATGCTTACAACCCAGCCCCCTCCGTCTGTCGTCATATCACAGTATACATCTAATATCGTTGTTCAGCAGGACTAATACTTACAACCCAGCCCCCTCCGCTGTCGTCATATCACAGTATACGTCTAATATCGTTGTTCAACAGGACCAATACTTACGACCCATCCTCCTCCGTCTGTCGTCATATCACAGTATACATCTAGTATCGTTGTATCATCAGGACTAATAATATATACCCCATCGGTCAAGCTACCATTCTGTTTCCACGCTAGACAATCCCGCAGTGTGCCACCTATATCTGTAGCTTGTGTTGGCTCTGGAAATCGATAATTAAGTGAGATTATATGTATATTGCAAAATACAACTTGTTTCGTTGTGCTTTATCTTTAGAATAAGTAGAGAAATATATATTTTACTTAGGGTACTTGAACATAAGTCTTGCGTCGGGTCTTCAATCATGATAACACAGCTTGATAAATGTTAAGATCTAGTAAGTATAAATTAATAGTCAAATGATTTGTGTCTGCTTTTAATTTTTCATAAATAATCAATCAGCTTAAACAAACTTCACGTTTGAAATAATGAACATAGATTTATGCACACGGTTATTGTTTTTTGTTTGAATCGTAAACACCGCTTGATATATACGAAATTCCGAATTTTCTATGTAAACACAAAATAAGAAATATACAGAAGAAAAGAGTCTGAAGATACCAGATGAATATCAAATCTCACAAGTTGAAAACGAACCGCAAAAGCCATGGCAAAAACGATAAAGGGCCAAAAGACAACATAGAAATCGCAAGACTAAGCAACACGACCCTTAACTAAACAATCCATATCAAAATCAATACATATATATACATATCTAATCCTATCAATGCTATCAGGTTGATAGTGTTGAACACCGGACGATCGTTTCGTTTACATAGGCCCAACCAATTTATCTGCTGCAATTTTCGTACACTTCAATTTAATTCGTATTTTAATTGTTTTTTTCTCATTTTCTGAAAGGACATGAGATCTAAAGGATAGATTTAAAGAATAGAGTGATGACACTGAACATTTTCATGATTCAACTGACACCCAAAATATAAAGACTCGCGTTTCGTCTAAAATAGATTCTGTAGTAGCGCTCGAATAAAAAAAAAAGTTAATCGATGTTGTTTAGTTAGGGAACCGTCAGGTTCGATTAATAACATTTTAAAACAAACAAACTTTACATAGGTGGTCGAGTGGTCTTGCGCGCCGGGCTTAGTGCAAGGCGATTTGGTGCCACGATATCTCAGTAGCATGAGTTCGAATCCCGGCCAGGAAAAAACAAAAAATTTGCTTCCGCAAATTTACAGATCTAACATTGTTGGGCTGTTATTTAGACGAATTATATATACAGAATGTGTTTTCAGCATTGTATCACCATCACTTGTGATCCGATGGATAAAATCAGTTGTCACTGGTTCAGACGTACTTATATATATATATATATATATATATATATACAAGTCTAAATTGAAAACAACGTTCAAACCTATGATTGCGTTGGATAAAACCGCAATTTTATACGTGTGCATGCAAAACAAATATATATATATATCAAACACCTTAGGAATATATCCAAGTAGTGTTCTAATGCATAATACTTTTCAAACATTATCATTTTAAATCGTATAAGCGTTCGTTTCTATTTTTAAATTTTATAAAAAAGTTTGAATACCAAATTACCGTTACATCAAGAAAATTTTTGTTGTTGCTTGGAATAAATTCAAACAGGATGATATTTTATGACTCTTGTAGAATCAATTTGATATTGAAATTTATTTTCTGTTTCTCTATTTCAAACTATGATGTGCATATGTTGTGATGAAAGGTGAATACATAAACAGTGGACATGGCGAAAGTATCTTCTCGAACATATGTTGATTCTGAGGTCAGAAAAACTGAAAAAAATGCTTCTATGCAATTGGCATAATTATAACTTGCTACTTGCATTTGCAAAGACTAAAAAAAAGTCACATTACATTTAAAAAAAACATTATAATCATAAAGCTACTCTTTTATGTACAAATGTGTAAAACTGACATTTCAAAATTCAAATGAATGCACTTGTATGCATTACTCCAGAACTCCGGTTCATATAGGTGAGGGTTTGACGCCAACAAACTAGTTTAACCATGACACATTCTGTATGAAATTAAGAAACTAAGAAATCCTGTGAAAAAGCCTTAACTCATCCGATTGACACATACCACTAATCAACTATTTATCAACAGGACTTTAGACATATAGTACACTTTTGACATTAATTGCAGTAACTGACAGCTAGTTCATAGCCAATAACAACCAAAAACACATGTATCTAAGACTAAAAATCAATCAGTACACATATCATGGATTTAGTGTAACGACGTCATTAACGGTCAGAGAAAACCATAAGGTAAAATAAATTATTCAAATGCTCATAAAGGCGTAAGCCATGGCCGACCGTGCAACACTCTCATGGGTAGTCAAGGTCGTTAAAAAAACCTCGTGATAAAAAAAAAATAATGTTAACGTTTGTACCGATAAAATCAAAATTAAAAGATCGTATTGCAGTGTTAAATTGATACTTTTAAAAAGTTTACTTACAGATCCATAAGTTTATACGAATCTATAAACAACATAATCGTATAAATTAGGATGTGATATCCTTTTGGTATAACGTTTTCTACCAGCAGAGCCAAATTTGATCTGGGCATTCGTTTAGAGTAGCTGCTCACAAACCTTTGAATGTTCGAAATTCTAGGGACTTTCTATCCCAGGAAACTATTAACGTAACTGTGTTCGGCAAATTTTACGTCTTTAATGCTCTTCAACTTCATATTTTATTTGGCCCTTTTAACGTTTTTGATTAGAGCGTCACTGCTGGGTCTTTTGAAGCCGAAACACGCGTCTGGCATACAACATTTTAGCCTGGTATCTCTCGTGAGTTTGTTTCAAACAAATTTTGTATCAATGAAAGAATTTAGTAACGGTTTTAAGTAATTTATAGTAACGAAATCCCTTACTTAATGATTTGCCAGTGTTACATAGTTTACGTTTATCGAAATTTAAAAAAATCGTCACCAACAGACATGGGCAACATGGGCATAGCGAACTAGTTGGTATATATGGTAACACCCTAAGATGGGACTAAAGGAACGTCAATGTCCAAAAAAAAAAATCAATTAACCAAAGGGAACAAAAGTCCTGCCTTTTTTGTTTAGGGTTTCCGGTTTGAAGCTGGTATATCTAAATCTAAAAAAAGACATTTATTGCTGTTGATATCTGATTTATTTAAAGTAAGTTTCTTTCGGTAAATTTTGGCAGAATATTCAGAGAACTCTTGATTATTTAACGAAGCAATATCATCAAGATATCAGAGTTGTTGAATTTATCAAAAACTAGACTGGTCTCAAATAAGTTTTCAAACATACCGTTACATGAATTTTGCTGAGATTTGGGAACATACAAATATAAGAAGATGTGGTATAATTGCCGATGACACAACTCTCCAACAGAGACGAAATGACATAGAAGTTAACAACTATAGGTCACCGTACGGCCTTTAACAATGAGCAAAACCCATACCACATGCCTTATTTTAATCTAGGACTCGGTTTCTACATGACGTTAATTAAAAAGGCATATATATGTTTAAAAAACATTTTTTGATCAGTATTGATAGTATAATATCCTGTAGTTGTAACTTTTCAATATGTCTAACTAGAACTAGGTCTGTCTTACTCATCTTTTTAACGCAATTGGAGCGAGATGTTGATGATTTTATCGAAATCAATTTCAAGGGTCTATCAAGTGTTAACTTAAGAAGAAATAAGAGAATAAGTGGAAGATTGTATATCAAACACTTCATAATAATTCGGTGTTTTCCCCCTGTAAGTTATCTTTTGACTTATGGGTTTTCCTACTTCCTTATTGTGATCAAAGTTAAGAATACAAGTTTCTGAATAAATCGAAAGTGATGCATTTGGACATGATCCTTACGTGCACAGAAAAATAAGATGTACATCTACAGTGCATTTACGTTTTTATATTCGTTAAAAGTATCATGCACATAACTCGTATGTGTTGTCAGCATAACTTGTATGTGTTGTTTGAGACGAGGCGGCTAATTTGATGGCATGTATTTGCTCTCCGTCATTTTTTTCGGAAAAGGTAAATTGATATAGCAGACAATTAATCACGTTAAGAAATACAATTATATATCAATTTTCTGATTACAAATCAATAAAACTAAATTTACATTGTCGCCACTTATTCTCAACATAAAATTATACACGTGTCAATCGACAGTAAAATAGTCCACGTGATGTCTTACTCAAACTAAGGTATGTCCAACAATTACTGACAATAGAATTTTGACCAACTTTTAAGGTGGAGTAAAATAAAGGCGTCAGTAGTTTCGCACTTAATAAAATAAAATCAGTTCCCTACTACATGACATCAAATAACGAGGATGTTTACAAGAATTGTCTAGAGTTTTATTTAAATTTTTAAACGCAATTTGTGACGAAATTAGACCGAAATGTTGACGAGGAATCGAAATCAATGTCAATAGCTTCTCTAGTGTTAACCTTCATGAGAAAATACGCTTCTAAGTGAAAAATTGTATGTCAAACACTTCACCGATAATAATTCGGTGTTTTTCCTCTATAAGTTTTCCATCCAGTCAAAATTAAAGTTCTTGAATAAATCGAAAGTGATACATAAGGAAAACTAACGAAAACAATTAATCTCACTAGGGGTAGCTTTGTCCATGGTCTTAACGTGTACAGAAATAGTAAGATGTACATCTCTAGTGCATTTACGATTTTATATCGTCAAAAGTATCATGCATATAACTCGTATGTGTTGTTTGAGACGAGTTGGTTTGTTTAATAGTATGTATTTGACCTCTCCGTCATTGTTAAATTGATATAAAAGACAAAAAATCGCTTTAAGAATTACAATTATATATGAATTTTCTTATTAAAAATCAATAAAATTAGATTTACGTCGTCGCCACTTATTCTCAACATAAGGATAAACACGTGTCAATCGACTGTAAAATAGTCCACGTGATATCACACTGAAACTAAGGTATGTCAAACAATTACTGATAATAGAATTTTGACCAACTTTTAAGATTGAGTAAAATACAAGCAACAGTATATTACTAATGTTCAAGTATCATATATTGATTACGTAGAAAAGAAAGATGACACACACTATTTGAGGGGATCGCTTGAACTCCATAAGAAGCAAGACCGGGTACGTCGGAATGGTTAGCGTCTCCTGCTATGCATGCATTACCCGCCATTCGAATCCGCACTCAGTGAAGATGCCATAATCGGGAATATGACACCATCGGTAAAACCTAAGATTGAATGCCTACTGTAGTATCTAAAGTTCTAAGACTGCGAAAACATGTCGCTATTGAGTTAAGACATTAAGAATGAGAATAGAATTACATCCACTAATGTTTATCCAGATAAAATACCTTTGAAAGTTAGTTTTAGAGAGAGGGCATCTTTTTAGCATCTTTGTTGAAATTATAGGAATCTAACGAAGTAATAACTACAGGGTTAATTGACAGTTACCTTAGCATTTTAAAGTTAAGCATAGTTTTTTCTCTATCAAAGTTGAAGATCAATCAAAATATGACAAACGTTAATGAAAATGTTTGTTATTAAATGAAACTCACCTTAATAAAAATATTCGATCTATTGGTGACAAAATAATTGGAGTGAGAATATATGTTCGAGTGAATTTTTTTTCCCGCAGTCGTTTGTGTGCTATTATCGTCCACCTGTCACCACTATAGCCGATATTTCAATATTTTAACGAAAGAAATGGATGGTAATTTTATATATGCTAATGGTAGACGAACTATCACTGTGCAAGCCGAATCCATAATTCAAATTAATTCAATGGAACTTGACCTCTAATAAATTGCTTTCCCGTGCAATAGCTGTGGTAAAATTGATTACCTTCAGACTCTAAAGAGCCTGTGTCGCTCACCTAGGTATATGTGCATCTTCAACAATGGAACCTCTCAAACATTGTGGACTAAAATAAAATTCATGACAAAAATGTCTTACTTATAGCAATCATTTCAGCTCACAAAGGATTTTTTTCTTTTCGATTATATTTGTACAAGCAATAACAATAAGTGGAACACAAATGTAGATATAAACATAGACAAAACATCAAGCATACATATAAACCAACATATAACAGTATTTAATCATAGCATAGATGGTGATGTGGATAAGGTTAAGAAATGTAAGTGAGAGTAATTCAGGTACCTATAATTTTATAATAAAAAAACATTCTTCTAGTATTGGAAGCCAGGGGTCCCAACAAATATTGGCAGATATTGGCCATATCAAAAGGGTTACTTTTAAAAAATATATTCTTTTCTAGTGTCTTTTTTCTTAATCTTGTATTGCTTATCAATTTTTCTGTTCACAGTTTCTCTCTATCTTTAGTTTTTGCCCAAAATATAGAAAAGGTTAACAAATGTCATTTAAGTACAATCATTCCTATCAAGGTTTTACCAACGATTTCAACAAAATTTAGTTTTGTTGTAGATCTTGTCTTGCTAATCATTTTTGCCTAGTAAAGTGTCTATCTATCTTTTATAGTTTTTAAGATAATAGGCAAACACGCAAAATATTGGTAAACATGTTATTAAACATCAAAACTCCAATAAGGTTTCGACTGAAGATTTCGGTAATGTTTAATTTATTTGTAGATCTTATCTTGCTGATTGGCTTTTTAAAGTGTCTATCTATCAGTTATAGTTTTAAAGGTAATAGGCAAAACAGAAAAAAAAAAAACTGTAAAATCATCATCATAAAAGAGCAATTACTCCAATAATGAGTCGACTGAAGATTTTGACCATTTAACTCATTTGTAGATCTTGTCTTGCTGATCGTTTTAGTTTTATAAGTTTTATCTTACTATTACAGTTTTTAAGATTTATACCAAAACGAAAAAAAAATGGTAAAATGACCATAAAGGGCAATAATTCCAATAAGGAGTTGTCACACGATTTGGCTTAATTGTAGATCTTGTCTTGTTGATCATTTTAGCTGTTAATTGTTTATTTATCTACAATAGTTTTCAAGATTATAGTCAAAACACTAAAACCGGGGTAAAATCGTAATTAAACAGCAATAACTCCAATAAGGAGTCCTCGAACTATTTCGACTATTAACTTATTTGTAGATCCTGTCTTTCTGCTTACTTTTGCTCATACAAGTTTTTATCTATCTATTATTGTTCCTAAAATATAAGACAAAATGCAAAAAATAGTAAAATTTTCATTAAAGGGCAATAACTCCAATAAAGATTCGTCGGACGATTTCTGCTATGTTAAATTTAATTGTAGATCTTGTCTTGTTATTCATTTTGTTTATTTAAGTTTCCATCTATCTATTATTATTTTAGGATATAAGACAAAACGCAAAAGCAAACAAATGGTAAATGTAACATTTTAGGTCAATCACTCCTATAAGAAGTTCTCTGACAGTTTTGATGTAAACAGACAATATGTAGATCTCATAATTTCGAACATGTTTGCGCCGTCAGATTTTCTGCATTTATATTGGTTATCAAGATAATAGACAAAACTTGCATCTTACATTATGTTTTGTTTTAGCCATGTCGGCCATGTTGGTCGACAAGCGGAGTCATCTGACACATCTTTAAATACGATACCCCAATAATGCTTGTGTCCAAGATTGGATAAATGTGGCCCAGTAGTTTCAGAGCAGAAGATTTTAATAAAAGTTAACAGACGATGACGACGGTCGATGGATGATGGATGACGGACGCCAAGAGATGAGATAGAACACATAGCCACCAAAGATCAAGGCTAACGGTTGAAGTTGTTTTCTCTTAGGTTTTACATTTATCAATCCATTTTTAATTGGAAATGTCACCGGCAAGACAATAAAATTACTTAAAGGCATTAAAATAGGTTATATTTTTAATGCCTTTAAAACATAACATATAATCATTATAGTTCAACAAGCCAAAGTTGAATACAAAATTTTACCAAAATGTGAGACATAGTCCATTTACTGTAACTTGACCTTAATTGAACTTCATCGTTACAATGGAAGAAAACAGTTTGTATTAATATGAAATATACAAATAACCAAAAACTAATTGTTCAGAAAACAATTGAAGGTCTTTGGATTGGTATTTTGTGATAAGAAAATTTGGGTAAAATTGTAATCTCTTTTCATATATTTAATTCAAGAGATTGGTAAGCATGTCAGACATGTTGGTTGACAAGCGGAGTCATCTGACACATTTTAAATACGATACCCCAATAATGCTTGTGTCCAAGATTGGATAAATGTGGCCCAGTAGTTTCAGAGTAGAAGATTTTAATAAAAGTTAACAGAAGATGACGACGGTCGATGGATGATGGATGACGGACGCCAAGTGATGAGATAGAACACATAGCCACCAAAGATCAAGGCTAACGGTTGAAGTTGTTTTCTCTTAGGTTTTACATTTATCAATCCATTTTGTAATTGGAAATGTCACCGGCAAGACAATAAAATTACTTAAAGGCATTAAAATAGGTTATATTTTAATGCCTTTAAAACATAACATATAATCATTATAGTTCAACAAGCCAAAGTTGAATACAAAATTTTACCAAAATGTGAGACATAGTCCATTTACTGTAACTTGACCTTAATTGAACTTCATCGTTACAATGGAAGAAAACAGTTTGTATTAATATGAAAATACAAATAACCAAAAACTAATTGTTCAGAAAACAGTTGAAGGTCTTTGGATTGGTATTTTGTGATAAGAAAATGTGGGTAAAATTGTAATCTCTTTTCATATATTTAATTCAAGAGATTGGTAAGCATGCAGAAATCTCGTAAAATCACGTGGCATTCGTGGTTAAACTGAAAATGTTTAAGTAGGAACTACAATATTAATTTCTATAAAATCCAAAAAACAATTAAACAATACAAGCCATACCCTATCTAGAAACATGTTGTTCACCATGTGTTATAGCCTCCTTTTTATAGTACCAAGATAAAAAATCTAAGCATCGTCGGTGTTGTGATTCAGCTATTTTTGTTTTAGCTAGTTGGACATTTTCTCATATCATGTTTAATATATTTTCGTTAAACCAACTCATGTAAGACATTTCATGACTACCATCCGAACTTGGGATAAATGATTTTGCCCAAAATATCAATTTGCGTACAAACACAATTACTGTTTAAAAAAATAGAGAGACGATACCAAGGAAAATCTTAAATCATAAGTATAATACAACACAAGGATTGAAAATTAGATTTCACTAAAACATTTTTCCTTGCCTTTTAAAATCATTCCTTTCAGCATATTAAATTCTTAGAAAAATTAAATTGAGAATGGTGATCAATTTATTTATTTAATAAAACAAGCATCAAGTGATCTTCCTCAATTTACTGTAAGAGGTTCATTGTTTTTTAGTATTTGTATGTTCAAACATAGGAAAACTATTTTTATACTCATTTATTGATTTTGATCAACAATTATATGACACTGAAGTTAACGTTTTATAAGGTTGTTTTCATTCCCATAATCTGATTATAAAGTTTGTATTCTATTGCCCAAAGATGGAGAATTTTCAATATTGATGCAAATTTTATTGATATTTGAATTTTAGAAGGTGCACTCATTTTGGAGGGCAATCATGGCAGTTATATAATCATTTTGTGTGACTGTAAAAACAGGGTAAGGTGGTTCATTGTCTCACTATAATATTACATTAAACATTATTATTCTATTCTAATGCTAGAACTTATTGGATTTTACTGGTTTATACTGGATTATAATGGTCTAAGCATCACCAAACTAGTGTCGCCTTACTTTATACTTGAGTTGATTTTGTCTAAATTGTGTTGCTGCAGTGACTAGAGATTTACGATGATTTTAATCAAGTAATAATAAATCTTCAAGCACGGGATGATAATAAGATTTAAGCATGTTTAATGAATGTACATGATCGCACAATGCATTGCGTGTTCTTATATGATTTCTGTACATTGAACTCTGCTTATCTTCTTATTTTTATGATGAAAAAATATTCGACTTTTAAACAATCAAGACCTTGAAGATGAATTTGACTGACATTTAAAATGATAGAATTACATATGAGGATATTTTGATGTCTTTGAAATATATGGAAGAAGGAAAGGCTTTGACATTGTTGTCAAAAGATATCTCAATTTTACAAATAAATCATTTGCACCATCATAAATGCAACTTTTTCAGAATCTAATATATAGATGTTATTCAAGACATTCAGACAGCTCTTAAAAATAAAGGTTACGGCCTTAATACTTGAATTGAGTTAGAGAATAAAATTACAAATCTGTATCTCTGTGCGTTAATTCTTCCGTGCAACGTTAATATAAATACATGTAAGAAGATGTGGTATGCGTGCCAATGAGTCAACTCTCCATCCAAGTCACAATGTATAAAAGTTAACAATTATAACATTTCAACGTAAACACTTGGTATCACAAATCATAACCCGTAATCTTTGATGAGTTTTCATCAACACCGGAAAGTGGGTACCATTGAAGCGCAGTGTCGGGAGAGTAACATGAGTAAAGTGAACAATGTTGGATTTTCTTCCACTAAAATCATTGTTGCTTATTAGCTATGGTCAGTGATTTCATATGCATGCTGCTTTAATTTTTCATGCTGGTCATTACTATACCAGCGACGAAGGTCAAATCATTGAACAAGCACATCGGTTTTTAAATGATTAAAGCTGTCCCTGAAATGTCATATTAAAAATATAAACCGCTAACATGTTTAACCCTCCACATTCTGTATGTATGTGCCTGTCCCAAGTCAGGAGCTTGTAATTCAGTGGTTGTCGTTAGTTGCTGTGTTACATATTTGTTTTCGTTCATTTTTGCACATAAATTAGGCCGTTAGTTTTCTCGTTTGAATTGTTTTACATTTGTCATTTTGGGGCCTTTTATAGCTGACTATGCGGTATGGGATTTGCTCATTATTGAAGGCCGTTGACCTATAGTTGTTAATTTCTGTGTCATTTGGTCTCTTGTGAAGAGTTGTCAACTACTGAAATACAGGGTCCTTACTAGGGACAGGAACATACATACAGAATGTGGCGGGGTTAAACATGTTAGCGAGATACCAACATTCACCTAACTTGGGACAGTGGTGTAACCGTACAACATAAGAACGAACTATAAAAATCATTTGGAAAAGGCTTAACTCATCAGATCGATACAAATAGAAATACATCTAACAAAAACACAGAGTGGACGTGGCCGGGTACTTGTACATCCCATTAACAAAAAGACACCAAGTACAGATCGAGAGAACTCGCAGTTACTGACAGAAAGTTGAAAGCCAATAACTACTAATAAAAAAAATCATGTATCTAAGACTAAATTATCAATCATTACACATCCAACATCCAATGGAGTTAGTGTAAAGACGTCATAAACAGTTATAGAAAAACATGACCTTGTGCAATGCCAAGATATAGGTAACCACAGATTGTAGATCCATGAATGTAAATATGTATATAACAATAATATTTAGTTTTCTTTTAATTTACTGATAACAAAAGATCTAATAACAGTGTTGAATTGGTAACCTTTTACAATAAGTTTATTTAAAGGATCAATAAGTTTACCAGGATCGTTTCTTAATTTCCTGGCACGGTAAACAACATCTCCGTAAAAATGAAGATGTGCTATCTCGTTTGAAATAAGTTTTCTACAGGTACAACCAAACTTCAAAACCAAATCTGTAATTCTATGGAAGAATTTAGTAAAGGTTTTAAGTAATTTGTGGAAACGAAATCCCTGACTTAATAATCTACCAGTAATACATAGATTACGTTCATTAAAATCCAAAACGTAACAACAGACATGGGCATAGCGATTGAGTTGTGATATACAAACACCGTAAGATGGTGCCAAAGGAACATCACCATCAAAAAGGAAAATTAACAATAGGGAACGAAAAATCGTCCCGTTGTCGTAAATTTTAGTGTGAAGTTTCCGTGTAAAACTAAAAAATTAAATCTAGGAAAGGACAGTTATTACCGTTTACATTTGATTTATTTGAAGTAAGTTCCTTTGGGTAAATTTCGGCAGTATATTTAGAAAATTCTTGATTATTTAACGAAAAATATCATCAAGATACAGTAAATGTTGTTGAATTTATCAGTTAAATGCAATTTAAACGGGTCTTTAATGAGTTTGGACATAAACTGTGATTCATAACAGTACAGAAACAATTAATGAATGATCATTTAAATCTCATCATTTTATCATGCTAGCCTACAAATTTATACCGAAGCATACCTGATTTGTCAATACATTCTGTAATGTTTTCCTTGGACCTTCGCCTTTGTAACTCTTCTAACTTATCGACACCATTCCTCAGTTCTTCTATAGTTTCATTAAGGTGATTATCATCCGTGTTAGTATCATTCAATGCTCGTTGCTGTTCGTTAGTGTTTTCATGTAACACGTTGACTTCGCATGAAAAATGACGCCTTTCGTTTACGCGTTTATTTGTCATATACTGATTTTCTCTTTTAAGTGAAGAAATTTCGTTTTCGTTTTTAAATACTCTTTTAAGTAGCTCATGCATATCGTCTTTCAAAACATTAATGTCAAATTATATGCATGTCTTTCCCGTCTCCTTTTTGTCCGCCTCGACAGAACTTTGTGTACTAGGACCAAAGACATTACCGTTGCAGATGCATAACAGAAAAGATAATATCACTACTACCATACATTCCATTTCAAAAACGTCTGCTTGGAAATAAGTATTCAAAATTTTAGATACACGTAGAAAACAAAAATGTCCGTATTAAAATAAACCGGAGATAGTTTAATGACTTAAACGGAGGGAAAATATCATATTGCACTTAAGCCATTGTATGTATACGGACATCATCTCATGAATAAAAATATGAGGAAGCTGAACTTACACAATGATTATTGTAAGACATTTCCTATGTTTAAGGGCGTCCTTGAAAATCTTGCACTGAGAACACTTTAAAGTATTATTAAAGTTATTTTGATGTTAAATACAAAATAGCTTAAATGGGTTTGTTTAAAAAAGTAGCTTTTTTAAAGTAAAATATACATTTCTGTTAACCATGGTAACACTACATTCAGTTAGCAGTTTGTAAAATGCTATAATTTTGAACAATCTACTATTTTATTTTATTACTTGTGAATTTGATGGATAATAATTGGCGGACATTTACACTTACCCTTTCGGAGCATCTGAGATTAACCCCGATTTTCAGTGCGGTTAATATTTGCTCAGCTTTTTTCCTTTTCTATATTGTATTTTGTAAAGTATTGTTTGTCGTTTAGTCGTTTTTCTATTTTATATATAATGGCATTGTCAGTTCTCTCGACTTACGAGTTTGATTATCCATTTGGTATCTCTTTTAAAATAAAAACATAGAATAATTATAATATATAAAAAGGCTAATTGATTAGCAGCTCAACGATATACAACATACAATCAAATCAAGAAAGCGCACTTAGTAGGCATTAGCTGCCCTAATTAATACTGAAAAGGGAAGCAGGTACTAAGGAAAATCAAAAACAATAAGTGGAAGTGACGAAAGGACAGACAAGAGTCCACAAACACTAAACAGATGAGTACACAAAACGAAGACCACCATCAGATTATTGAGTAATGTGTTTACAGTCTTTGAGACGCGATGCTATATGTGGCAAAAATATGTCATGTTAATCATTGAACCAGGAAATAAGGTTCAAGTCATGTAACTCTTGTCATAGGGACATATACAACTAACAATTATCCTAATAGACAAAATGGTGGGAAACTGACCTTAGCCGGAAACCTTATGATGGTCAATAAACAATTAAAAGAGACTAAGGGCAGACAGATTTGTACCTTACAATGAATCTACAGATCTCAAAGTGACTAACACAACTTACATAGAAGGAAAAACACAACGTTGCTCGTTCAATCGTGTCGTGATACCCAGACGGCAATGTTTACCTTAATCACAAATCAATACTCCAAATGATATATTTATTAATTATTGACTTTTGACGAGGTCAATATGTTATACATGGACCTGTTCAGATTATATTGACCGAGGACGAAGTTTTGAACGTATTGACTAAGTGAAAGTCCTTAATGTATATAATACATATGTGAATAGTGCAAGTTTGAAAATGATATTGACTCGATGTTACTATTTTTGGAAATGATATTGGCTCGATGTTACTATTTTTAGTAACATGTAGTCAATATAATTTAAAAAAAAGTAACATCGAGTCAATATGTCAAAATAGTGAGAGAGAAAAAACAAGATATAGTTTTATGGCTAGCCAAACCTCCGTCGCTACAACATGTAAACTGCAGAATTACAACGAACATTAACGACAGCACAGGACATCACAAACAGTGACGTATTTTTGTACGAGTATATAATCTTGAAATTCATACAACTATTTTCACAATACTAGTCAAACAATTATCACGATTATGGCGGTATTGAAAGGCTTTTTAAATAAATGCTGTGATGACGTCAGAATTATTTGGACTAACAATACTTTATCCATGGAAAATGGAAATTAACTCGACTATACTAACAAATAAGACATATGAAATGTACCGAAAATACAAACCACAAACGATAAGACATATTAATATATCAAACGGAAACCACAACAGAAACATCATAAATAAATACATGAATGTTGGATGTATAAATACCGAGACAAGTCGTATAGCAATGCAAATTCACATCGGCAAAACAGTCATATTCGGGATTAGGTCACATTCGGTACTTAGACAGACGACATAGATGTTAATCCTCATCATCATAACCGATTTACACCGATCAAGATAGATTTCAAAATACGCATATAGTACAGGCTGTTATCATTAATTGAGAAAATTCACATGTCAGTAACATCTAGTTCAGGTACATTATACTTGTAGATAAGTCAATTGAAAACGACAGTAATCTAAAGTGTTGTTTTGCCATTAAGGTGAAGATTGATTAAGTGGTCTGCATTAAGGTGGTACATAACACTACAGGAGATAACTCTGTAAAAACAGTTAAATGTTTTACTCACGTTATATTGTTAATGAAATATTAAGCTTCTCAATGATCGAAATCAGTGTTTGTCAAACTGCTATATATTCATTGAATTTTTCCAATAAAGTGTGGTTCAAGTTTTTGAAATTTTATATTTTTGTCAAAGGGTCAAAGTGAATATTTTGTCAAAATTTTATGAAAATTAAACGAGCCAAATAAATTTTATTCAAGGTGTTTGGTACCACCTTAACAGTTTTAATTTATACTTATGATGTCACGTAGTAACACAATATATAGAAGATACATATCTTTGTGTTTATTTTTGTTACAAAGAACCAAATTACTCTTATTTATACTCTTTCTTAAAGCGCACGTCAAACTACAAACCACAATGTTCGTCAAGTTATAAAATGGACAGCGCGAGAAATAATAAATCCTTGGTAAAATTTTGAGCTCGAAACACATGTACCACAGAGCAATATGTTAACGTTACACAGGATCAGGGTTTGGAAAATCAAAAGACAATGCTAACAGATGCACAGACGATATACAATGAACAATTACGCAACATTGAAAACGTCATGTTGTTCGTGTGTAGTAAGCATTTGGTGAGTAGTCGCTTTCGGTAATGTCAACATCAAGAACGGTATTGTTGCTGACAAGTAGAACATACGCGTTGTAAAACAGGTACTTTTTATACCGTTATGAATCTAAACTTAAAAAGGAGAATATGATTTTTGCAATCAGTTTATCAAAACTTCAATAAAGTTTATCAGACTTTCTTTGAAACCTGGTTGACCAACTATAACACGTTTGCTTGTCAAATAAATATATGCGGGAAAAAAAGTCATAATTAATGCCTATGCTAATTACCCAGCATCCTCCGTCTGTCGACATATCACAGTATACAATTAAAATCGATGTGACATCAAGACTTATGCTTACAACCCAGCCCCTCCGTCTGTCGTCATATCACAGTATACATCTAATATCGTTTTCAGCAGGACTAATACTTACAAGCCCCCTCCGCTGTCGTCATATCACAGTATACATCTAATATCGTTGTTCAACAGGACCAATACTTGACCCATCCTCCTCCGTCTGTCGTCATATCACAGTATACATCTAGTATCGTTGTATCATCAGGACTAATAATATACCCCATCGGTCAAGCTATCATTCTGTTTCCACGCTAGACAATCCGCAGTGTACCTATATCTGTAGCTTGTGTTGGCTCTGGAAATCGATAATTAAGTGAGATTATATATATATTGCAAAATACAACTTGTTTCGTTGTGCTTTATCTTTAGAATAAGTAGAGAAATATATATTTTACTTACGGTACTTGAACATAAGTCTTGCGTCGGGTCTTCAATCATGATAACACAGCTTGATAAATGTTAAGATCTAGTTTAGTATAAATTAATAGTCAAATGATTTGTGTCTGCTCTTAATTTTCATAAATAATCAATCAGCTTAAACAAACTTCACGTTTGAAATAATGAACATAGATTTATGCACACGGTTATTTTTTTTGTATGAAATCGTAAACACCGCTTGATATATACGAAATTCGAATTTTCTATGTAAACACAAAATAAGAAATATACAGAAGAAAAAGAGTCTGAAGATACCAGATGGATATCAAATCACATGTTGAAAACGAACCGCAAAAGCCATGGCAAAAACGATAAAGGGCCAAAAGACATAGAAATCGCAAGACTAGCAACACGACCCTTAACTAAACAATCCATATCAAAATCAATACATATATATATATACATATCTAATCCTATCAATGCTATCAGGTTGATAATGTTGAACACTGGACGATCGTTTCGTCTACATAGGCCCAACCAATTTATCTGCAATTTTCGTACACTTCAATTTAATTCGTATTTTAATTGTTTTTCTCATTTTCTGGAAGGACATGAGATCTAAAGATAGATTTAAAGAATAGAGTGATGACACTGAACATTTTCATGATTCAACTGACACCCAAAATATAAAGACGCGCGTTTCGTCTAAAATAGATTCTGTAGTAGCGCTTGAATAAAAAAAAGTTAATCGATGTTGTTTAGTTAGGAACCGTCAGGTTCGATTAATAACATTTTAAACAAACAAACTTTACATAGGTGGTCGAGTGGTCTTGCGCGGGCATATTGCAATGCGATTTGGTGCCACGATATCTTAGTAGCATGAGTTCGAATCCGCCAGGAAAACAAAAAATGCTTCGGCAAATTTACAGATCTAACATTGTTGGGCTGTTATTTAGACGAATTATATATACAGAATGTGTTTTCAGCATTGTATCACCATCACTTGTGATCCGATGGATAAAATCTGTTGTAGAGTTGTCACTGGTTCAGACGTACTTATATATATATATATATATATATATATATACAAGTCTAAATTGAAAACAACGTTCAAACCTATGATTGCGTTGGATAAAACCGCAATTTTATACGTGTGCATGCAAAACAAATATATATATATATCAAACACCTTAGGAATATATCCAAGTAGTGTTCTAATGCATAATACTTTTCAAACATTATCATTTTAAATCGTATAAGCGTTCGTTTCTATTTTAAATTTTATAAAAAAGTTTGAATACCAAATTACCGTTACATCAAGAAAATTTTTGTTGTTGCTTGGAATAAATTCAAACAGGATGATATTTTATGACTCTTGTAGAATCAATTTGATATTGAAATTTATTTTCTGTTTCTCTATTTCAAACTATAATGTGCATATGTTGTGATGAAAGGTGAATACATAGACAGTGGACATGGCGAAAGTATCTTCTCGAACATATGTTGATTCTGCGGTCAGAAGAACTGAAAAAATGCTTCTATGCAATTGGCATAATTATAACTTGCTACTTGCATTTGCAAAGACTAAAAAAAAGTCATTACATTTTAAAACCATATAATCATAAAGCTACTCTTTTATGTACAAATGTGTAAGACTGACATTTCAAAATTCAAATGAATGCACTTGTATGCATTACTCCAAAACTCCGTTCATATAGGTGAGGATTTGACGACAACAAACGAGTTTAACCATGACATTCTTTATGAAATTAAGAAACTAAGAATCCTGTGAAAAACCTTGACTCATCTGATTGACACATACCACTAATCAACTATTTATCAAGAGGACTTTAGACATATAGTACACTTTTGACATTAATTGCAGTACCTGACAGCTAGTTCATAGCCAATAACAACCAAAAAACACATGTATCTAAGACTAAAAAAATCAATCAGTACACATATCATGGATTTAGTGTAACGACGTCATTAACGGTCAGAGAAAAACCATAAGGTAAAAATAAATTATTCAAATGCTCATAAAGGCGTAAGCCATAGCCGACCGTGCAACACTCTCATGGGTAGTCAAGGTCGTTAAAAACCTCGTGATAAAAAAAATAATGTTAACGTTTGTACCGATAAAATCAAAATTAAAAGATCGTATTGCAGTGTTAAATTGATACTTTTAAAAAGTTTACTTACAGATCCATAAGTTTATACGAATCTATAAACAACATAATCGTATAAATTAGGATGTGATATCCTTTTGGTAAAACGTTTTCTGCAGAGCCAAATTTGGTCTGGGCATTCGTTTAGAGTAGCTGCTCACAAACCTTCGAATGTTCGAAATTCTAGGACGTTCTATCCCAGGAAAATATTAACGTGTGTGTTCGGCAAATGCTTGCGGAATTTTACGTCTTGAATGCTCTTCAACTTCATATTTTATTTGGCTTTTAACGTTTTTGATTAGAGCGTCACTGCTGGGTCTTTTGATGCCGAAACACGCGTCTGGCATACAACATTTTTAGTCTGGTATCTCTTGTGAGTTTGTTTCAAACAATTTTTTTATCAATGAAAGAATTCAGTAACTGTTTTAAGTAATTTGTAGTGAAACGAAATCCCCGACTTAATGATTTGCCAGTGTTACATAGTTTACGTTTATCGAAATTTAAAAAAATCGTCACCAACAGACATGGGCAACATGGGCATAGCGAACTAGTTGGTATATATGGTAACACCCTAAGATGAGACTAAAGGAACGTCAATGTCAAAAAAAAAAAAAAATCAATTAACCAAAGAACAAAAGTCCTGCCTTTTTGTTTAGGGTTTCGGTTTGAAGCTGGTATATCTAAATCTAAAAAGACATTTATTGCTGTTGATATCTGATTTATTTAAAGTAAGTTTCTTTCGGTAAATTTTGGCAGAATATTCAGAGAACTCTTGATTATTTAACGAAGCAATATCATCAAGATATCAGAGTTGTTGAATTTATCAAAAACTAGACTGGTCTCAAATAAGTTTTCAAACATACCGTTACATGAATTTTGCTGAGATTTGGGAACATACAAATATAAGAAGATGTGGTATAATTGCATGACACAACTCTCCAACAGAGACGAAATGACATAGAAGTTAACAACTATAGGTCACCGTACGGCCTTTCACAATGAGCAAAACCCATACCACATGCCTTATTTTAATCTAGGACTCGGTTTCTACATGACGTTAATTAAAAGGCATATATATGTTTAAAAACATTTTTGATCAGTATTGATAGTATAATATCCTGCAGTTGTAACTTTTCAATATGTCTAACTAGAACTAGGTCTGTCTTACTCATCTTTTAACGCAATTGGAGCGAGATGTTGATGATTTTATCGAAATCAATTTCAAGGGTCTATCAAGTGTTAACTTAAGAAGAAATAAGAGAATAAGTGGAAGATTGTATATCAAACACTTCATAATAATTCAGTGTTTTCCCCTGTAAGTTATCTTTTGACTTATTGGTTTTCCTACTTCCTTGTGATCAAAGTTAAGAATACAAGTTTCTGAATAAATCGAAAGTGATGCATTTCGACATGATCCGTGCACAAAAAATAAGATGTACATCTACAGTGCATTTACGTTTTTATATTCGTTAAAAGTATCATGCACATAACTCGATGTGTTGTCAGCATAACTTTTATGTGTTGTTTGAGATGAGGCGGCTAATTTGATGGCATGTATTTGGTCTCCGTCATTTTTTTCGGAAAAGGTAAATTGATATAGCAGACAATTAATCACGTTAAGAAATACAATTATATATCAATTTTCTGATTACAAATCAATAAAACTAGATTTACATTGTCGCCACTTATTCTCAACATAAAATTATACACGTGTCAATCGACAGTAAAATAGTCCACGTGATGTCTTACTCAAACTAAGGTATGTCCAACAATTACTGACAATAGAATTTTGACCAACTTTTTAAGGTGGGGTAAAATAAAGGCGTCAGTAGTTCGCATAATAAAATAAAATCAGTTCCCTACTACATGACATCAAATAACGAGGATGTTTACAAGAATTTTATAGTGTCTTATTTATATTTCTTAACGCTATTTGTGACGCAATTGGAGCGAAATGTTGATGATGAATCGAAATCAATGTCAATAGCTTCTTTAGTGTTAACCTTAATGAGAAAATAAGCTACTAAGTGATAAATTGTATGTCAAACACTTCACCGATAATAATTCGATGTTTTCCTCTATAAGTTTTCCATCCAGTCAAAATTAAAGTTCTTGAATAAATCGAAAGTGATACATAAGGAAAAATAACGAAAACAATTAATCTCATTAGGGTAGCTTTGTCCATGGTCTTAACGTGTACAGAAATAGTAAGATATACATCTCTAGTGCATTTACGATTTTATATCGTCAAAAGTATCATGTATAACTTGTTTGAGACACGAGTTGGTTTGTTTAATAGTATGTATTTGACCTCTCCGTCATTGTTTCGGAAAAGGGTAAATTGATATAGAAGACAATAAATCGCTTTAAGAATTACAATTATATATGAATTTTCTTATTAAAATCAATAAAATTAGAATAACGTCGTCGCCACTTATTCTCAACATAAGGATAAACACGTGTCAATCGACTGTAAAATAGTCCACGTGATATCACACTGAAACTAAGGTATGTCAAAATTACTGATAATAAAATTTTGACCAACTTTTAAGATTGAGTAAAATACAGCAACAGTATATTACTAATGTTCAAGTATCATATATTGATTACGTAGAAAAGAAAGATGACACACACCATTTGAGGGATCGCTTGAACTCCATAAGAAGCAAGACCGGGTACGTCGGAATGGTCAGTGTCTCCTGCTATGCATGCATTACCCGCCATTCGAATCCGCACTCAGTGAAGATGCCATAATCGGAATATGACACCATCGGTAAAACCTTAGATTGAATGCCTAATGTAGTATCTAAAGTTCTAAGACTGCGAAAACATGTCAAATCATAATGTTTATCCAGATAAAATACCTTTGGAAGTTAGTTTTAGAGAGGGCATCTTCTTAGCATCTTTGTTGAAATTATAGGAATCTAACGAAGTAATAACTACAGGGTTAATTGACAGTTACCTTAGCATTTTAAAGTTAAGCATAGTTTTTTCTCTATCAAAGTTGAAGATCAATCAAAATATGACAAACGTTAATGAAAATGTTTGTTATTAATTGAAACTCACCTAAATAAAAATATTCGATCTATTGTTGACAGTCATTTAAAAATAATTGGAGTGAGAATATATGTTCGAGTGAATTTTTTCCCCAGTCGTTTGTGTGCTATTACCGTCCACCTGTCACCACTATAGCCGATATTTCAATATTTTAACGAAAGAAATAGATGGTAATTTTATATATGCTAATGGTAGACGAACTATCACTGTGCAAGCCGAATCCATAATTCAAATTAATTCAATGGAACTTGACCTCTAATAAATTGCTTTCCCGTGCAATAACTGTGGTAAAATTGATTACCTTCAGACTCTAAAGAGCCTGTGTCGCTCACCTAGGTATATGTGCATCTTCAACAATGGAACCTCTCAAACATTGTGGACTAAAATAAAATTCATGAAAAAATGTCTTACTTATAGCAATCATTTCAGCTCACAAATTTTTTTTTTTTCGATTATATTTGTACAAGCAATAACAATAAGTGGAACACAAATGTAGATATAAACATAGACAAAACATCAAGCATACATAAAACCAACATATAACAGTATTTAATCATAACATAGATGGTGATGTGGATAAGGTAAACAAATGTAAGTGTGAGTAATTCAGGTACAAAGTACCTATAATTTTATAATAAATAACATTCTTCTAGTATTGGAAGCCAGGGTCCCAACAAATATTGGCAGATATTGGCCATATGAAAAGGGTTACTTTAAAAATATATTCTTTTCTAGTGTCTTTTTCTTAATCTTTATTGCTTATCAATTTTCTGTTCACAGTTTCTCTCTATCTTTAGTTTTGCCCAAAACATAGAAAAGGTTAACAATTGTCATTTAAGTACAATCATTCCTATCAAGGTTTTACAACGATTTCAACAAAATTTAGTTTTGTTGTAGATCTTGTCTTGCTGATAACTTTTGCTGTATAAAGTGTCGATCTATCTTTTATAGTTTTTAGGATAATAGGCAAACACGCAAAATATTGGTAAACATGTTATTAAACATCAAAAACTCAATAAGGTTTCGACTGAAGATTTCGGTAATGTTTAATTTATTTGTAGATCTTATCTTGCTGATTGGCTTTTTAAAGTGTCTATCTATCAGTTATAGTTTTAAAGGTAATAGGCAAAACAGAAAAAAAAAAAACTGTAAAATCATCATCATAAAAGAGCAATTACTACAATAAAGAGTCGACTGAAGATATTGACCATTTAACATATTTGTAGAGCTTGTCTTACTGATCGTTTTAGTTTTTAAGTTTTATCTTACTATTACAGTTTTAAGATTTATACCAAAACGAAAAAAAAATGGTAAAATGACCATAAAGGGCAATAATCCAATAAGGAGTTGTCACCCGATTTGTCTTATTAGTAGATCTTGTCTTGTTGATCATTTTAGCTGTGTTTATTTATCTACAATAGTTTTCAAGATAATAGTAAAAAACACTTAATGGGGTAAAAGTCGTTATTTAACAGCAATTACTATAATAAGGAGTCCTCGAACGATTTCGACTATTAACTTATTTGTAGATCCTGTCTTTCTGCTTACTTTTGCTCATACAAGTTTTATCTATCTATTATTGTTCCTAAAATATAAGACAAAATGCAAAAAATAGTAAAATTTTCATTAAAGGGCAATAACTCCAATAAAGATTCGTCGGACGATTTCTGCTATGTTAAATTTAATTGTAGATCTTGTCTTGTTATTCATTTTGTTTATTTAAGTTTCCATCTATCTATTATTATTTTAGGATATAAGACAAAACGCAAAAGCAAACAAATGGTAAAATGTAACATTTTAGGTCAATCACTCCTATAAGAAGTTCTCTGACAGTTTTGATGTAAACAGACAATATGTAGATCTCATCATTTTAATTTTTGCGCCGTCAGATTTTCACCATTGATAGTGGTTTTCAAGATAATAGACAAAACTTGCATTTTACATTTATGCTTTGTTTTAGCCATGTCAGACATGTTGGTTGACAAGCGGAGTCATCTGACACATCTTTAAATACGATACCCCAATAATGCTTGTGTCCAAGATTGGATAAATGTGGCCCAGTAGTTTCAGAGCAGAAGATTTTAATAAAAGTTAACAGACGATGACGACGGTCGATGGATGATGGATGACGGACGCCAAGAGATGAGATAGAACACATAGCCACCAAAGATCAAGGCTAACGGTTGAAGTTGTTTTCTCTTAGGTTTTACATTTATCAATCCATTTTTAATTGGAAATGTCACCGGCAAGACAATAAAATTACTTAAAGGCATTAAAAATAGGTTATATTTTTAATGCCTACATAACATATAATCATTATAGTTCAACAAGCCAAAGTTGAATACAAAATTTTACCAAAATGTGAGACATAGTCCATTTACTGTAACTTGACCTTAATTGAACTTCATCGTTACAATGGAAGAAAACAGTTTGTATTAATATGAATATACAAATAACAAAAACTAATTGTTCAGAAAACAATTGAAGGTCTTTGGATTGGTATTTTGTGATAAGAAAATTTGGGTAAAATTGTAATCTCTTTCATATATTTAATTCAAGAGATTGGTAAGCATGTCAGACATGTTGGTTGACAAGCGAGTCATCTGACACATTTTAAATACGATACCCCAATAATGCTTGTGTCCAAGATTGGATAAATGTGGCCCAGTAGTTTCAGAGTAGAAGATTTTAATAAAAGTTAACAGAAGATGACGACGGTCGATGGATGATGGATGACGGACGCCAAGTGATGAGATAGAACACATAGCCACCAAAGATCAAGGCTAACGGTTGAAGTTGTTTTCTCTTAGGTTTTACATTTATCAATCCATTTTGTAATTGGAAATGTCACCGGCAAGACAATAAAATTACTTAAAGGCATTAAAAATAGGTTATATTTTAATGCCTTTAAACATAACATATATAATCATTATAGTTCAACAAGCCAAAGTTGAATACAAAATTTTACAAAATGTGAGACATAGTCCATTTACTGTAACTTGACCTTAATTGAACTTCATCGTTACAATGGAAGAAAACAGTTTGTATTAATATGAAAATACAAATAACCAAAACTAATTGTTCAGAAAACAGTTGAAGGTCTTTGGATTGGTATTTTGTGATAAGAAAATGTGGTAAAATTGTAATCTCTTTTCATATATTTAATTCAAGAGATTGGTAAGCATGCAGAAATCTCTTAAAATCACGCGGCCCTCGTGGTTAAACTGAAAATGCTTAAGTAGGAACTAAAATCGTAATTTCTATAGAATCAATAAAATGTTTCAACAATACAAGCCATACCCTATCACGAAACATGTTGTTCACTTTGTTTTATAGCCTCCTATTTATATTACGAAGAAAAAAATCTAAGCATCGTCGGTGTTGTGATTCAGCTATTTTTTGTTTTAGCTAGTTGGACATTTTCTCATATCATGTTTAATATATTTTCGTTAAACCAACTCATGTAAGACATTTCATGACTACCATCCGAACTTGGGATAAATGATTTTGCCCAAAATATCAATTTGCGTACAAACACAATTACTGTTTAAAAAAAATAGAGACGATACCAAGGAAAATCTTAAATCATAAGTATAATACAACACAAGGATTGAAAATTAGATTTCACTAAAACATTTTTCCTTGCCTTTTAAAATCATTCCTTTCAGCATATTAAATTCTTAGAAAAATTAAATTGAGAATGGTGATCAATTTATTTAATAAAACAAGCATCAAGTGATCTTCCTCAATTTACTGTAAGAGGTTCATTGTTTTTAGTATTTGTATGTTCAAACATAGGAAAACTATTTTTATACTCATTTATTGATTTTGATCAACAATTATATGACACTGAAGTTAACGTTTTATAAGGTTGTTTTCATTCCCATAATCTGATTATAAAGTTTGTATTCTATTGCCCAAAGATGGAGAATTTTCAATATTGATGCAAATTTTATTGATATTTGAATTTTAGAAGGTGCACTCATTTTGGAGGGCAATCATGGCAGTTATATAATCATTTTGTGTGACTGTAAAAACAGGGTAAGGTGGTTCATTGTCTCACTATAATATTACATTAAACATTATTATTCTATTCTAATGCTAGAACTTATTGGATTTTACTGGTTTATACTGGATTATAATGGTCTAAGCATCACCAAACTAGTGTCGCCTTACTTTATACTTGAGTTGATTTTGTCTAAATTGTGTTGCTGCAGTGACTAGAGATTTACGATGATTTTAATCAAGTAATAATAAATCTTCAAGCACGGGATGATAATAAGATTTAAGCATGTTTAATGAATGTACATGATCGCACAATGCATTGCGTGTTCTTATATGATTTCTGTACATTGAACTCTGCTTATCTTCTTATTTTTATGATGAAAAAATATTCGACTTTTAAACAATCAAGACCTTGAAGATGAATTTGACTGACATTTAAAATGATAGAATTACATATGAGGATATTTTGATGTCTTTGAAATATATGGAAGAAGGAAAGCTTTGACATTGTTGTCAAATGGTTTATCAATTTTACAAATAAATCATTTGCACCATCATAAATGCAACTTTTTCAGAATCTAATATATAGATGTTATTCAAGACATTCAGACAGCTCTTAAAAATAAGGTTACGGCCTTAATACTTGAATTGAGTTAGAGAATAAAATTACAAATCTGTATCTCTGTGTTAATTCTTCCGTGCAACGTTAATATAAATACATGTAAGAAGATGTGTATGCGTGCCAATGAGTCAACTCTCCATCCAAGTCACAATGTATAAAAGTTAACAATTATAACATTTCAACGTAAACACTTGGTATCACAAATCATAACCCGTAATCTTTGATGAGTTTTCATCAACACCGGAAAGTGGGTACCATTGAAGCGCAGTGTCGGGAGAGTAACATGAGTAAAGTGAACAATGTTGGATTTTCTTCCACTAAAATCATTGTTGCTTATTAGCTATGGTCAGTGATTTCATATGCATGCTGCTTTAATTTTCATGCTGGTCATTACTATACCAGCGACGAAGGTCAAATCATTGAACAAGCACATCGGTTTTTTAAATGATTAAAGCTGTCCCTGAAATGTCATATTAAAATATAAACCGCTAACATGTTTAACCCCTCCATTCTGTATGTATGCCTGTCCCAAGTCAGGAGCTTGTAATTCAGTGGTTGTCGTTAGTTGCTGTGTTACATATTTGTTTTCGTTCATTTTTGCACATAAATTAGGCCGTTAGTTTTCTCGTTTGAATTGTTTTACATTTGTCATTTTGGGGCTTTTTAGCTGACTATGCGGTATGGGATTTGCTCATTATTGAAGGCCGTTGACCTATAGTTGTTAATTTCTGTGTCATTTGGTCTCTTGTGAAGAGTTGTCAACTACTGAAATACAGGGTCCTTACTAGGGACAGGAACATACATACAGAATGTGGCGGGGTTAAACATGTTAGCGAGATACCAACATTCACCTAACTTGGGACAGTGGTGTAACCGTACAACATAAGAACGAACTATAAAAATCATTTGGAAAGGCTTAACTCATCAGACCGATACAAATAGAAATACATCTAACAAAAACACAGAGTGGACGTGGCCGGTACTTGTACATCCCATTAACAAAAGACACTAAGTACAGATCGAGAGAACTCGCAGTTACTGACAGAAAGTTGAAAGCCAATAACTACTAATAAAAAAATCATGTATCTAAGACTAAATTATCAATCATTACATCCAATATCCAATGGAGTTAGTGTAAAGACGTCATAAACAGTTATAGAAAAACATGACCTTGTGCAATGCCAAGATATAGGTATCGACAGATTGTAGATCCATGAATGTGAATATGTATATAACAATAATATTTAGTTTTCTTTAATTTACTGATAACAAAAGATCTAATAACAGTGTTGAATTGGTAACCTTTACCATAAGTTTATTTAAAGGATCAATAAGTTTACCAGGATCGTTTCTTAATTTCCGGGCATGGTAAACAACATCTCCGTAAAATGAAGATGTGCTATCCCGTTTGAAATAAGTTTTCTACAGGTACAACCAAACTTCAAAACCAAATCTTTAATTCTATGGAAGAATTTAGTAAAGGTTTTAAGTAATTTGTAATGAAATCCTGACTTAATAATTTACCAGTAATACATAGATTACGTTCATTAAAATCTAAAACGTCACAACAGACATGGGCATAGCGATTGAGTTGTGATATACAAACACCGTAAGATGGTGCCAAAGGAACATTACCATCAAAAAAAGGAAAATTAACAATAGGGAACGAAAAATCGTCCCTTTTGTCGTAAATTTTAGTGTGAAGTTTCCCGTGTAAAACTAAAATATTTAAATCTAGGAGAGGACAGTTATTACCGTTTACATTTGATTTATTTGAAGTAAGTTCCTTTGGGTAAATTTCGGCCGTATATTTAGAAAATTCTTGATTATTTAACGAAAAAAAAATATCATCAAGATAACGGTAAGTGTTGTTGAGTTTATCAATTAAATGCAATTTAAACGGGTCTTTAATGAGTTTGGTCATAAACTGTGATTCATAACAGTACAAAAACAATTAATGAATGATTATTTAAAGCTCCCCATTTTATCATGCTAGCCTACAAATTTATACCGAAGCATACCTGATTTGTCAATACATTCTGTAATGTTTTCCTTGGACCTTTGTAACTCTTCTAACTTATCGACACCATTCCTCAGTTCTTCTATAGTTTCATTAAGGTGATTATTATCCGTGTTAGTATCATTCAATGCTCGCTGATGTTCGTTAGTGTATTCATGTAACACTTTGATTTCGCATGAAAATTGACGTCTTTTTTTTTTAAGTTTATTTGTCAGATACTGATTTTCTCTTTTAAGTGAAGAAATTTTGTTTTCGTTTTTAAATACTCTTTTAAGTAGCTCATGCATATCGTCTTTCAAAACATTAATGTCCGATTGTATGCATGTCATTCCCGTCTCCTTTTTGTCCGCCTCCATCGAACTTTGTGTACTAGGACCAAACACATTACCGTTGCAGATACATAACAGAAAAGATAATAACACTACTACCATAATTCCTTTTCAAAAACGTCTGCTTGTAAATAAGTATTCTAAATTTCAGATACACGCAGAAAACAAAACTATCTGTATCAAAATGAACCAGAGATAGTTTAATGACTTAAACGGAGGGAAACTATCGTATTGCACTTAAGACATTGTATTTATACGGACATCATCTCATGAATAAAATTATGAGGAAACTGAACTTACAAAACGCTTATTGTAAGACATTTCCTATGTTTAAGGGCGTCCTTGAAAATCTTGCACTGAGAACACTTTAAAGTATTATTAAAGTTATTTTGATGTTAAATACAAAATAGCTTAAATGGGTTTGTTTAAAAAGTAAAATATACATTTCTGTTAACCATGGTAACACTACATTCAGTTAGCAGTTTGTAAAATGCTATAATTTTGAACAATCTACTATTTTATTTTATTACTTGTGAATTTGATGGATAATAATTGGCGGACATTTACACTTACCCTTTCGGAGCATCTGAGATTAACCCCGATTTTCAGTGCGGTTAATATTTGCTCAGCTTTTTCCTTTTCTATATTGTATTTTGTAAAGTATTGTTTGTCGTTTAGTCGTTTTCTATTTTATATATAATGGCATTGTCAGTTCTCTCGACTTACGAGTTTGATTATCCATTTGGTATCTCTTTTAAAATAAAAACATAGAATAATTATAATATATATATATATATATATATATATATATATATATATATAAACAAGTTTAAATTGAAAACAACGTTCAAACCTATGATTGCGTTGGATAAAACCGCAATTTTATACGTGTGCATGCAAAACAAATTTCTTGGTAGAGGGTCTAAATACAGCACAAACAACATTTTCAGAAAGACCAAAAAGTGAAAAGGTATATTTTAACAAAACGCATTTGACTAGCAGGTCGAACAACAAATGTTCTTAAACCCTGCTGACTGCCATTGGCGATTGCTAAATAAACGGATCACCAGATATAACAAAATGGATCTTAATTATTAATTTAATACCAAACAGAAAACAATAAACTCGCGGACAAGATGGTATACCACAAACAAAAGGTGCAAACATTAGTACACCATATCCGGATTTTGACAATTAATGTCTATTCAGTGATGTTAGGAATCGAAACGGTATTTGGAAGGTCATATAATTTACCTCAATTTAGGATAGACTCTTGCATTTTGAAGAGTCGAAATAGGATGAACGGATCATATAAACCCGAAGGCAAATATGATACAAGCCCAAACGAAAAATATAAACAAGTCTAAATTAAAACAACGTTCAAATCCATGATTGCGTTGTATAAAACCGCAATTTTATACGTGTTCATGCAAAACAAATTTCTTGGTAGAGGGGTCTAAATACAGCACAAACAACATTTCCCGAAAGACCAAAAAAGTGAAAAAGTATATTTTAACAAAACGCATTTGACTAGCAGGTCGAACAACGGATATTCTTTAACCCTGCTGACTGCCATTGGCGATTGCTAAATAAACGGATCACCAGATGTAACAAAATGGATCTTAATTTTTAATTTAATACCAAACAAAAACAATAAACTTGCGGAAAAGATGGTATACCGTAAACATATATATAAGTACGTCTGAAGCTTCCGCAAATTTACAGATGTAACATTGTTGGGCTGTTATTAAGGCGAATTATATATATATTCAATTTAGACTTGTTTATATATATATATATATATATAAAACGTCTGAATAACAGTCAACGATCTTTCCACGAGGGCCATGGATCGTTACGAGTAACGATACATGTACACAATAAATAAATTATATAAACGCCTAGAAAGTGTACAAAACAACACCAATAACAAAAAAAAAAAAAAAAACGAAACTATAAATGTAATTATTTATCAATATTTCGGATAACAGATATCCTTCATCAGTATGATTATGATGTTGAATGAATCATATCAATCTACTTTGATTAAACTATAGCAATCTTGAAATTTATACAATAAAACAGTTAAACCGAACATCATAATTTTGACGCTTGTACAATTCTAAAATTTTTAAACATGACATAGGTTATATAGCTATTTACAACAGCGACTGCAAAGATATGCTTCAAATAAAATTAGTAATGTGCGATATGAACTGGCACAATTCTAAAATTTAAAAGGTGACGACAGTTACGATGTTACAAGAACGATTGCGTCAATAAGCAGCACTGACCGTTTTAAGTTTATGAATATTTCAAATTTGACAACGGTAGAGTAATTACAACAGAGGCTGCGTATTTAAACATCCAAAATAAATAGCAGTTTAAAAAATATAATAATAAATTTTGATTAAGGTTAAATAATTGAAAGTGAATCAGTACTTTTACATCCCTCCAAAATGAATAGAACCAAGCAATTTAAACTGGTATAATTACAAATTTTTTTAGAGTTGAGTAAGATAAAGAAATAGAAACAGAGACTGTAGTAATTAGTAATATAACCCAAATGTAAAGCACTGCGCGAATTCGAACTACATCTTTTCATTTATCCCATTTGGTGCCAAAGTTTTTAATTTTCTTATCCAAAATCTTTCCCGAGTGAGTCTATCCTCCCTAGACCAAGCAGTGTTGTTGTCAATGATTGTAATGGTCAGTCGATTGAGATCTGCCTTAGTGTGAGCAGGGGATCTCAAATGTCGACTGAGAGGGAGATCTGGCTTGCATTAGTAGCCGCTACGATGGCCCTTCATTCGTTTGTGAAATGGCTGTTCTGACTCGCCAACATACTGTTTACCACATTTACACTGTAGAAGATACACAGCATAAATTTTGTTGTCTTGCAATTAACATTGCAAAATATGGTGTATTCTGTACCAGTGGAGTGACTGTTAAAAGTCTGGGTATTCAGTATTTGTTTGCAAGTCAGACATCGTTTGTTTCCGCAACCCTTGCAAGAGCCCACAGACGAAGAGCCTGCTTTAGAGGATAAATCAACTCTCACCAGCAAGTCTTTAAGGCTTTTGGGCCTACGGTACTGTCAAAAGGGCTTATTTTTTGTCCCACGCCAGGCAAAATAGATTCTTTACTTTTGGAAGATGACCTAGACAAGTTGGCAAGATCCCTGAGAATATCTTGCTAAAGATATGAAGATACATCTACTTAAAGTAAATGTATATTAGGTTAAAATAATTCAGTTTAGCTTAAATAGTTAAATGAAATTGATTTGCTCATTAATGTATCGGCTTTTATCGTGTTTGTTTGGCTAATAGCGAATTAAATTAAATAGATGTATCTTCATAGCTTTAGAAAAATAACAAGGTGTATACAAATGTGACAAATATGGCAGACTACAGAAAACAATCAAAGTATGCAGAGAAAAATTATCATAACACACAAAATATTAACTAATAATTGGTGATCTTAATTTCAATGCCGCCTTTACATAATAACTTAGTTTCTTTTGTAATCTTTTGACCTAGTAACAAGTAACAAGTCAGGAATATGACAGTTTCACCTGTCATTCCGTATGTTGATATACTTGGCATTTTGGTTTAGTTAGTTTTTTATGAATCTCTATGTAATTATACCTTGGAGATCAGTACTTTTTTAAAATTTTTTCTAAATACCCTTTAAGACCCTTTAATAGAAAAAAAAAACAAATACAAATTATTATCGAAATGTGTTTTGCGGTCGTGAAATGTCTCTTTTACTTATAATTGAATGTAAACTTCCTACTAAAAAGCCTGTTGTTCAGTGGTTGTCGTTTGTTGGTGTGGTTCATAAGTGTTTCTAGTTTCTTGTTTTTTTAATATGGAATAGACCGTTGGTTTTCCTGTTTGAATTGTTAATCACTAGTGTTTTTGGAGCCCTTTATAGCTTGTTGTTCGGTGTGAACCTATACTCCGTATTGAAGGCTTTACTTTGACCTATAATTGTTTACTTTTTACACATTGTGACTTGGATGGATAGTTGTCTCATTGGCACTCATACCACATCTTCTTATTTATATTTCCTACAGTTGATATACCTGGTATATATGTAAAGATACTTTGATAATTGCTTAATATACAATTTTCCAGTACGATTCAATATCTTTCAAGCATTACTAAGTATCATATACATTTAAAGTTTTCTTCAAAATGACTTTTCTTTTCAAACAATAATGTTAAAGTTGAAGTCCTTTTATTCTTAGAATATTCAACTTCGTAGTATGTTTTAAGACAGTGACATTCATTGCGAACGCAATCAATTCATATTGACATAATTATTTAAATTGTACAATTAATAAACACTTACCGTCACTGATATCTGCTGTATATGATGCATCGAATCCGATATTTGTTCCACTGCTGTCTGTATGAAAGTGAAGTAACATCGTATTGCCTGTTGACCTAAATTTATACTTTGTATAATCTCCAAATAATTGTCTTATCATCGGATGACCTTCAGTATCTCCGTCAAAAACCTATTAACATTTAAAAACATAAATAGATATGCATTTGAGATATTTTGCTTAAACATCTTAACGAAGAAGAAAAATTGAAAAAAAAAAACTATTAGTATTTAAACATGTAAAAAGTATTAGAAATTTACCAATCAATATTTAAAAGGTTGTCAGACATCAGTGTTTACGTTTTTTTCAAATTTTGTTTATACATTTGCAGTGAAGAATCAAACTTATTGCCTTAGGTGCAAAACGGCAAAACATCCTCATTTTATTCGTGTCATTGATAATTAGATATGTTTCGTTGCTTTACCCAAACAGATTTTTTTGGTTCACAGTTTATTTTATAGAGATGTTAATTTGTGCATTATATCTTTTTGAGAGCAGCCTTGGCTTTGCTCTTTTTTGTCCAAGATTTATGCTTTAAAATAAAAATGTCCAATTGTTGCACATTATGTCAACTTTGAAAGGTTCAAAAATTAAATTAACATCATAAGTAGCCATTGTGCGACCGGTGTATCATTATCGGTATATTCTAAATTTAGAGAATAGAACTGCGTGCAGTATAATGTATGTTCACCATAGAAACATTATGAATAGTGCTAAATTGATAACATCGTTAAAATGTCAGAACTACAAGTTACTTTTTCCAGACGACATTATATGATTCATGTATTGAAAAAGGTTTTTGAAAAATAAAAAATATAATACGTAAACTAGAATTTTTACCATTAGATAATCATAGCCGGGGAATTAAAATGTACTTCTTTCAATACCATCGTTATAGCATATTCTGTATGTACTGTTAAACAGTAGTAACAATCAACTTGTTTGAATACTCGTTTGGATAGCTAGACGAAGTTAATGATCCCCTCAGATCTGAGAAGTAGCCTACACACTCTATAAACACAATTATGTTTCCAGCTATATTTTATCTAGAAATTGATATCTAAATTTTTATGAGATCACCCCCAGTTTTTGGTGGGGTTCTTGTTGCTCAGTCTTTAGTTTTCTATGTGGTGTTTTGTGTACTATTGTCTGTCTGTCTGTTGTTTCTTTTTTTCTTTTTTAGCCATGGCGTTGTCAGTTTATTTTCGACTTATGAGTTTGAATGTCCGTTGGTATCATTCGCCTCTCTTTTTATAGATTTGACAGGAATTAGAATAAAATGAAATTTGGACGTCCAAACTGATGAATATTTTCAACAACGACTTCACATTCATCTGTATGACTTTAAATTTCATTTTGCTATAACATTTAATAACGTTTACTTAGGATATGCCTGTACCAAGTTGTTTCCCATTCGTTCTGTTGGTTGATTTAGTCTAGCGTTTAATGTTTTCAGTTTTTATGGACTTCCCCTTTTCTTAATTACCTTATAATTCGTTTCTTATAGTGTTTTACAGGTTTTTTAAATGCCATTGACGGACCTTAATCGTTTACAAACGTGACTAAAACTAGATATACGATGTTAAGAGAGGCGAAAGATACCAGAGGGACATTGAAAGTCGAAAATAAACTGACAACGTCATGTCTAAAAAAGGAAAAGAAAAAAACAAAAGACAAACAATAGTATACAAAACACAATATAGAAAACTAAAGACTGAGCAACACGAACTCCATCAAAGATTGGGGTAATCTCAGATTCTCGTGATTTAAATCTTGTATTTGCTAAACTAGATATCAATTTAGCATTTATCCAAACAGACGTAAATGACCACACAAAAGACAATTTACCAATAGTAAACATTCTTAGTTACATGGCAATTTACCAATAGTAAACATTCTTAGTTACTTAAGCTATTACTAAATAGTGTGTTTGAAGGATTTTGCAGAAAGGTACGTTCTGAATGCATATTACGATATCTAGACGTCGTTTGATATCAGCACCGATAATTTTAACCAAATCTGTCGTCAAAGCTATATACAGAGCATGGAATCCAGAATCTGTGACACCAGCATCTGAATGGAAGTGAACCAACATTTGCCGACCTGTTGATCTGACAATGCTATTTTCTGGAACGGTTCCACGTAATTGTAGCAGTGTTTGTTGGTTTACGGAATAGCTATCATATACCTATACTCAAACAAAATATAAGATATCTGATTAAACACGTGGTATATATTCACGTAATATTATAGTTCAATTGTCGAAGATATCTGATTGATTATGTGGTACATATACAAGTTATATAATAGTTGGACTTTTTAGAAATATCCAATTCAACTGGTATGTATACAATAGTGTGTCTTCCTATGTTGTAATGTTACACTACTGTCTCAGGTTAGGGTGAAGGTTGGCGCATGTGAACACGTTTAAACCCGCTGCATTTTAATGCACCTGTGCTAAGTCAGGAGCCTGTTGTTCAGTGGTTGTCGTTTGTTGGTGTGGTTCATAGGTGTTTCTCGTTTCTCGTTTTTATTGACCTATAATGGTTTACTTTTATAAATTGTTATTTGGATGGAGAGTTGTCTCATTGGCACTCACACCACATCTTCCTATATCTATAGACCGTTGGTTTTCTTGTTGAAGTTTTTTTACACTCATACCACATCTTCTTGTTAGAGATATCCGTTTGAACATTTGGTTCTATACCAAATATATAAATAGTTTACTTCTCGCAATTTAAGCACGTTTAATCGATGTGAAAAAGAGAGTATATCAGTCGAAAAAAAAAGGACATAGAAGGCAAAATAATGTGAACAAAACATAAAATTATGAAACACTCACGCCACCACATATCTAGGATTGAACTTCCTTCCATATACCAATACAAAACTTATATTCATTCAGCAAACAAAGATACAAAAATGTGTCAAGATTTTAAATCATGATCTTTTTCAATTTTGTTTATCGGGAGGCATTTTCTTACAGCTGACCCAGTACTGATATAATAAAGAATTCCACAACATATAATTGCAAAAAACAAAAAGTAAAACAACAAAAATACCGAACTCCAAGGTAAATTAGAAACGGAAAGTCCCTTAACAATTGACAAATTCAAAAGGTCAAACACATCAAACGAATGGAAAACATCTGTCATATTCCTGACTTGGTACAGACATTTCTTTATGTAGAAAATGGTAGATTAAACCTGGTTTTAAAGCTAGTTGAACCTTTCACTTGTATGACATACGCGTAAATTCCATTGTGTGAACAAAACAAACAGACATACTGTGAAAGTACTTTTATTCGTGGTTACCAATTTTCGTGGTTTGAGCAAAAGTTACATGTTCGTGGGTTCTTAAATTCGTGCTTTTAGTTTAAAAAAAAAAAAAAAAAATAAGTGAAGAATTTGAAGCCATCAGGAACGAAGATTCTTGAAAATAATCATATGTTGTTTTATAATGATTTGTGGGACATTGCCAAATAAGGTGTTCATTCCTACTTACTTGTCCGTCTTTTATTACAGACAACATTTATCAAATTTTTAATAAAAATTATTGCTTTTGGAAATAAACTGAATCGTCCCGATTAAAGGAAATTGCAAAGTAAATATTTCAATTGTTGCACACATGTAATCGGAAGTGGTGACACTAATCAATCTGAGATCAAATGATCAACAGATTAACGATCATCAAGGGTGTTAATTGGGCCATAAACATGCCATTTAAAGAAAACAGCTATATTAGAAAATGCAACAAATATACTTTAAATTGAATTAATTCTTATGAAATAAACAAGCCATCCCAAAATGATTGTTTCCTTATGAGAATTATCAGGAGATGAAATGAACAATTAACAGGTTAAAATTGGTACAGTTTAAGTTTTTTAGGGATTAAAAAGAGCCTGTCTCAAGTTGTCTATATAGTTCAAAGTAAGTATTCTCTAGATTATTTGCCCGTATACATGTAGTAAAACTTACATGGGGATCTTTCCATGTCTTGATTTGGACAACAGTTGTTATATTTCGTTTGACACTTAAATTCGTGTATAAAGCCATCCACGAACACCACGAAAATTGGTACCCCACGAATGAAAAGTACTTTCACAGTAATAGGTAAAATGTCAAAAATAGGGGTACAGCAGTCAACGTTGTGTTATAATCTCTATCCTTATAAAACAAACAAATCTGTCAACAAAGATAAACAAAATGGCATATAGACAAAGGACATACGCAAAAATGAAACACAAGAATGCAAAAAAAAAAACCATAGCACAACAACACAGTGGCCTAAAGGATATTACCAAAAATTGACCGAACAGTAAACGTTAATAATATACAAAGACAAATGAAAGAACACTATAAAACGTCATTAAGATGATAAACAACGTCAGTACCTAGAATCTATATATCAAGACCATCGTGTATCATTTTTGAAGTTGATACGGAATATTCATCAACAAGGTCTTGGTATCTTCCGATGAACTTTTTAAGAAAAAGGACGAGACGTCCTTTGACATCACCATGGTTCATCAACTTTCTGCTCAGACACTGGTTACGTTTTACAAAGTCTGCGTAGCAGCTGCAAGCTCTTAAATACCGAATGAGTTTGGAGATGTATATCCCATATGCAGGTGAAGTTGGTATATTGCTACTAAGGTGGGGGAAATTGATAATTTCAAAATTAAAATCGCCTCGTTTGTCAGAGATGTTGGTACTGAGATGACCGCTTATGTCAATTTCGAGGTATAAGTCTAAAAATGAGGCGGAGGAAGCCGCGTCTGTTGTTTCTTTAATTTCTAGTTCTGGAGGATGTATTAATGGAACCCAATCAGAAAAGTTTGGATTGTTTATGGAAAGAACATCATCAATATATCTGACTGTGAAATTAAATTATCTGACTTCTTTGATCTTCTTGTTTTAGACAAGTGTCTGAAGGAACTCCGACTCATATGAAAATAAGAAGAGGTCGACAAGGAGAGGTGCACAGTTCGTTCTTATAGGAATGCCGACAAAAAAATGTCTACCTCCAAATTCAACAAATATGTTGTCAATAAGAAACTCCATCATACTGATCACTTGTTCCTCTGTGTAGCATGTTTTACCTTTTTGTTCACTATTAACAAAATATGCCGTATGGTATCCCAAAGTAATGAATTTATAGCGTATGCTACAATTTTTATATTGTAAAGCATTGTGGATTATTTCTTTTTGACGATTTTTTAATTTCACATGGGGAATGGTGGTATACAGGGTTGAAATATCAAAAGTTTTGATAGAATAAATTGCAGGGAAAGATCGAGATTTAAAATTATCCAGAAGTTCTGAAGAGTTTTTTAGAATCCACATATTGTTAATAACCCGACGCGAGTAAACAGTTTCACAGTATTTCGGAAGACCTTCTTTCACTGAGGACAGAATTTTTATCCATCTAATGGACAAATTCTTCGTAGAACATGCAGATGAGCCGGCAATGTACCGTTGTTTGTACGGAATTTTAACCTACAAAACGACGGTTAGGGCAAATACGGTTTATTTGTAGTTGAGGTTTTTGCTATAGCAAATTTGGCAAATGCGCGGTTTTGTTATTATAATTAAGTTCAAACAAATAGAACACAAAGTAATGAATTTGTTTTGCCAAACAGTAAGAACATTAACAGAGGTATTTATTTTAACAATTTGTCTATTATTGATAATGACTCTACAATTCAAAACTTTAATTCTCCATATTTTGATAAAATAGATCCACCTATAGTTTCTTATACTTATCAAAAGCCCGGTAGACATTTTTTTGTTTGTTAATTCAGACGATAATATAGAGTACAATGCTCCTTTAACACGAGACTTTGAAACATCAAAGTTTAGATATGATTTCTAGGGACATGTAATAAGAGGGATCTCAACAGTTTCTTGGATCAAAACACAATTCAAGTACTTGCAAAGAAAATTGTGCTCGTATCAGCCGACAAAGCAGCCAACAATGTAATAGTAGTACAAAGTAAATAATACATGGAAGTTCTTAAAAATAGAATTATGAATTTTTCAACATGCAAGGCCATGCGCTCCACAATTCACACAGTATATGATCAGGTCGCTACCATTTTCATTACTATCAGACAAAAGTTATATACAAACTTCAAATGAATCAAAACAGCTTTTCGTTCCAAGATGAGTTGCAGAACATGATCTGGTGGTGCAGTGATTGAATAATAACAGTCAACTTTGTTCGAATAATCATCAGGATGATTTGGAGAAGTAAATGATTCTGTCATGTTTTTAAAGTAACCACCACAATCTGCATATTAAACAAAATTTGATTTTATTATTTTTCAATTTGATATGAGCGAACCCCGTAGTATCAAAGAGGGCCGGAAGGTCCTTTCTCGAACGTCGAGATTATGCGTTTACTTTTGCAGGAACGCGGGTTTTACTCTAATCGCGACTCGTATTTAAAGATATTTTTTCTGGATCCAGGAAAGAACGTTTTATTCTTTGGGAATTCGAAATGACATCCCCTCCTATCGCCCTTCGTCAAACCATAAAAAATTATATGAGCAGTTATATGCAATCACTTTTATTTAAAGTTAAACATTCAGTGTTACTGATATAAACGGGGACAATGGATAAGAGATGGCAAAACAGTGACAAGTATTTTACAGGAACGTCAGTCGCACTTCTTTAACGGAAGGTTACTACCTCATTTAGTTAATTTCTTAATAAATAACTCGGTCAGTTTGAGGCAGTTTACCCTGAGCTTGATTTTGTATGAAAAACTTGTTAACGTTTTTCACCGGTTTGAATAAGAAATCTAATTGACTATATAATAGCTGAAATTTAAACTAGTGAACTGATAAAACGTGTCATCTTTCTATCATAATAAGTAATTATAACTTACTCGAACTGAATGCAAAATAGTACGCTTCAAATCCTGAAGATGCTGCACTTTATGATGTACTAAAATGCACAATAAGTGTGTTCTCAGTTGATGTTAGTATTTCATTGGAACCAGATTGTTGTGATTCTAGTAAGGTATAACGTGAGTCCAAGTGTCAATCATAGACTTATTTAACATAAAAATAACATTGATGAAATGTCCAATCAAACGTCTCTGTTACGTATTTTAACATTGAACTCAGACTATTTTTAAACTGAATTTTGATCTGCTTATTGATGTGAGTTTGTTTATTCCACATTGTTTGAAGGTATAGGGGAAAGATTGAGATCTCACAAAACATTTTTAACCCTGCCACATTTTTGCGCCTGTCTTAAGCCAGGGTCCTATCTTAGTCTTGCGTTTTTTGTTATATTTTGGTTCATTTGTATGTTTCGGAGTAACATTGGCATCGTTTTGCTGAACTAGTACACATTATTGTTCAGGGGCCAGCTGAAGCTCGCCTCTGGGTGCGGGATTTTCTCGCTGCGTTTAAGACCCATTCGATGGCTTTGGCTGTTTTCTGCTGTTTTCTGCTGTTTTCTGCTGTCTTTGTTGTCTCTTTTACACATTCCCTGTTTCCATTCTCTACTCTATTCATAGCCTTAGTTATTTCGTCTCCTCAAATATATTTTATTGGACAACGATAGGTACCAATTAAGATTATCAGCTATAAAGCTTTGAATTTTTTATATTCAAATATTTGCCACTAAACATCTAGCGACCAACAATCAATCAATAAAATATAATAAAAGAAACAATCACAATACCGGAGAAGGTTATAGTATCTTGGAATTTAACTCAAACAAATGAACTGATTAAAGATTTCAGATACAACATAAATTTCTTGTGTTTATGAATTATTCTATACCATCTTAAAAACTGTTGTTAAAATGTACTGCGTATATAAATATCCTATTGTTCAAAACAAAGAGACTATGTCTAATGTTGTACAGGTAAAAATTCCGTACGCTCATACTTTTCATCTATTTTTTAAAAATTTTATTCGAAATCAGAAAAGAAAGCCGAAAAAATAAAAAAAAAAAAAGATCATTAACTCTAATATTAAGTTAGATATATAAAAATGTATTCCAGGGTATTTTTCTCTGGTCATCTAACATGTCTAAGGTATTGTCGGAGGCCAACACTTACATGATACGTGAAACATTGTTGATCGGTTAATTACATAGAAAAAAGTCCACGTACAAGATAGAGCAATGCATTTGACGTTTTTAGTAGTTAGTTACAAATATTTCATGCAAGCTCAATCAAGGAAAAAGACTTTTTTTAAATATTAATTCCGACACTATAAAAACAGGTATTCATCCAAAATGCTAATATATCTTTCAAAAACACTTGGTAGGGTTGCTGGGAAATGGAGAAAAACAAGGTCATGGTCTCCTTTTAACTAAATGTATAACAATTGTCATTTTGAAAACGATTTATCTCTAATTGTAATCGACATTTATTCAAAAGTGGGTGATAATAGAGTGTACATCAGTATATTAATTAAGAAATAATTCCTTCATGTCATGCTCTATGCTCATTTTAACATGGGTAGGCATTATATTTGTCGATATTTAACACTGAGCGTTAGCGATTCTAATAGGACAAACACGGTATTTTTATAGATCGAAGCGTACGAAAATACCTGAGAAATGTTTGGCCTTTCCCGTTTCCTCCCCTAGGAGTATGTACATTATATTTTAAGTTTAAAAACAAAAAGCAAGGTAAATATATGTTGTTTGGTAAACAATATATAATAAAAGTGTATGTAGGCTGCTAAAATGTATATATTTTATTAGGATAAAAATGAAAATAACTAGAATGTAAAAAGTAAGTTTGTGCGCATGTGTCAAACATATTTTGTGCCTATTAGAACACGGCTTTGTTTACAAAGCGTAATAAGGACGTCATATTAGAATCTACATTCCTACACGAAGTTCTATATATAGATAATTTCAAAACACTCAAAATACTCACAACCATCGAGTCGCAACAACTTTGAAGTTGAAAATCTTTCAGAATAAGCTGAACGAGATATCAAGTTGGTAATGTGATGTAATAAAGACAATCCGCAAAGTAATTAATATTAGTGGGATAACTAGGTGAAGTAAATGTTCCTGTCATATCTGTGTAATATCCGCCGCAAGCTGTAAAAGTACATTTCAGAGCAAAATTTTAAATGTATGTTGTATATAGAATTCAGTTAAAGTCCTTGTAGAAAACACTGGCAATATACAAACTACAGAGAGAAGAACGAGAAGAACACATATGTGATGCATTTGTTATTATTTTAACCTAAGTAATGTTTGATTTTTTTTAAAGAAAACCATCTTCTTAAGTTTAATAAGTAAATGCATATTTAGTTTCCCACTTTTTTCTCTCAAACCCCAAACATGTCAAACATTTTATATCATACTTCATAAAAAGAGACGGTTCCTACAGATAAACAGCTTATATAAATTGCACGGCTTATAAGGACTAGTTAAGCATGCAGCATTTTTATATCAGACAGAACATTTTCAGATTTTAAACATTAAATGATTACTTACAGGTGCTCATGCTATAGTAATATGCCTGGAATCCTGAATCCGTGATGCTGATGTCTGAGTGGAAATACACGAGCATTATATTTTGTGTTGATACAGTTGCTCCGTTTGAATGGGAGCCTCTTAAATCAAGAAGTAACGATTGGCCATTTGTATTTCCATCATAAACCTGTTTGACAAGATACACCTTGAAGGAATTTTAGGAAATAGACAAAAGCTTCTATTTGATCAAGAATTAGCTTCGGAAGAAAAACTTGATCTTTTAATATTTCATTAACTAACTGATAATGGACTTAATATTAGTTAACAATTACAGGATATATGGTAAAAGTTTTTTATCATCAATAACTAGCTCGTCTTGCATCGGACTCGGACATCTTTTCAACTGAGTTTTACTGTGCGTTTTGCTGTGTATTATTTATTCTTATTATACTTTACGTTAAAATGCCATATTTTGATTGGCTTATACAAGGTAGATAATTTACTCTATCCATGACTCAGCGGGAGAAATTTTTTAAATGTCACCCTCTCGTGCAGACCAATGAAAATCGATAATTTAAAGAACAATGAATTGAATTTACATCAATAATTTTTTAGACAATGCTCAACTTCTACGTTTTTGCCTCAGAACTTTTTGTTTAAAACTGTCAAAATAAAAGATACATCTTGCTTTACTGTTTTTTTTTTTTTTAAATAATTGTAACGTGGTTATGGACATGACGTCAAAGTTTATTAATTTCAATTTAAAATTTTAAAGACCATAATTGCAGATCATTCAGTATAATAAATTAAATAACACATAGCTTAGAGGGTGATACTGTTTTCCCGGGGTAACAATCTGCTCTATCAACATCTCATCTATGTGTTATTTATATATTAATAGTTTCAGGGGGAGCGTTGAGAGCCCTAAAAACATGTTTAATCCCGCCGCATTGTTGCACCTGTCCCAAGTCAGGAACCCCTAGCCTTTGTTAGTCTTGTGTGTTGTTTTTTTTTTTTAATTTTGGTTCATTTGTATGTTTCATATGTTTAGGATAGCGTCGATTTATCTGAACTATTGTTGTTATGTTGTTATGTTGTACTGTAACACCACTGTCCCAGGTTAGGGTAGGGTTGAGCGCTCGCAAACATGTTTAACTCCGCAATATGCTTTATGTGCCTATCCCAAATAAGGAGTCTGTCTTTCAGTGGTTGTCGTTGGTTCATGTCTTTCACATTTGTTTTTCGTAAATTGTTTTGTTGTAAATTAGACCGTTAGTTTTCGCAATTGAATTGTTTCATATTCTGCATGTCGGGTCCTTTTATAGCCGACTATAAGGTATGGGACTTTGTCATTGTTGAGGCCGCGCGGTTGCCTATAATTGCTAACATCCACTTCATTTAATCTTGGGGGATAGTTGCCTCATTGGCAATTATACCACATCTCCCTATTTTTATATAGTATGCGTTATTGTTTAGGGGCCAGCTGAAGCCCGCTTCCGGGAGCAGAATTTTCTCTCTGCATTGAAGACCCATTAGTTGCCTTGGGCTGTTTTCTGCTCTTTGGTCTGGTTGTTGTCCCCTTGACACATTCTCTTTTTCCGTTCACTGTACTTTTTATTGAAACATTCATTGACGACTTCAGTATGTACACTAAAGAGAATTATCCTGCTGAACTGACTTTACATAAAGCTAATACTATCAATGAAAACTTCCTTTTCCTGGATCTTGATATCTATATCTTTAACGGGAAGCTTAATACCAAAATTTATGATAAAAGAGATGATTTTTCATTTCCTATTGTTATTTATACATTTTTAGATGGTGACATTACCTTGTCATCATCTTATGGTGTTTATATATCTCCACTTGTTCGATTTGCTCGTGTATGTTACAACGTATTTGATTTTAACGAAAGAAATCTCTGTATTACTGAAAAATTATTACATCAGGGTTTTCGATATCACAAACTAGTCAAAACATTTACTAAATTTTATCATCGGTACAAGGACATTATTCGTAAATATAAATCAACATGCAGATAACTTATACGTTCAAGTATTCAGGTATTTCACATCCAATCTTTTATGGTAATATTCTTTACAAAGCACAAAAATGTCGGCATTCACCTCAAAAGCTAACCAAACCTTTAAACAGACTTATTCAGAAGGGATATAGTTACGATATTGTTGTCAGGTCATTGAAGATGGCATATTTTGGTATTAATATTGATTCACTCATAGGGTATTTGCATCGGAAATAAACACATTTGTTCTAAAACCAGTTGTTGGCATGATACGGGTTATGTTCTTCTCATGTATTTTATGATGGTATGATACTAAACCCCTAACGAGAGGGATTGTGCTTGATTTTCATATGATGAAGACATAATCTTTCAATCAGTTTAATTGAAGTCTGGAGCTGGCATGTCAGTAACTGCTAGTAGTTCTTTGTTAATTTATGTATCATTGTCATTTTGCTTAGTTTCTTTTGTTACCTATTCTGACATCGGACTCGGACTTCTTTTGAACTGAGTTTTCTTGTGGGTGTTTCTGTGTGTTTGTTTATTCTACATTGGCTAGAGGTATAGGGGGGAGGGGTGAGATCTCACAAAATATGTTTAACCCCGCCGCATTTTTGCGCCTGTCCTAAGTCCGAAGCCTCTGGCCTTTGTTAGTCTTGTATGTTTTTTTTTTAATTTTAGTTCATTTATATGTTTTGGAGTTTAATATGACGTCCATTTTCACTAAACTAGTACAATTTTTATTTAGGGGCCAGCTGTAGCTGGGTGCGGAATTTTTCGCTGTGTTGAAGACCCATTGGTGACCTTCGGCTGTTTTCTACTCTTTGGTCGGGTTGTTGTCTCTTTGACATTTTTCCCATTTCCATTCTCAATTTTATTGAAAATTTTTACAGAAGCTTTTTTGATAATCACGATATACTACGGCATGTTAGTTAAAAATATTCATCATTCTTTTATACTTTACTAGTAAAGGAGGGGCGAAAGATACCAGAGGGACATTCAAAATCGAAAATAAACTAACAAAGCCATGGCTAAAAAAAAAAAAAACAAACAGACAAACAATAGTACACATAACACAACATAGAAAACTTAAGACTAAGCAACTTGAACCCCATCAAAAACTGGGGGTGATCTCAGGTGCTCTGGAAGGGTAAGCAGATCCTGCTCCACGTGTGGCACCCGTGTTGCTCATGTTAGTACAAACCCGGTAAATAGTCTAATTCGGTAGGTCACATTCGCGAAAAGGCAACGGGATTGATAACCTTTAATTGTTTAACTTGTTTATAATTTTTATGGCTATACATTGTTTATGTTTAATGACTGTGCATACTTTATTCAATATTATATTACGTAGATTAAGTAGAAAAAAGTGTTCCTATGAATGAACATAGAAAAACTTGCTGCTTTTTTAAAACTTAAAAATTGTATTTTCAAAAGGATAAATGTTTTACAAACTAAGGCTTATTTTTAAGAAATATTTAAACGAATTAATTGGGAGTATTCGGCATTGGGTACACTCACGCTTGTAGATGTCAATATGTATGTGAATATGATTTTGCATTGCAGCGATTGTGACTTTTGAATGGGTGTGGATTTGCATAAAGGATAATCCATGCATAGTTGGAGATTCTTACATCATCGACGTATCCAGTCTCCCTTTAGAGAGCATTGCGATTCCTTAAATTTCTGTTTTTTTTACCTTGATTGTCTTTTGATGAGATTTGAACATTGGTAAACTATAATTGCCTTAATTCAAACCATATTTGAATAGCCTACATGTATTTAAAGAAGAGGATGGAAAATAATAAAACAGCTTCGACAAAAACAGAAGATATGCATGTCGTATGCATATTAAAATTGTTAAACGTCTAATATAGAAGATTGAATAACTCATTTAATCATAATGCATAAAAATAGCCATCTGACACATACAGATATAAACCAACTAAATGCTTACTATGAATCAAACTTATTTTGATGACTCGTTAACATTTACTTAGTCCGTTTTATGCCACACGTTCAAACAACCTTAATTGTGATGGCTAATGTAAAATAACTAAGGAATAGCAAATTATTTTTTTTTTGATACCAAAGTGGAGCTTACTCTCACAATTCCCCAAAAATATAATATTGACCTAAGTATTCTTTAACTTGTGACCAACATATACCCAATATTCTTGGTTTTTCTCTTATGTTAACGGAGTTTGTCTTTCTTGCTGTGTGGAGGCCGTTTAATGTTTCTGCTTGCTTGATATGTATGCTCGTCTGTATTTTTAGAGTTATTGTATATTTATTCTTGATATAACTTCTGTTATGCGTGCCACATCATTCTCTCAATTTTGGGACACTTTGTGTACTAAAACTTTAATAACACGCACACCACCTATTATTGGTCCTTATTCCTACCCACTTTGAATTTTCACTTTTCAAACATTTTATGGGCACGGGATCGTTATATCGTTGTTAATATATGGGATCGTACTCATTACCGTATGAACCAATATCTTCACATATGAGAAACTGCCAATATATTCCCTATATTGTATAATTCATTAATAACGTTAATTATTCAAAATTTACAGTCAATATGTGATCTACAGCATTTGTACAACAATCACCAGTCCGTCACCTTTCATCTGATACGTTAATTACTAAAATATATTCTACATCGTTTTATATTTACTCCCATGCATAGGAACTATTTTGTTTTAAATCCATTTGTTTCTTGACCGGACCTGATTTGGTGTTATACATCTTACAAAGTCTATCCAAATTATTTTTGCAAAGAATTCCGCTCAACACTGTGTTATAGACCGTCTAGAACTTGTAGCGAGGCGAGACTTTTAAATGCTCAGTTAAGGATGTTAATAGAAATTCAAATCATCAACGGTGAAATTGGACAATGTAAATTGGACGAAATTTGATTTAAAGACTCTCCTTGTAAGTGATTTGTTTCAATTGAAATAGATAAATATGAACATATATCAAATGTAGGACCAGTCATTAATTAGAGATCTAACTTTAGATTCCGGAGCACCTGCTATCATCGCTGCTTTTTGATGGGGTTTGTGTTGCTCAATCTCTTTGTTGTGCTTTGTGTACTGTTTGTCTTTTCATCGTTTTTCGTCTTTTGCCATGCATGGCATTGTCAGTTTGTTTTCGACTTATAAGTTTGCATATCCCTTTGGTATTTTTGGCCTCTCTCTTAAATGAATATATTGTTTATATATTTGAACAGATGAATACATTCTGGACCGTAAAATAAAAAATCCAAAATAACAATAACAAAGCATTTATTTGTCATTTACATTAAATCGACTGCCTATGCTTGATTTTTAATGTTGTTACCTTTGAATTTTTGTAACTTGTTTATAATTTTCACGGCTATACATTTTATATGTCTAAACACTGTGCATAATTTATTGAATATTATATTACGAAGATTAAGTAGAGATAAAGTATTCCCAATGAATGAACACAGAGAAACATGCTGCTTAAAACTTTTTTAAAGGATTGCTGCTTTTTTAAAAGGATAAATGTTTTACAAAGGCATATTGCTCAGAAGAAATATTTAAACGAAATAATTAGAAGTATTCGGCATAAGGTGCAATCACACTGGTAGATGTCAATATATATATAAATATGATGTTGCCTAGCAGCGATTGTGACTTTTGAAAGAGTGTGGATTTGTTTGGAGGATAATCCATGCCTAGTTGGAGATGCTTAAACCATCGACGTATCAAGTCTCCTTTTAGAGTTCATGCGATTCTATTATTTTCTGTTTTTTTTAATCTTGATTGTCTCTTCTTAATTGGTCTGATGAGACTTGAACATTGGTAAACAATGATTGTTTCAATTCAATCCATATTCGAATAGCCAACTTGTAATTAAAATAAAGGATTGAAAACAATAAAACAGTTATGACAAAAACAGAAGATATGTCTGTCGTATGCATATCAATATTGTTCAATATCTAATATAGAAGATTGAATAACGCATTTAATCATACTGTAGAAAAATAGCCATCTGAAAAGATACAGATATATACCAATGCTTACTGTGAATCAAACTTGCTGAACCGTTAACATTTACTGTGTCCGGTCTATGCCACACATTAGAAATACCGAAAATGTGATGACTAAAACTACATTACTGCGGAATATCAAATGAAAATTTGTTAATACCAATGTGGAGCTTACTCTCACAATCCCACTAAAAGGTAAATTGGCCCAAGTATACTTTAACTTGTGACCGACATGTAAAAATCACCTAGAAATTGAAGTTTAAAAACCAATGAGTCTAATAAAATCAATTGCATTTTTTTTTTCAAAATCAGGCGTAAGCTTATATAATAGCTCTTCTCGATCTAAACAATTGGAGAAAAGTTCAAGTAAAACGATCCTGTCATATTCGCGGAAGTGCGCGAAGTGTGAAATTAAAATATAGAGATTTAGGTTTTATCACTTTCTAATAACACGTTTCAGCATCGAAAAAAGAAAAGGAAAATAACAATGGGACAATGAAAACATGGATAAATAAATAAATTTGGTGTATTTACTGTCTTCTGATTGGTTAAAAGTATTACTATTATTATCAATGTTGTCAATTTTATGGCGCATGCCCACTCTGACGTTGTATATTCATACGCCAACATGTGTGTACGTTGTTATTGTTAATATAAATAATATAAAAGTTCTTTGAGCCTTATTTTTGATAGAAATTTATTTATAATGAATGGCAATAATTTATTTTGAATTTATTGAACCATAAAATTAATTTTGACTCTTCACATTTTACATAATCCGCTTCGCGGATTATTCAATGTGAAGAGTCAAAAATTAATTTTATGGTTCAATAAATTCAAAATAAATGATAGCCATTCATTAATTGATAAATAGAAAACGACAAAAAATAGACCAAAAGACAACACATAACAACAGTAAAGACTTATCAATAAGAACTCCATCAAACTGGGAGGATATCAGGTGTTTCGGAAGGGTGAGCAGATTCTGATCCACTACTTTCAACCGTCATGTTGCTCAAATTTAGTACACACTCATTGATAAGTCTCATTCGGTGCAGTCACTAACGAAGAAAAGAGGACGGAACTATGACGTAACATGCCCTTGACCATCTGTGACATAGATTTTCCATACAGGTCAGTCAACTAATGATGGCATCCGTAAAGAGTGTTCTTTAACGAGATCCAACAACTGCATACTGAGTGTTATGATATTCAATCAAACCATTCTCTAGCTATTGTACAGATGATCAATTGTATACCCTTATTATAGCTAAGAAAGGTTCTGAACTCTCTTTTAAACTGTAAGAATATTCTATCTATCATATAACTATTTGAAGTAGTTCAAGAACCAACAGCTGTTCTACGGCAGAACGGTCAGAATCAGTTTTACAGTAGAACTGTCAGAATAAGTTCTACAGTAGAACTGTATATAAATGTTTCACGGCCGAACAATCAGGATCTGTTCCATTTGTGAATAGTTCCAAATGACGTAAATCAAAGCAACTCTTTGATCGCGATTTAGAACAGTGACAGATAGCTAGATCTGCCTTGTTATATGCTAGATTAAATTATTAAGATGTAAAAATAATTACAGTCTTGTATGTTTTGTTTTGTCAATTAAACATTGTGTTTACCTGGCCTTTTCAATCTTATCTAATAATACATATGTAATTCCTTACTTGTATGCACATTTTGACATTCTAATCTTAAAATTTAACGAAACAAAATAATTTATCATTTAAAAATTATCAACGATACCCAAGAGCATTGTGTTTGAAATTACATAGATACCATTAAAAATATTTAGTAATGAATAGATAAAGAAGGACAAATACTGGAGTACTTCTATTTTAGTTGACCCATAAAAAGAACAGGAAACTATAGTAAATACTACATGTAGTATATTAGGATCAGTGGCGCCAAAATTTGATAACGAAAAAGCCCAAAAATTAGAAAAAAATAGGTAAAAATTGAAGTTTCAATGTATAGTTTTATAATTGGAATTACAAAAACTAGCAGAAACACGTTGTGGTAAGTGTACAAAATGTCCACTACAACGTAGGTATATTTCGTGATAAAAATTCCATTATCTATGACTCCTACATCCTGAATATTCATTAATATCAACTATGTTTACGAACATTGCAATGTAAAAAAAATGACAATCAAGTTAAAATATTTGTTAAATATTAGTGAAATTATCGAGAAAATTATTCAGAGGTGTATTTCTTTGAGATTAATTCTAGATTTATCTGGATAGGTATGTAAAACATGTAACCATAGACATTTTGGATTGAGGAAAGACATCTTATTTTCCAACGATTTTTTTTTTTACTTGAAATGCAGCGACAAAAAGATTGCAGTAAATATTTTCTATCATAAAAGGGTCCTTGTTTCAGGGACATAATTTAACTCTTGAAAAAATATTATTTATAACGAATTTTTGGATCTACAAAATAGACCAAGAATTTGTGAAGCACGAACTTTCAATTTGTAATCAAACAATCGTAGATTAGTACAATTAGTCTACATAAAAATTGTGGAAATAGTTAGTGAAAAAAATAGGAGGTGATAGTGTAATGGGTGAAGTCGACGAAAGTAAGTTTGGAAAAAGAAAATGCGACAAAGGGCGCCTGGTAGAAGGGCAGTGGGTGTCTGGTGGTATTGAAAGCGAAAGCAATAAAAGAGTTTTGCCATAGTGGAAAATCGGACTGAAGAAATATAAAAAAATGAATAAAAGACAATAAAAAACAATGAAAAACCGAGAACAACGATGATGAGTAAAGCGTATTATTGTTTAGGTTTAGAGGAATTTGAGCATTTAAAATTAACCGTTCTGTAAATTTCGATGAACCAGAAACAGAAGTACATACAATCACAATTGAAAGTACCAGCTTGTCCTTAAAAAATCATTATTAAAATAAGGAACGGTAAAATCCCTTTTTGATACATATTCCACTTAATATTGTCTACGTAAAACATATATAATCGGCCCTGACGATCCATCTATTGCATTTATAAACCTTACAAAAAGTATACAATTCAATGGAACAAGAACAGACTTTGATTAAGACGGACATTATCACTATCAGTGGCAGTGAATCCCGTCCTGCTAATTAAAATTCCAAGAGTACTACACAAACAAAAACTTAGTATTCAAGTATGGATGATTTTCAAGCTTAAATAAGTACAGTAAATTAAACTTTATATTTTTGAGTTCCAAGCGTAAAAAACGATCATTAAACCTTACAGATGAGATGAAAGAAGCTCAGAAAAAAAGAAATGTTCACCATAGCGAAGGGGACTGGGATGACTTCCGTTATTGGCACAAAAAATATACAAATCTGATAGCAAAATCGAAACAGTCATAATTTAAGCAGGCAATAGAAAATAACAAAAAGTCTAAAGAAATTTGGGCTTAACTCAAAGATTTGAAAAATAAAGATCAAAATTAATTCCATCTACCATAACTTTCGGCAATAAGGAACATGGTAATTTACAAGATATAGTAAACAATTTTAACACATACTTTACAACAATAGGAGATAAATGTATTACAACTAAAAAATCCTTTCAAGCAGATAAATTAAAAAAGTACGTGCATTATAAAAATCTTCCCGAATGTTAATTTTAAGATTCGTTTTTATTAAAAAAGATGAATTTAAGAAATGACTTTCTAAGCTAGAAACTTCCAAAGAAATTGTCCAAGATGATGTTGGCCAACTTTTACTTAAATTATCAGCAGGAGCTTTAGCACCAAGTTTAACATATCTAATAATTTAAGTATACTTGAAGGTGTTTTCCCAAAAGAAACTAAAACTAGCCAAAGTGAATCTAATTCTTAAAAGTGTAGACACAAACATACCAGAAAACTATAGGAGATTATCAATACTTCCTTAAATACGAAAAGTTGTTGAAAAAATGTTGCAAAACATTGTTATCTTTATCTGTCAAAAAATAAACATTTACATGAGATACAATCTGGATTTAGATCAATCCACTCATGCCAAACAGCCCTTTCCAAATTAATAGACAACTGGCTAAAATATATTGATTACGATTATGTTGTAGAAACAGTCTTTCTAGATCTGAATAAGCATTATATCGGGTTGATCATCTCATAAAGTACATTTATACAAAGTCTCAGATTATTCAGTGAAAATGTTCAAGTCATACCTCTCTAATTCACCACAAAAAGTGTGCTCGGGTAATACAGCTTCAAATTCCGTTTATATTAAATATAGGGTTCCGCAAGGATCCTTTTTAGGTCCATACTGTTCGTTTTATTCATGAATGATCTGATTTAAGAGATATCAAAAGATACCAGAGGGACATTCAAACTCATAAGTTAAAAATAAACTTACAACGATATAGCTTCAACAAGAAAAAGACCAACAGACAAACAATAGCACACAAAAACAACACAAAAAACTAAAGACTAACCCTACCGAAAACAGGGGGAGGGGGGATCGCAGGTGCTCCGGAAGGGTAAGCAGATTCTGCTCCACATGTGGCAACTGCCTTGTTGTTCATGTTTGTACAAACCAGGTTATAAGTCTTATTCGGTAGGTCACAATCGTGAAAAGGGGGTGTATTATAGTTACGACATAAGGAACATATCCGCTTTCATCTGATTTATTCCTTATTAATAGCTGTTAAACTGAAATAAGTTTACTAAAATAGCATTTTCAAAATACCTTTTTTAGATTCTTCTTTTCTAGCTCGATAAGCTGTTTTCAACATTCAAACGAAATAGTTGGTAAATATGTTCATTATGAAGGTAATACAATTGACTTTCATTGAATGTACTAATATTGTGGAAAGAGAAATAAGAAATTTAACCGGATACATGAGCAAACACCAAAAACAACAAAACTGGGCAGGGTTGTTTTCATATGCTTCAACTAGTAAGTATAACTTCATCTTGACTTACTAGTATATCTTGAAATTGCCATGAGGTTCAATTACACAAAACTTTACGACAAAGGAGATGATTTTAGCTTCCCAATCGTAAACTTTTCATTTCTATGTAGCAACATTATGGCAGCGCCTGCATATAGCATATATATCTTTCAGCTGATACGATTTGCAAAGGCTTGTATTTCATATCGTTATTTCTTTTTAAAAGGTCGCTGTTCACAAGGAAGCTATAAAACCAAGAGTTCAATAATCCTTTTAAACTTTTACAGACGCCATCACGAGTTAGTTTACCGTTATGAAATATCTGTGTCACAAATGACGTCAGACATGTTCCTGGTGTTACCACAAATACCGTCCTCTTTTCTCCGTATGTGACCTACCGACTTATACTTACCACCACGTTTGTACTTACAAAAGCAACACGACGGGTGTCAAATGTGGAGCAGGATCTGCCTGCCGTTCCTAATCACTTGACGTCAACCCCAGTTTATTGTTGGGGTTCATGTTGCTCAGTCTTAATTTTCTGTGTTTTCATCTGTATACTGTCTTTTTGGTCTTTTTCTATCTTTGCCTCCGCGTTTTCAGTTTATTTTCTACTAATGAGTTTGTATGTCACTTTGGTGGGTTTGGCATATCTTTTGATATGTGTTATTAGTTTGTTTTATTTATTTAAGGTTATAAATGCATTAAAGATAATAATGATAACTACAATGATAATAAAAGTTATGTATATTTATAATAACAAATAGTCTTGTATTTCCTAAGAACAAAACAAGAGACAAATAATTTCGCTTTTAATTCAGAGTGTATTTAAAATCAATAATTAATTTTAACAAATTAGATTTTAATTGATAAGTTATAAGTGTACACTATATAATGGTGATGGAGTTTTTCTATGTTAATTGAAGCCAAGTATGTTGAATAGGAGTGTATTTTGCAGAAATTCATGGAAAATTATAACAAAAATAGCCTGTAACATATTTAATATGCTTACACAATTAAAATCTTGAATTACAATTTAAATGAAGTGCAACACTGTGTATGGCTATACAAGAAAATTAATAAAGATAAGACCCCTGGCTTTCAAAAAGTGGCTTTAAGGCTTCCTGATTAAGGTAAATAAAGAAAAGCATTCCGAACGCATACAATTAATGAAGTGTTATTTAATTTTTTCTTAATATTTACAAAGTATATTGATTACATTTAGATAAAAAAAGATTATAAACAAATTTCACTTATTTTTTTGTGCATTCCCCTTCTGTTCTGTTTCTTTCCAATCAAAAAACTTTATTAGTGATGGAATCTTCACAATATGCCTTGTCCGGAAAGATGTGTAAACATTTTTTGAAAACGGAAACGAAAAAAAAACCCTATAGACTGATTTTTTATATATATAATACATGTAGTAAACATTGAATTAATCATGTACACACAGTATTGTTTTTATTTACATTTCTTGCAGTCTTATTGCTGTCCTACACTTTCGAAACTGCTGCAGTCTGTTCACCTCTTCATTCAACTCTTTAACCACATTCAACACCAACATCCTCGCCATGAGCACAGTTATGTACACCCCAGCTTCTGATAGGGATGTCTCATATCCATTACACGCCAAATCGTCAAGCCAAATATTCCCACTTCCACCACCAGCCGTAAAAAACGTTAATGCTGAACTGGAGAAAAAAAAAACTTTATTGTGAGTAACACGAAATATGAAAAAAAGGTTAATAAATACCTTACCAATCCATTAGTATTGTTCAGTTACACTGACAAATAGCCTTTGGCGATTGTAATAGATTGGGTTTGAATTTACTCTTCACAATTGCGACTTAGTTGTTTGTCATCTATGAAATAGATGTTATAGTCCGTTTGAAGTCTCAAAATTAACTAAATTACAGTGAAAAGAAATACAAATTGTATAAGCGGTAGCAAAATCTAGTTTCTGTCATTCGAACTCTTGAAAGTCTTCAAGTTGATTGCTTCCACGACCATTTCGACAAATTATACTTCAAACGTTAACATGAAAATTAAATAAAATAAAAATCTAGACATTTTAGGAAGATTAACTCCTTTTGCACTTTATTTCCTTGTGTGAGATTCATTGAATAACCTCTAGCTAAATATACAACATGCAATACCATCATTCTTACTGAAATTTGATATCAACATTTAAATGAGTTATTCAACTGTTATGTGCAATGTATATACTATGTGTAGAATTTAATAAAAGTATGAAACTTATTTGTACGATCTTCATAAACAGATAGTGGAGGCAAGGCTCGACGTTTTTCGCCTGTATTGTACTTAACGAATATAAATAAATCTTATATTGTCCGACATATTCATATATTGTTTTATAATGCAAAAGAACCGTGCCGCTACATTTGTCTCAACTGAGAGTTAAAATTCCTTAATGTGTTTTTTGAATTTTTATCGAAATACACATAGCTAAACTGCAGACCGCACATAGAACCCCCAAAATAACCGTGACGTAAAATGTAGTCTTTGCATTGCCTTTCTATCAACATGGAATGCTTTACTTCTATACTATATAAATCAACAAAAAACAATTATTTGCATACATATACATAAGATTGCTCCTTGCATGAAAAAAATTATAAATAATGCAATAAAAGTTGAATTTTTAAATTACATTGTATCAGACGAAAAGATAGATATCGTCTAGCATTTGTAAACATTTGAAATTGATTTAAAGAACTGTCAAACTATTTAAAATGGTCTAGATTAAAACTTGATATCAAATGTCATCAAACATGTCAAATCAATTAAGAAGACACAATCAAGTTAAAAAATACCCTGAAATTAAAGGAATCGCATGTACTCTCAAAGGAGCGAGACTGGATACGTCGACGAGGTAAGCGTATCCTACTATGCATGGATTATCCTTTATGCAAGTCCACACTCAGTCAAAAGTCACAATCGTTGTTGTAATTTTGTAATTTTGTATTTTTCGGTGCAGAAAGTGTTCATCTGTTTCAATATATCCATTTATGAGAGAGGCGAAAAATACAAAAAAGATAATGCAAACTGATAAGTCAAAAACAAACTAACCATGCCATGGTGGCAAAAACGAAGAACGACGAAAAGACAAACAGTACACAAAACATAACAAAGAAAACTTAAGACTGAGCAACACGAATCCCATCAAAACTCAGGGCTCAGGTGCTCCGGAATCTAGAACTAGGTCTTCAATTTATCGCTGGTTCTTACATTTGATATTAGTTCGTATTTATCTATTCATTTAGTTTTCATTTCAGACAATTTACTTACATGGAGAGTCTTTCATTCAAATTTCTTCCAAGTTATATTGTCCAATATATTACTGAGGACTGGAATTTCTATTAATATCCTCCGTCATAGGTATTTTTTTTACGTTTGCTACAAGCCGTTCTTATAGTTGTCAGTCATGACAAGATACTTTTTTTTTATTTATTACCATTTTGATGGTACATTCTTTATAAATTTTAGCTGCTTTTTCAGCATATTTGACCCCTGTTTATGTCTCTTTATGAAAAGTTGCAATGTCGTTTGCTTATTTATCAGCCATCTTATGTCTTGGTTGTAAAAGAGGCAAAAGATACTAAAGGGACATTCAAACTCATAAATCAAAGTCGAAAATAAACTGACAACGCTGTAACTTGATGCCATTATACACTTGATGATCTCCTTTCAGAGGTAATATAGAGAGAAACAAAACAGGCTAAATGCTCAGCAATACAAGAACAACAAAACATATTTTTGTCATGAATTCTATTCTTGTCTACAATATTGGAGATAAATAAACTCATCATAGATACCAGGATTGAAATTTTGTATTTGAACCAGACGTGCGTTTCGTCTATAAAAGACTCATCAGTGACGGTCAGATAAAAAAAAAGTAAAATGGCCCAGTGTCTTTTGTTGAAAATGTACATAGACCAAGGTGAGTGAAACAGGAAACATTACGGTATCAACAAGAACAACCAATGACCTAGAATTCGGAGTGTTCATATTTATTAAAAAAAACCACCATCTTTGTAGAAAATAAAACAATTTATTTACACTGCATGTATCATACAGACGTTGCAAAGCTCAAATACAAATCACACTGTATACACTTCGACAGTTAACACCATTCAAGTTGTTCTGTTCATTCGTCAACATTCCCATCTAAACACCTCTCTTCTCCGTCACTATCTCTGGGGCCTCATTTTACATTAGATTATCGTCAAATACGAAAAACAACGTTAACACTGTTTTGCATAATCAGTGACATGTAATCAAAATCACAGTCACAACACTTCTAACTGGGAACAGACATATGAACCTGTGGCTTGGCTTAAGGAGTTGTTGCGCAGTTACCACACCCTTTCCATTTTTAATCACTCTATTGTTGAACAAATAAGTGAAATTGTAGCAAATTAAGGAAGATCTGTTATATTAAGAAAGTAGTGATACGATTATGAAAAGGTTGTCATATAAAAATTGAAAGTTGAAGATGCTAATGCCATCCGCAATATTTAAATATTCAATATTCCTGTTGGGACATGTTTGGCCTTTTTATAGGAAAATTAATTTACCCGCATTCTAAGTTCTTAACATCGGTACGGTAACATTCTCTATTCTATTGTCCTTGTAATTCTCTCCAGGAGAACATGTTTTGCTATATTGGTCGTCTATTTAGTTATTGTGATGTTTATACACAGCCGTGTCCGGTAGGAGTGGGGAAGTTAATTTTGAGATTCGGTTTAGTGTTTGTTCCTCGCTCTCTGCTATGTAGGAACTTTTGCAACAAGGTTGAGGAACAGAAGCAGGAGCAGGAGCATTTGCTCTAACTTTCAAATGCTTAGCAAAAAAGAAGAAATACCAATTTTTAATTTGTAGTTTGACCAGGTTTGGAAAGTAACTAAATACCTTCCACGCCAAAGATATGTAACCTACAACATAGTCTCAAGCTTAATCAACATAATTTTATTTCAATCTGTATGTAAAAAATAAAATAACAATAATACCAAACTCCAAGAAAAATTCAAAACGGAAAGTCCCTTATAAAATGGCAAAATCAACAGCTCAAACACATTAAACGAATGGAAAACAACTGTTATATTCCTAAATTGGAACGGGCATTTCCTTATGTAGAAAATGATGGATTAAATTGGTTCTCACTTGTATAGGTCGCTTGCATTGGGGTAATACAAATTTAACATCCATAAAAGACAAACAAGTAGTTTATAAAAGTTAAGCCACCCTGGTATTTGATTAAAAACGCACATTTTATATATCAAACATGTAGCTTCCTTTATGTAGATTTTAAATTTAAAAACGTTATGAAAAAAAACAGACCTCTGTATTCATACATTGACAACAAAAGACGTTGTATTTACAATAGGTTTTCTGTTTCGAATAATACAAGATTTCGTTCATAAGATACGTCCTATTTGTCAATTAACAGATTTGAAATAGAAACAATTTTTTTTGTCATGTTGTTTGTTTAATTATGAAGGTTTTTTCTTCTACTATACACTATCTATGTATTCAATACATAAAGATTTTAAGTTAACAGTATTGCGATTCCTCGATATTTTCAAGTTAATAATAAAATAATTTAATTTTGGATGTAACGCGTCTTCTGATTGGCTGACAGTGTTTTGTCTATTAACTCATAGACATAATTTTGTCATGTGACCGTGACATTATCAACGTTTTTTCATGATTTACTCCGGCTTAAAAAGGAATTTAGAATTAAATTATAAGTAATGACTGTAAGATTTTTTTCTGTCTATTCGAAATAACATCAAAAATGTGGTGCACACTTTAAAATAGCACGCTACGCGGGATAATGCAGAATTATCACTTCTAAAGTTTACATTGATTTTGTTCATCTTTCGACTTTAAAAGAATCTAGGTATCATTTAAAAGTTTAGCTATATATAGATAAGTGACGTGGTCTATTTGTTTTGCATACTATTAAGTTAAATTATTCGTTAAATGGAAATAAACGCAGTTACAAAAATGGCTTTACAATCTTTTAATTTAACAGTTATTATAACATTATTATAAGAAAACATAAATTAGAAAGGGTAAAAAACTTTCAATAAACATTTATTTTAAGTTAACACAATGTTGTTGGGTTGAAAATAAAAGCATAAATATGTATGAACATAACTTAAATCATAAGCAGGATAGCTCAATAGCAGATATATTCATACTACACTTAGTCTATTGATAATAATTGAGGGCTTTTTTTTATCAGTGGAATGACACACTTTATTCTAATTGCATTCGACGCCGATATCATCTTCATGTATGCAGTTGCTAATATTCCATCCAGCGGGGTCACATTCTGTAAGTGAAGTTTCATTCCCAATACATTGCATGTTATCCAACAATATTGGCCCTACACCATCTCCAGCCGTAAAAAATGCTACTGCTTGACTGCAGGGAAAATGATATATATTTATTTCACAATAAAGAACATTAAAACAGTTCTTTAGAATAAATTAACGCAAAAATGTTTAAAGAAAAAAATAAAGAAGCCCATTTTCGCAAATATCAATAAAGAGCGCAGCTAAAGAACAAAATAGCTTATCATTGAGTCGAGTGGCTGATATTTTATGATATATATACGTAGAAATATCGACTTTCTATTTATCGTTCTATTGATCTTTTCCCCTCCTTTAAACAATTTTACACTTAACGAAGGTAAGTTTGCTAATGTCTCCTCACATATTGTGACGTCGCTTATTACTTCTCACTAGACATTGTGACGTCGCTGATAATGTCTGCCAGTGTTTCAAAGCAAAGAATTATAGCATGACTAAGCAGGGTGATATGGATGAAGGAAACGAAGATACTAGACATTACATGTATATGTAGCATCAATAGAATGAATTGATAAAAAGTCTATAAGTTTACTAATGTGATTATCAATGTACATCAATCATATAATTTTTAGTTAGGAATTATATGTGTTTGTTTATAGTTAAAATCAATTAACTACAAAAAAATATTTACGACTATATATGATGCCTCATCCCATGCTCCTCTTTATAGTAGAGTGACATTATAACCTATTCTGTATGCACCCAACCAACATACGATAATATCATATGTCATTCGAAAATTCATAATTTGTACTATTTTCATTGGCTGGGCGTCAAATAGTCATTTCCGTCAACTCAATGTCAAAGGTCAACTGCTTATTTTTTTTATGTCAGCAATACAACAAAGAAGAGGAGCGAAATATACCATCGGAATATTCACACTTATAAGTCGAATCGAACTAACTATGCCATTGCTAAACTTTAACATGCAAAACTACATATTTATTCGAGATTCACATCATTTAAGAATTGAAGCCTCTTTCAATAGTTTCATTTCAATTTTGGAGCTATAAACAGTTTCGCATAAAATACTAAAGGTTATTTCCTATCTGAAAATGCCCATGAAGGGAATTAAGTTTTATTTACATGATTCGTGAAAAAGTATCATTTTGTTTTTGGTATTTGAGATTAGTAAGTTAACATACAATTAGAACATGTTCAAATTAAAATCATGTAGATATATCGGATAGACAAAGAGACAACACTGTTAGCTTCCTGTTTTGTTGGTAGAGAAAATCAAAAACTGTTTGTAGATACTGTAACTCTTTCCGAAACAGGATAATGTACCCATAGGCGATAATTTTTCTACATGGGTATGCAGATGAACTGATTGCAGGTGTTCGTGTTGAGATTTGATTTTACTCTAGCTAGAACTTGTTAATTATGGTTAAAATCACAATTTATTTTTATTTCGTTATAAATTACAGAAAATTCTGATTCTAGTGATATCTAGTTTTATTCAAATATTTTCAATAACAATATCACCACCAATGGTCACTAATACATGGTCCCGTGAAATATAAAGTCAAAGAAGAAAAATCAGATGCGTTTACAAGACTAGAGCATTAAGTACAGTACAATCGTTCAAAAATTGATGCTGTATGCAAAGGTTATTTTCCTTTAAAACCAGTACTAATTGAAATGACTGATAAACGTGGAAATTGTTTCAAATACACTAACTGCTCGATTACCCAGAACGAAATAAAATAAGATAACCATCTATACGGCTACAGTGATTGTTTTGTTTTAAGAAATGAGAAAGATCACCTGGTAGGTGGTATTCACTGCAACTTGAGAAAATATTGAATATTTGATATTTTTATATACTAACAGTAATAAAAACTTTAAACTCTCATAGTGATTGGACATCTGTATATTTTAAACAAGTTATCAAGCGTCTTATAGACCATCACACATCAGCATTGATAAAAAATTAAACTCTCATAGTAATTGGACATCTGTATATTTTAAACAAGTTATCAAGCGTCGTATAAACCATCACACAGCAGCATTGATAAAAAATAAACTCTCATAGTAATTGGACATCTGTATATTTTAAACAAGTTATCAAGCGTCTTATAGACCATCACACATCAGCATTGATAAAAAAATAAACTCACATAGTAATTGGACATCTGTATTTTTAAACAAGTTACCAAGCGTCCTATAGATGATCACACATCAGCATTTATAAAAAAATAAACTCTCATAGTAATTGGACATCTGTATATTTTAAACACGTTATCAAGCGTCTTATAGACCATCACACATCAGCGAGAGGACTAGCAGACTTCAGCGCAGACCATCCTACTTCACCGTGACTATCGCACTTCAATGTCCCCATCGCACCTCCGAATCTTACATTTATAATATATATGTAACCGATATTTCTAGCAAGAAACTTAATTCCTGGCACATTTCGATTTACTCCCATAGAGATTTATGAACATGGATTTGTAAAGATATGTTTCTAAAGAGATGAAATCATCCCTTTATTAATAAAAATAAAAATGACAAATTGAATGTAATCATCTTCCTTTGAAATATGTGAAACAGCCAATAATAATCCAAAAATAAACGGGAAAAATCATCTATTATTACAACAATTTCCACAATAACATAGAAAATAAGAAAAACGGAAAAACTTAAGAAAAGGGACAACAAAGAAAAAACCGAATTCAAACCTAAACCGACAACTCTCTAATTGAAACTTGACTGTAAAACTTATTCATCTAAACTTTGTTATTACCAACTTATACTATACGATTGTCTATTATTTATATATAAAGGTACAAGATCCTGTGTGTTCGTTGTTCGATGTGTATCATATTTGCATTGATATATATATATAAATATATATAATAGATAATTTAGTTACAACACTTTGGAAGCCGAGTGGTTTCGTCGATGTGTTGATGCGAGTCATACATAACAGACTTCAAGCAAGAAGGGGTTCGATTCCCAGTGAAGGCATATACAAAAAAAAAGTTAAAGGTAAGTTTTGAGATTAATTCCAGGAGTCAACAGACATTTGTTAAATAGCCTATTCAAACTTAATGAAATTCATCACACAAGAGAAAAAATTGAATTTAATTACATGAATTAGGTGAGTCGATTTCAGCGACAGATTTAGGAAGAGTTGATTCTAGAAAAAGAAACCAAGGCAAATGGAAAGGCTGAGGTCATGCCGATGGTTTAATGAGTTACATCAGTTATATTGTCTGTTTCTTTTGATATGTTGCAATGAGACATGGACAGCAAGTGATATTTTTTTCCAGTTATATGTTAAATAAAAAACAAAAATCGCGATTCGAGTATACAATAAAATAGTACTTATAAATACTTACTTGAACCCAAGCATTCTGCATGCTACTTGTGCTTCCTCTTCTCCAAAGTTATCATCACACACGCTTCCCCAATCTCCTTTGTAGCACACTTCAAATCGACCTCTTCTTAAAACACCAACAGGAGGAGGATCGCCAACAAGACGACCTATGAATATTAAATTCAAATTGAGCGAAAGTGTGATAAATGTCAATGAAACCATAAGAAGCATATCTAAATAAAAATGCATATGTGTCTATCCCAAGTTCGGGGCTTGTAGTTGAGTGGTTGTTGTTTATTGCTGTTTCTCATATTTGTTTTTTTTGTTTTGTTTATTGTTTTGTATAGTTTGTTTTTGTGTTGTGCCTTTGCAGCATGGTCCCAGGGTAGCTGGAGGGTTGACGCCGTCAAACATGTTTAACCGAACTACATTCTTTATGTGCCTGCCCCAACATCAGTAACGGGCTTAACCACTGCAACGGTCATTTAAAACTGAATGACTCTTAAATGCCTGAATTTATCACAAGGAAAAATGTCAAGACCATTTGCATTGGTTCAGCACAAATTCAGTACAATGGCTATCGCGAACGACTAAGTATCGGTTAGTACTAGTACTGGTTCAGGTAATTAAGAAAAACATGACTTGTGTTCGATTCAGTATCTTTACGTACGTTTTAGTACATATCATTTCATCGATAGAATTGTTGTCCATTACTGTTCAGTGTGTTAAATAATATGATGATTGCTTCCCTTTGATAAACATAGAATTCTTTTTTGCTATTTAATGTTTACTTATTCAGGGTTTATCTGGTCTATATACTAGCTTTGATAAGTGTTTGGTATTACTATAAATAATATGAGGATTGCTTCCCTTTGATAATTCACTTCTTCGAACAATGAACATCAAAATTTGTTTATTTTGTAAAAATATTTCCTTTCTCCAATTGAACTGTACATGTATACCTAACAACAAAATTATTTTCATTTACCTGTGTTTTAAGTAATTGCAAATGGCTGATATTTTGGTTTAAGCTTATTGTTGTTTTTTTTCTCAAATTGTTTAACATTTCACAGCGGTAAATCATGTTACTATAATTATTCTTCCCTGAGTTTATTTATTCTGTATTTACATTGCATCATAGATCAAATGTGTTTGTTCAGTGTATGTTCACTAGTGTTAATTTTTCTTTTGATTGAGTTAAGCAATTTTAATTAATATTTTATAGTGTGTCTTTCAAAGTTGTGATGTTACACTATTGTTTCAGATAAGGGTGAAGGTTTGGTAACATTAAAACGTTTAAACCCGCTGCAATTGTTTGCACCTGTCCTAAGTCAGGAATCTGATGTTCAGTAGTTGTCGTTTGTTGATGTGGTTCATAAGTGTTTCTTGTTTCTCGTTTTTTATATAGATTAGACCGTTGGTTTTCCCGTTTGAATAGTTTTACACTAGTAATTTTTGAGGCCATATATAGCTCGCTGTTCGGTGTGAGCCAAGACTCAGTGTTGAAGACCGTACTTTGACCTATAATGGTTTACTTTTTGAATTTTGACATGGATGGAGAGTTGTCTCATTGGCACTCATACCACATCTTCTTATATCTATAGAGTCCATAAAATGAAATCGAGATAAACAAAATGCATAATTAAATAAATAAATAAATAAATTATAGGGACATCTAGACATTATCAACAAAAGTACTTGACAGACAAGTTTTTGTTCACACGAGTTTCATTTATATTAATTGATAAAATAATAACTGTATAAATATTTTTATGGAAATATCAATAACCTAATGAAAAATACAAGTACATAATTATCTTTTAATTGTGATGCAAATTTAAGATTGTTTGTTCAAAAAAAAAAAAAAAAATCGGATTCGGCAGTAGAATTAGAATAGGAAAGAGGCCTATGAAATTATGCACGCTTTGTTTTTGCGCCATTTATTATTTGATAATTATTTGCAGTGTCCGATTGAAGTAACATAACTCAGTGTACTTACGATGGATTATTTGTGAAACTCATGCCAGTATTTCAGTGGTTTTCGGGGATACATGATTGTCATAGTTGTTTTATGTTAATGTTTTTGTTATAAAATAGGCCGTTTTTTTTCTCAATTGAAATATTTAACCTTTTTATGTTGGGGTCACTTATAGCCAATTTTATACTATGAATTTTATGTAATTGTTGAAGGTCATACATATGCCTATTATTGCTTACATCCACTTCATTTGATCTGTGGTAGATCGTTGTCTAATATGCAATCAGAAGGAAACTCATTTAGTTTCATTTTATAAGATGTGGACTTTAAACAAATAAGAGTATTCATATGTTCCTCCTACCTCCCCTCCCCTTATAAAAGAAATTGACCATTCCCTTACCTATTTTAATTATTATTTTATATTCTTACCTGTTTCATTGCAAAATTGACCCAATGGTCCAATGGGTCCAGGAGGTCCAGATAGTCCCGGTGGCCCTGTGGAACCACGTGGTCCAAATGGTCCAGATTCCCCAGTTGGTCCAGAAGGTCCAGTTTCTCTACTAGGTCCAACTGGTCCAGTAGGACCAGAAGGTCCGAATGGTCCAATTGGCCCAGGGGTCCTGATGGTCCTGAAGGTCCTGTAGGTCCTACTGGTCCGGACGAACCGGATGGTCCTGATGATCCAGTAGGCCCATTTGCTCCAGTATCTCCAGTAGGTCCAGTATCACCTTGTATTCCTTGTATTCCTATAGGTCCTGTCGGTCCCTAGGACGAACAGGTCCAATTAGTCCAGTAGGCCCAGAAGGTCCTGTTTTCCCAATCATCCCTTAAGGACCATAATCTCCAGTTTGTCCTCGAGGTCCCGTAGGCCCAGAGGGTCCTGTTTGTCCATCCATTCCTTTTGGTCCAGTTGATCCTACAGATCCAGTTGGACCATGAGGTCCGAATGTACCAGTGGGTCCAATAGGTCCAGTTGGCCCAGGTGATCCAGCAGGTCCAGATGGTCACGGTTGTCCAGCTATGCCTGAAAATCCAATGTCACCCCTAGGACCGGGTAGACCGGTTAATCCTTGAGATCCAACAAGTCCTGTTTTACCCGGGTGTCCTCTATTTCCTTTTGATCCGGTAGGTCCAGTTCGTCCAGTATATCCTGTTTTTCCTATACAATTTGAATGAAAAAAGTACATTTGAGTAGCTATGAATAAAAGGAAATACCGGTTGCTTTGTTCATTTATCATAATATTTTGGTCATAATTGAAAAATATTTGAATATTTTCATGCACCATTTTAGAATTGAAGACACAAATACGTGTAATGCATTAATCGAAATTGTGTGTTATTTTGCTCAATGTATATCACAATATTCAGCATTTTTTTTCTCGAAAATATTCCAAACGTTTAACTAAAAAACTAAAAAGTTAATTCTAATCATAACAATATTAATGGAAACACGTGATGCATACAATATATTTCCGCTCTATCGTATTAATTTCTAGTATGTCTTACCCTCAGGACCAGGCATGCCACGTCCTTGTGGTCCAGGAGGTCCAGGCGGTCCAGGAAGTCCGATGATTTCTAAAAGTGACCAATTGAAATTGTTTATGAAATATTATTCTTTTTTCAAGAATTGTCATTGTCATATATTATGTTTTAAAACTTGTACCATTCTGATCTGTCTATGCCATTTGATAGTGCTACAAAGCACCTAAGAAACCATTGATCACTCCAATTTATTTGAACCAAAATCTAATTAAAAACAGTATTTACCTCTCCAATAATCCGTACTTCGACTGATCAAAAATATCATAAGCTACTATATTTTATTTTTACTCATCAAATATACCATTGACAATTCCAATGTATCCCTTCTTCTTCTCATCAAAGATACAATACGATATCATAGTACCCAAAACTCATCATAGATTCCATGCTTATAATTTGGACCCCCAGAAGAACGTTTCGTCTTCATCAGGCTAATGGTGATCGAATAAATACAACTGAATATAACATGGCGACTTAAGGCACATAATTAGCAATGTATCTGTTATTCATCTATACATGTCTTTATCTCTATAGTTCTAAGAGAGCAAGTTCACACGAGACAACCAAAAAGGTACACTCCATTTGATTTTGTTTAGCCCTTTGTAAATATCAAATAAAGATGACGAATGCATAATTATGCTTCTCTCTAAAACAATTGATTGATTGATTGTTCGTTGCTTAACGTCCAGTGGCAAATATTTCATAAATTTTCAGGACGAGAACAAGTTAACAATAAATACAATACGTAGGTCTTGTAATAGAGGCCATCCGGGATGATGGTCGGGGAAATTTGGACTGCCACTGGAAAATGAGAATATATTGGATAGGGACAGAAATTTTGCCTTGCAACAGGCCACCTATGGACCCCTCAAAGAGTTTTTGCAAGGGTTCTTAACGTACAAAGAACGTGGCACTCTCTTTACACGAGGCATTAGATTTAACGTCCCATTCTGACCGGACGTCTATCTAAAACAAAGATTTCATTATATTTTGGAAAATTATCTTTAGTTGCCGTTTTAGAATCTAACGCTGAGTGACGGGTTATGTGTAAATTCTTCTGTTCATATCTTGAAAATAATGTCACGCCATTGATAGACTTTCCATTGTTAGAAATTTACTTAACCAATGACAAAGTTTTGGTGAACGTTTTTGAAAATAAAACAAAGAAAGAATTAGATTTTTAAAAGGTCAATCAATTATATGTGAACGTCATAGGTGTTATGAGGTTCATCTGTAAGAGTTAAGAATAAATAATAAATAATGAAACAATAGATTTTTATGTTTGTATCTTTTAATAAATTCATCGGAATCACTGTCACCTTTTTATCCATTTCTGTAGAATTTTCATTTGTACACACTCTCAAATTCGCCTAAGATCGAAAAAGCATTGACGGTTGTACTTTTTGAATTGAAAATCGAAAAGGGGAATGTGTCGTAGAGACAACAACCCGACCAAAGAGCTGAAAACAGCTCAAGTCCACAAGTAAGTCTTCAACGAAGTGAGAAAATCCTATACCCGGAGGCGGGCTTCAGCTGGCCCCTAAACAATAATGCATACTTGCATTGATATTTATACTAGTATATTTTATTTTTTTCTATATAATAATTGATTTTTTTATGGATTGATTGCTGTTCGCATTAATTCAAGTGACAAATATTTGATGCATTTCAAACAATTTAGCAATTAAGGCAAATACAGACGCCACCAAGAGTTGTCGCAATGGTTCTTAACGTGCAGAGAGCATGGCGTCCTCTTTATACGAGGCATCAGATTGAACTTTCCAGTTTTGACAAGACATGGCTGCTTATACATCCGACATAAAACAGACGGAAGCCTAGTTTTGCTAGGGTTTCACTGTCGGTCGCACGAGAAACAACAGTTATCATCTGTCTTTTTGTAGACACTTTTTATGTGAAATAGCATAAAAAGCTATAAGTATTCTTCTATTACTTTTATTTGCTAATTACGGGCTACTCGTTTTGTTTTTTATTAATATGACAAAAAACAAATATGCAAATACTCATATTGTATAAGAACATATTAAACGTGTGTGAAGTAAGAAACTAAAAGTAACAGATCAAAATCAATGTAAATAAATCATTTAACCATTTAAATATACAAAACCGAGAGAGAAAAAAACGTCGCGTGGATAGGAAAATGTCTCCAATCAAACCAACAGGTAAGTTAAAAGCGATAAAAATGTTTATGTTCATCATATGTATATATGTACATGCGAAATGGTCAAGAATTTTGTTAACACTTACTCCGTTGCCGTTTAAAAAGATGCTCACAGAAATATAGAAAGGGGACATTCGAAATTCGTAACTAGACGAAAAACTGACCAAAACCATGTCTGAAAACGAATACGAAGATGAAAAAATTCACAAAAAGTTTATATAGAAAACAAATGACTGAAGACAATGAACCCAACCAAAGACTAGGAGAGAACGTAAGTATTACACTTTGGTCCGACAAAAAAAATGTACATAGGAACATGTGTAATAGATATAAGAATATGTGGTGTGAGTGCAAATGAGACAACTTTCCATCTAAGTCACAATGTGTAAAAAGTAAACCATCATAGGTCACAGCCGTCAACACGGAGCCTTAGCTCACACCAAACAGCAAGCTAAAAAGGGCCCAAAAAATGATTAGTGTAAAATCAAACGGGATAACCAACGGTCTAATCTATACGAAAAACGAAAAACGAGAAGTACTTATGAACCACATCAACAAACGACAACCACTGAACAACAGGCACATTTTTTTGAGAAAAAGCACTTAATCTTATGGTATCTGTAAGCTACTACGACAATTGTTTACAATTATATTATTATATTACATGCATGTTTCATATACATCCTTGGATTTTAAACATTTGGCTTTGGTCGTTTCTGTTGACAGAAAATCCAGAACATCTCTTCGGACACATGAAGTTTATAAAATGTTTACGTCTACAGGATAAGTGTCTCCTGCCAAGCAAGCATCGCCCATCATACCTGATACATCTACAGAATGAGCGTCTCCTGCTTAGCACACATCACCCACCATACCTGATACGTCTACATGATGAGTGTCTCCTGCTAAGCTTACATCACCCACCATACCGGATACGTCTACAGGATGAGTGTCTCCTGCTAAGCAAGCATCACCCACCATACCTGATACGTCTACAGGATAAGTGTCTCCTGCTAAGCTTACACCAGCCACCATACCGGATACGTCTACAGGATAAGTGTCTCCTGCTATGTAATCATCACCCACTATACGAATCCACTGTCAGTTAAAATGTCACAACCGGATAAAAGACTGCTGCCCATGCAAGGTACGTTAAAAGGGACAAAAAGGCGTTTATACCACTTTCTTTTAATAGAAAATCACTATTGGTATCAAAAGTTTGTAACTTAAAAAAGATTAAATGCTAAACAAACATTTGATAAAGAATAGACACAGATTAATATGCTTCTTTAGCTTGCTCTTCCATTTCAATGAATAGTTGAGTGTCTCCTTTGGTAAGCAACTCGTTAAAATGGATCTCAAAGTATAGTGTCACATAAGGAACTTGCAAATAGACTATTGTAATGTAAAGAATTTATTTACCTTGATCATGTCCTTGTTGATGATCCACATAATAATCTGTGTGGTCGATATCATATCTTTAACACGATCTACAATCTATATTTAAATGTTAAAAATATTTGTAACGATCATTAGAAGCACTATTAGAGGCCTATCGAGAATTTGCCGCTTCAGAATCTAGTGAGCTGTGTGCCATTTTATTGTTGGTACACAAACATGAAAATAACATTACGTCATTGGTTGAGTTCCTTTTGTTTGGGACGTTGTAAATCAACAAAACGTTTATCTGTCACTAGTAACGGGTTTTACTACTGAAACGATCATTTTAAACTGAACAACTCTTAAATGCCTGAATTTACCGCAAGGAAAATGTCAAGATCTTTTCAGTTGTCAGTACATGTACAGTACACTAACTATCGCGATCGATTAAGTACCAGTCAGTACTGATTCAGGTAATTAAGAAAAACGCGTAGCGTTAAATCTAGTACTGTTAAGTACATTTTAGTACACGTCAGTTCATCGATAGAATCGTTGTCCAGTACTTTTCAGTGTATCAAAATAATATGAGGATAGCTTCCTTTGATTAGCAGAGGAATCGTAATAAAAAGCGAAAAAAAGGAATAACAATAATAAACAAATAAATATAAGGAGACATAATCGACAACGGGACTGTAGATACACATTTTGTTAACATGCGTTTCATTTTCATAAATTGATAAAAATAACATGAATAATAACTGTTAAAATATTTGTATGGAACCATATGAAGTTCTGATAATTATTCTTTAATGGGTACGCAATTATAAGATATTGTTGACTGTAAACTGAGAGTTCAGCCGTAAAGATTGGAATGATGAAAATCTCGATAGCTTTCGAAAATATCCACGCTATGATTTCGCGCCATTTGTCTTTTGACAGTTACATGCTGTGTCCGACTGAAGTAACGTAAGTATATATTTTGAAAACATTTTGACAGTTTCGATCGATATACATATACATTCCTTACTTTACAAGAGTGTTTGTTTGATTTGTGAACTAGTTGAATGATTATTAACTGTTTGTATCCGACGACTTTAACAAGAAGGGGTTTGGTTACACAACTGTTCATTGAAATTCCTGTTCTTCGAAATTTAAAACAAAATAATCTAAAACGAGAAGCTGATCAATTTCAAGCATTAATGGTATAAAATTTAGCCTTAGCATCAAAATAAACATGGACAGCAGGGCGGATCCCCAACCCATGATGAAGGGGTTCCAACCTTATGTCCCCATTCAAACGCACTGATCGTCTCAAACAGGGATTCCAACCCTGGAACCCCCTCCCCTTTTGAATCTCCCACTGTGCAGCCCAGCTGTGTAACATCAGTGACAAGCATAACAAGGAGCTGCCTGTCAAAAACTTAACATTGTTTTATATGGAAAAGAAAAGCATTTGCTATAAATGGTTATCAGCATTTTATTTATACAACTTGAAGTCAAAGTTTTCATCTTTATACACCAATCTCAAGTTTTTTAAGAAGGAGTTACCAAACAGCTGCCCCACCCAATCGGTTCCTACTGTGACATATTAACATAAGCATTGTGACATATGAAATTTACTGGAAAGTGCTCACACTCGAAAGTTGTCCGTTTTGATGTAAAAAAAAAAAAAAAAAAAAAACACTGTTGTGTTAAAGTGGACCATGTGTCCCTTTCGGTTTGAAAATTTCCATTAAAAGATATGTTTTCCTATACAATGTAACTGAATGCAAAGATGACTTAAGGTAGGAAAAAATTATCATTGGTAAGACATTATTTTGTCCTATCCCATGATATTTCTTAACAATTTCTGTTTCTGTCAGGTACATGTCTAAAACTGCAAAACGGGTGCATTACATTTGCATAGATTTGGGGATTAACATATGTTACATATGCACACACAAAAAAACTATATCACATTTGTGCACTTTAACCATTGTTAACCTATAGATCTACCTGTATATTTAGCATGCTATTAAATACTCCAATCTTAATTGTCTAGGATTGTCAGTTTTACTATCAAAGGTTTGGTGGTTCTCTCATGGCACTCCAACTTACTCCACCAATATACATAGACCTCCAGGAAATAGCACAATAGTCAAAATAGTGCTGAAAGTGGCGTTAAACACCAGTCAATCAAAATATATATAATGCTTTTCATGAATTTGTTTACCTATACTGACTTATTTTGCTTGTTAATCTAAATCTATAGGAAATTATGTGTTTTCAATACTCGTTGATTTTTAAATTTGTATGGGGAAAACAACAAACAATGATACACAGAAGAAGAAAAGGCTGTATAGTTTATTGACGAATTTAGCATCACACCTAATTCTTTATAGTTTTTGAAATTTATGAATTTCCAGTGAAGTTGAACTTTACATCAATCTGTTGACTAGCTATTAAATGATCAGTCTGGAAGCTGGTCTCATTGGAGATCATACCTCATCTCTTTATCTTTTAAATAGTGCACCTGAAATAAATTATAATTAATTATAAAATAATCTCAAAGGCCTTTAGTTTTCTCATTTAACATGTTAACACTGTTTCAAATTTTTCATGTTGGACATTTTATAGCTGACTATATAATACATTATGGGGGTTTTCATTGTTGAAGGTTGTACAATTGCTTATAAAATATCTTTGCCATTTGAACTCTGGTGTATGGTTGTCTCAATGGCAATCATGCCACATCTCCTGATTTTCAAATAAATTAGAACATAACTCATGGCATTAGTTTTCTCTTATGAAAATTTCAGAATTTGTCATGCTGTGCCTTTTATTCTCACCACACAATACAGTATGGGTTCTGGTCATTGTTGATTATTATACAGTGATTTATAGTTGTTTAATAACCTCATCCTTTAGTCTCGGTTGGATAGTTTCTCATTTACAATCATACAACATCTCCTTATCTACTATATCCATGTTTATTGAGTTGGAGAATGCAGGACAGAAAGCCCTAAACAAAAGGGTACAGGAAAAGTGATCATTAAGTTTTGAGATAAATTTGTCTTTGATTTACCATATTTATATGTTTTAAGTATATTTCGTATTTTCTTGAACAATTATATGTAAAACAACATTGATATCTACTTATTTGTCCTAAAATTCATAATTACATTGTATTTTGAAAATAAGCTAATTAATACAATGCCGGTTTCAATATTAATTTAAAATTAATTTGTTCCTCAAAAATATTTTATATATAAAAGAATAGAATAAAATAGAATAGACTATTTTATTTCCCAAATTACATGATGTATTAATATATTTATACGAAATGAATTCATAACCATACAAAACTTAAGTTAGAATAGGTAATAATCAGGATGTTCACCTTGTATTTGTAATTATCAGAAATCAGAATATACATGTAAATTCTATATATGCTACAGATAATAAACAGATGTCAACAAAACAGTAAATTGTCTTGAGGGTGAATTTCAAAGGGTCATACATGTAGGTATCGCACACGACTACGATTTCCACAAATGTTAAATTGCACCACTTAGCATGTACCTGCTCACGTAATTTTACTGGATATTTAAACCAATTTGAAAAGAAGTATGAAGCAACATGCTATATTGTATTCTGTTAAGAAATGCATTTTAAAGGTTATATTGGGTATTTATTTATCAACTTAAAACATTAATTATTTCAAAATTTAATGATGATAGAAATTACAACACAAATGTCATATGAAACCCAGGGTTTACTGATAAATTTTAGAAGGAAATTATAGCTATTTTAGTTGGCCGACTTGAGGTAAAGTTTTCCCCTATCATGTACTTGTACTAGGACAAAGATCATAAAATTAACCAGAAACAATTTTATTTTTCATGACCAACAGTGAATTTATTGCTGGCCTTTTCTCTAATCTTCTGTTCTTTAAGTAGTTTATTTACTGTAACAACAGACAAAAGGCCAATTTTCAGATAGTATTTGATACAGTATCTTATATATGCCTTCTGAAAATAAAATTGCATGCAAGTTTTCACTGAAAAGTGCAAAGTCTTTGTATCAGACCATACTGTTTGCAAAAAAGTTGAATGCAAGAGTCCTTTTGTACTCAGACTTCTTGTATCGTGTCATCTGAGTATAGAAATGAGCAAAAGAAACAAATTTGTATTTCCTATAGCTTCAGTATGCATTTTAAACGTGAATATGTGCTATGGCCTAAATTGACCCTAAATTATTTTCAGTCTTACTTGGCCTAAGACCATATTGTACTCATATGATATGCTATTTGTAATTTTTCTTTCCATGTAAAGTACATTAAATGCATATAGAAGGATTATTTATAACAAAAAACTTCACAAATTTAAAATTGCTGGAAAATATTACATCTTCATGTAAGGCCCCCTTCATTCAAAAACCTCTATTTTCATTCACAGGCTCACATAAATTTGACTTTTGAATAATTGTAATAAATCTGATACATCAAATGAGTGTTCTTTTGCTTTTAGTACATGATATATTAAATATCAGGGCATTTAAAAGTAATTTTTGCAGTTTTGAATTTTTGAAGCCCCAAATGTTGATAGTTGAAATTCTTCAATTTTAATGTCAAAAGCTACACAGTCAAATATAGTCCCTAGTGTGGACACTGTGTTACTTGCTATTTTTATACCCTTCAAATTTATTTCTTCATATTTTATGTCTCAAATAGCAAGTAGGGGATGAAATTACACTGTAAAAAATTGGGTCATGAATTTTAAAGTAAAGTTGTGATTTGGTCCAGCTAAAAAGGTTAACAATTAGTATTTCGGAAGCTGTCAAAAGAATTCAAGACCCCTTAACATAAAATTGTCCATATTTCGAGTTAGAGCTGATGAATTTTTCTATAATTTTGATATTATTTGTCCCAAAAGTATTACACCACATTGTAAAAATATTGTCTAAAAGAAATGCACTATGAAATTTATAACTGTGTTCTCGGGCCATGCTTGAATGCTTTCTCCTACCTAAACAAAAGTTGTTGTAATTGTGATTTTCTTGGAATATAATTTTAGAGTACTTACACAATAGATACATATAAACTAAAGAAACAAGTCCATTCTTAATATATAAATATATATCTTGTAGACGATTCCCAGCTGGCAGCTGGCTAGAAAAATGAAGAAGTCTACAAATGATAAATGTGCACCTATGATTTGTAGGAAATATAGATGTCAATCGCTTGGTAGCTGCAAGTTATGAAAGAGTGGATGAATTCATAATTTTGTGTATGTTATTCATTGTTTTGGAAAATGAATAGCTCAAACAGCATTGTACAGTAGTACTACCATGAAGTGGTGTTGGGATTAAACTGGACAAGAAGCAAATAGTGCATTGAATAAATAGAAAACTAATAATTTTAGAAAGATCATACAACTGGATAGCTGTTAATACCTTGGATAATTATTCATTTGAAATAGCAATTTGGAATTATAAGAATTCAAAGTCTTAGTGCATATATTTGTAGTGCATCATACATGTATCTGAATTTGATTAGTGCCTTGGATAAATATTTATTTGAAATAGCAATTTGGAATGACAAGATTTTATAGATTCAGTGAATATTTATATTGTAGTACATAGTCACCAAACTGGCATTTTATTCTGGTCTAGCATGTTAACAATCATGACAATACTTCAAAGTATCATTTTATTTATATGACCATTGATCACAGCTGCTTTTGCTATTAAACAAAATTAAGACAACAATTATCGTTCAATTACATGTACATGTTATTATATTCATGATATTGTAGTCTTGTATAATATGAAATAAGGAGATGTGATATGATTGCAAGTGAGATAACGATCAACCAGAGACCAAATGAGATAGACGTTACATGTAGCAACTTAATGTCGTCACTGTACAGTCTTTAAGGATGAGTAAAACTGATACTGCATATATATAGCAAGCTATTAAAGGACAGATATAAAAAAAAAACATAAAACAATTCAAAACTGAAACCCAATAGCCTAGTTTATGTACAATATGTATGAAAAACAAATATGATGTTGCAACGAACAACAACCGCTGAAAATTTGCCTACCAAATTTAAATAATGGTGATTGTAAGTTAGATTCTTATTCTAGACTTAAAATTAGTATTTGCTACTCCTCAGTATACATGACAAAGCACATAGCATTCAGGAAAAGAGTTGAATGTCTTTCAGCAAACTCTTTCTTTTGCGGTAGCACGCTTAAAATCTAGTTAAACCTAGATCGGTCTACTACAAATTAAAGCAGGTTTCTTACATACATGTATAAAAATGGTGTCCTTAAAATGCATAGTGTTTTCCATTGATGTAAAGCTACCTTCATTAATTGGAACAGAAAAAAACATGTGAATACCTGTGTTAATAGAGGTCACCAGCTGGGGTCGAAGTCACATTTTAAAAAAAGTTCAGTAAAGGCTATGATTCAATACCAGTAATTCATAGATGGTAATAGTATGTCCCATTATTTGACCTGATTGAAGAAGTCCAAACTTTCTTGTAGTCTGGATGGGAGCTCCTTGAACATGTTTTAGTTAATAGTGCATTTTATATGCACCTTAATATCACCCTTCCAGTCTTAGTAGGTCGTAGAAGTTCAAGTAGCCTGGCATCCAGGTCAACCTCCTTTTCCGTCGGTACGAATCAAATCGACATGTAACCGAATTTATGTGACAATTTAAAGATTCCAAACAAGGTAAAATGGTCCGTTCGCTGTTTACATGTAACAGATCGGTATAATATAGCTCGGCATTTCTATGGGTTACACGTCAGTATGACAGCAACGGAACGACAGAAAACAACCAAAAGACATCTTGAGAGCAGCATGGAGCATTCAACAAAAGACCGGAGTATAAGACATGATCATGATGATAGAATATAGCAAGCTCTAAATTGTCCAAAATTTATAAAAAAAAAAAAAATGAAAACAACATATTAATAATTTCATGTGTATTAATGTCATTATCAAATTGTGAATAAGTCAAACAAAACAATCAAAAATCTGCATGAGACGATGGTCAGTTTCTTTCTTTGTAACAGGTTTACGTCTATCAAAATCACTCACAAGAGTTTTGTGTCTGACATATATTTGTATCCATTCAAGCACGGTATTTTAAAAATAAGGAGATGTGGTATGATTGTCAATGAGACACCTATTCACGTCAGTTCACAGGAAGTGGATGTAAACCACAATAATCGAATTCGTTCCAGTGCATTTTAATATGAATATTGTTGATGGTTAAACGTTAAATCTATCGATTGAAGAAAATAGTAGACAAAAAGGTATATGTTAACAAAGAATACAAAACATTTACCATTACAAACCGAACCACAGATTGTGAAAAAGTGATGCGTCATAAAATCGACATAACAAACAGGGCGTAGCTGCCGTTAGGCACCTTAGGCACGTGCCTAAACATAATTTTTCACAAATAATTTTTTGTATTAAAAAGCTAATGACAACGTTATCTGTAGATACACGTGAAGTTGTCAAATTTCTTTGATTATCAATTGTAATTTGTACACTAGTTTATCATTCTTATTGAATGGAGTATTGGGTAGAATTGTATGTACATTATATTCCACCTTGAATAGAAACTAAAACTAGAACTTTGGTTCATATCATTTCACTTCTACCAACAAATACTCGAATGAGCCTCCACATGCTCAAAACCATGACATTTTATTCTTAGATCCATGATTTTTTATTAGTTGTTGTTGGCCTTTAACTAGCTTTTTCCACTTGGTCTTCATCCGATCTACAATAAAATCCTTGTCAAAGTGGGGCGACCGCTTGGCTGTGCGGGATGTATAAATACGCTGTCTTGTCTGGTCAGAAAGGGACGTTAACTCCGATGCCTAGTGTATAGAAAATGCCACGCTTTTGCACGGTAAGAACACTTGCAACAACTCTTTGAGGGGTCCGTATGTGGTCTGCTGAAAGACAAAATTTCTGTCCCTATCAATAAACCATCATTTACCTATCTCCGATACGCGTCGCTAGGTAAACTCAATTTGCGACAGTAAAATCTACGTTTTACGAAGGCCAAGATTAAAATACAATACAGTTATCTCCTAATTTTCTAATGTCATTTCAAATTTTCAAACCTTCATCCTGGATGACCCTATTACAGGACCTAGTGGCTACCTGTTGTATTTATTGTAAATTTGTTTTGTCCTGAACATGCATAACTATTTGCCACTGGACGTCTAGTTGGCAATCAATCAATCAACTGGCTTTCAGTAACTTCGAGTACTCTCAGATAAACGTATAATGACCATAATTATTCCTAAGGCTAAAGCAGGTAGAGATTTGACAGTAGAGGATATCAGAAAATATGAATTTTTGAATTTTGTCACAATAGTATGAGTAGAACCGAACTTCTGCATTGGGAATCAACTGTGTGTGAGTGTATGTGTTTGTGTGGCCGGGGTGAAAGTTTAAGAATCAAAGATGGATGATCGATGTCTAGCCCAAAGGATAGTATTATTATATATAATAGTCTCAGTGTTTACGTGCCTATTCTTTTAATGAATAATTGTCTATATGTACTATCAATTAATGTATAAATCAACTATCGTCAACCAGAAAGGAATATATATGAAAATACTAAATAGGATGTACTACTTAATTAAAGGGCTACGCTGATCTACGCTGGGCAATGCATATTGTAAATAAACATATATTTTTTTTAGATTTCCCATCGTACTGCGCTAATTCACCAGATGTTATTGTAAAATTATTTATAATTCTTCGAATTTTCTTCATGTATATTATCATGATAAAATAACCAGTAAATTAAATACTTTTTGTACACAAAATTTTGCAACTATAATGCTGAAAACCGTTTCCTGTCGTGGGCCTCGCCCCATAACCCCTACCAGGGCTCTTCCCAGACCCCTGCCGCAATTTGTGCCTACAGTTGATCGGATACCCAGCTACGCCGCTGACAAGTTATATCTCTTTGATCCTATACAAGCTAGCTAAAGATTTCTGATTTTTTTATCGTACCAGGCTATCAATAAATGATTTATTTTTGTCGCGTTTTTTTTTCTTTTTATAAGCTTTTTATAAAATGAATGACAAATGCTTTCAATCTGAATAGTTCTTTTCTTTCTCTCGGATCAAATTTTTTCAGAAAAATAATAACCCCTTTAATGGTCGGTCCCTATGACCAAATTACATGAGAAGCTATATGAGCAAATGGGACCTTTTCATATTTGAATGATTAAATTTGTTAAAGATATTATAAATACATGTACATGTATACCTTAAGATTAATAAAGTTGAATAACGACAACTAGAAACCTATAGTACAATTGTATTTTAACCAGTAAAATGCAATCTACTGTATAATAACAAAATATAATTCAAGTGTTTCTTACCGATTAAAAATGCCGTAAAACACTTTAATTTTAGGGTACGTCTAAACACTGCACAGGACCTCCTGAGTGCACTCAGGCCTTAAACGTGCACCCAGGACTCTTTATAGTTATCGTATGTGCACACATGACGGATATATGTATTCGTTGCAATCTGTTTGTTGTAGTGGTAAATTTTGGTAGATTTTGAAAACAAACTTCGAGAGATATTTATTATTTTATAAGATAATGGCACGTGTCATTGATTACACAACTACTCAGCCTTGATTATCCAATCAACAAAATTGATTGGATTATCCTAATTGCTTATGAATATCATGTTATTAGTACAGTGTTTTGAATAAAATTGAATTTAACATTTAACTTGTTTCGGAATTGTTTCATGTTACATGTATTAAATTTACTTTATGCGTAGTGCATTTTACGATTATGAAGAAAATAAAACTCCTTTCAATGCATTTTATACAGTTTCTCTTATGACCGTGACCTGTTATATATTTCTTGCATGAAGACATATTTCTCGTATCATACTGCTCGGAGTGTGATACAAAAACTCAATTTTGATTATTAGAAAATACCTAAATATGATAAATGACAGAAACTGAGAGGAAAACGGAGATAAATTATTATTTCAGAATTTATTTAAATTCATCCAAGGCTTGTAATACTGGACAAGTACAATTTTGATAAGAAATAAAATCTTACTATATGATTGATTGATTGTTGGTTGCTTAACGTCCAGTGGCAAATATTTCATGCATATTCAGGACGAGAACAAATTAACAATAAATATGATAGGTAGGTTCTGTAATAGGGGCGTCCGGGATTAAGGTTGGAGAAATTTAGACTGCCACGGGAAATGAGGGTATATTGGAGAGGGACAGAAATTTTGCCTTGCAACAGGTCACCTACGGACCCCTCAAAAGAGTTGTTGCAAGGGTTCTTAACGTGCAAAGAGCGTGGCACTTTCTTTACACGAGGCATCGGATTTAACGTCCCATTCTGACCGGACGTGGCTGCAAATTTGTACATCCCGCACAGCCAAACGAACGCCCCACTTTAGCAAGGATTTTACTGCCGGTCGGCGGAAGACCAATGGTGACCATACTTCTATTTCCCAGTCACCCTTGGGGGCTCTTACTATATGAGATTTGATCATATGAAAATCGTATTTTGATAAGTACAGCAAGTTAAAGAAATGTATTACTGGACAAGAATGAGTTTTTGGGTTTTTTCTCAATTGGCTTTAATAATTACAAACAAAACGAAAAGTTTATTTAACATTTTACAATTCAGTATGTTTATCATTTTCAAAGAAAACTTTTCTGTTTGCCAAGTTTACTTGTATGTGTTTATTACCATCACAAATCACAGTGACACTCCTAATTATTAAAGATCAAACGACCTAATCAACATGATAATTGGTATTGAATGTGACAATCGGTCATGCATATCCCAAAATACGGCGCGTGCCGATAAAACTTAAATAAATTCTCAAATATTGAATTGATTTTATGAAAACAAAAATTATAAGATCAAAATTAAATTATCTATCAAATACATACCCTTAAGGCACACTAAAACATCCATTACATGTCCTGAGTGCACTTTTTATGTTCTGAGTGCACTCAGGAGGTCCTGAGCGGTTTTAGACGTACCGTAATTTTACTGACCAAATAAGGCTAATTCCATGACCAGGTGTTTAGTGTTCGGTGACTCGTATCGGCTCACACTATACATGTATCAGACAAATTAACAAAAAGCTAATTGCCAACCTAATCAAGGATGTCCACCTCGGCTTTAAATCACATGTTACAGTCGGTTGAAAATTACCTGTGTATATTTAGTTCTAACTTTTAATCTAAAAAATAATGCATGCACAAGCTGTACATGTTTGCACATTTTATTTCTACAAATTACCAAACTATTTCAACTCTCTTCTCGAATGTACTTTTAAGGATTATGATACAATGTAAAAAGGGGTTAAAATAGTCAGTTTTAAAACGTGTTATCGTGTTACCATTAGAAATACAAACTACAAGAACTGCACATAAGTTTCAGACATAGGCTTTCCATGAAGATTATATAAAATTAGATCATGATAAATTGTATGTATACCTATGGAAGATTTGCATGTACTTTCACGGCTCTGTTTCACGGCAATGACTGCATGACTACATTATCTATAGACGACACGTTGATGATCATAGTTTTTTGCCAAATTGAAATTATCCCACACCAAATTTACTCTTTTTAAACACTTATTTCCTAAATGAATTCATATTATACACAGACCTTGCTGAGTGAACATGTTTAACTTGAGTTAGAGATTCTATATAATTCTAATATTTTGTAAACATCTTCACTAAAAAAAATCACAGTATATCAGCTTCAGGGGTTACGGTGTATATATAAATATATACTTACTTTGAGCTTCAAAACATAATGTCATTTCATGAAAATGATCGATTGACAATTGCTTAACGTCCAGTGGCAAATATTACATACATGTTCAGAATTTTTTTTTATAAAAATAAAAGGGCGTTGATGACAGATATTTCATTGTTTCCGTTGGATTAACTCTCAACTGTTATATGGGTAAACCTGTCTACTGTCTATTGACTGTATGTTGGTCTTGTGATGTCTTCTGCATATTGTTTTCGTGGGGTTGCTGTCTTTTCACTTATACCCAATATATTCTTACAAATGTACATTGAATTTCATACTTGTCGGGTTGTTAAAATAATTGAATGTCGTGATAACGAGCAGTATTTTAGATTTTCAAGTATAATCGTGGAATAAAAACTTTACATACTTGGACATTGCTCATTTTCTTGATCAATATAACTGACAAATAAAACCCTTAAAATTCGATTCATTTTACTGTTAATTTTCAATGAAAAGAACAATCTAAACACAACACGTGAGAAAATAAACGGAAGCTTCAAACAAAAGTGTACATTATATAATAATAAAATATTTCAGACTGTCTGGTGGAAGTGTAAATGTTGATATTTGGTTTAACGTAAACAGAAACATTAGTTCATCAATATTATCATTTATTATACATAACCGCTGGCAGTGACATTTTATTTAAAATATAAATAAGGAGATGTTGCATGATGCCAATAAGACAAATTTCAATCAGAGTTTCAATGACAAATATATCAGCAATTATATGCCTTCAACCAATACAGACATGTACAGACCGAATAATCTGTCTCTTGTGTGTTTATACTTGTCATTTCATATCTAATTTGTCCACCGACCAGAGGAGGGACGACATTCTGCATACGGCACGCATATTGGACTTATATTATCGATCGGTCGCAGTCACCTGGACAATGGAAATTTGTTGGATGTTATTATACACCTAAGCAATAATATACAGTTGTGATGATTATATAATATACATACATGTATTCATAATAATTGAATTTGGTATTTGTCATTATTTACCGGGCATATACAAATTTATCCCTTTATCAAACTGCTATTTTCCGGGTGCTTTTTGTACGGCATGGACATTATAATTGAATACTCGTTTATTAAAGTAATTTAACAAATTTTGGGTTTTATTTTGGTCAAAATTTTATTTTATACAAAATTATAAATATTAGACTCTTTTTTTCATTTGTCATTAAAAACCAAAAAAAAAGAAAAACACGAGAAAACAAGTAAGGAACGAAGCCAACCAATATCCAAATTAAACATGTAATTTAAAAACAAAAGCTATCTTACATGTTTTGTTTTGTTTTTTCGGGGGATCATTTTATTTCAATTATCTTGAATATCTAAAATTGCTAAGGTTTACGTATTTACGTATTTACTCACGGATTTGACAACTATTTTTGACATTTTATTTGAAAATCGTCGTTTTTAGCGACTCATTATGCAGCAACGAATGAAGACTTAAGGAGCCTTTTATGTTTTATGCTGTATAAACAATATTCTTTAACTGTTATAAATTTCGATTTTTTTACTTGCTAACTAACGAAGTATTAATAAAAGCTTGTGTCTAGTATTTTACAGACCTCGAATAAAAATTCCTGTCATTACGGAACATAATCTTTATAGATACAATGTACCAAAAGAATTAAAAATACATTACAGTTTTTATGTAACAGTTATTTTCGATCTTCAATATTTCTTTCCATTTGAAAACTTGCTATATTTTTATGATTGCAATAGAGTATATATGATATTAAAACATGAACAAATATACATTGCAAATTGAATGATATTCAATGAATTTTAATCTCATAAATCTACTAGTCATAGTGAAATTTATTGATTTTACAATAACAAAGTCTAATTGTCAAGTCCGATTTAATCAATTGAGTATACATTTTTAAAGGTTAAAAGTTGTAGAATTTTACCGAAAGTAGTTAAAGCTAGGTAAATTTGTACGCAATTCCGAAAACCATTTTCATTTTAGTTGTAAGTTATACTCATTTAACCCTCACATATATTTTATTTTGGACAATTGAACAAAGCAAACAAATTTTCACGGGAGGACATGAATATAATTGAGAAATCAGGGTATTACAAACAAGCTCGAATAAAGGGAGACAAACCTTATGAATCTGCACAAACAATTTTATGTCAAATTTGATAGATTTACCTGGTACTGGATGCTACTGAAAATTCCCAATCAACTATTTTATCGATGAACTGACGTGTACTAAAATGTACTTAACAGTACTGGATTTAACGCTACGGGTTTTTCTTAATTACCTAAACCAGTACTGACTGGTACTTAATCGATCGCGATAGTTAGTGTACTGAACATGTACTGAACAACTGAAAAGATCTTGACATTTTTCCTTGCGGTAAATACAGGCATTTAAGAGTTGTTCAGTTTAAAATGACCGTGTCAGTAGTAAAACCCGTTACAAGTGTGTACGCCGTTCAGAAGAAAAAAAAAAAAAAAAAAGAAAAGAAAAGAAAAAGAGCAGTATGCTTTCGTGTTTGAAAAGAAGAATTGAACGGTATTGTTGATGAATGTATATTGAATAGCAATTAACGATAATCAATTTGGAGTGTTTTTTTCTTCCTTAATTTTTCAGTGATTTACTTATATGTAAAGCACACTATGATTTTGGCAAATTTTCTGTTAGAGGAAGTTGACGTTCTCATATCGCTTTAAGTTAAGATGTTACTATAATTACCCACTTTTAATTTAAGCAATTGAAAACTTAATCTCATTTACTTTGTTTTCAATTGCTCCTGGAATGTATCTTCCCTTCCTGAGATCTTCCAAAGAAATGTATTTAACAACCATCACGAAAATGTGAAAGAACTTAAAAACAGGTTAAGACTCCAAACTAATTTTGTAGGAAATAAAAAGAATTTTTGCACCACAAACAATATTCTCATGCATTCCACGATGTGGTTTGTATATATGTATGCATTAATACTAAAAAGGTACATTTTTATTTGTATAGTAAAACTAAAAGGGAATTAGCTACGAATTAGACAACAATTTACATCTATTGTACACCAACATTTACTTGTATTGGAAGTCAATATATTAACTTCATTAAATGCGTATACATGTGATCTTCATTTAACCTGCTTTGCTAGAGATGGGTTACGCATGTACTAGGTGTGTTCAGTTATTATTGAAAAATGATTTCAACTTTGAAATCGAAAACAAGGGTGAACCATTTGCTTGATTGATTCTATCCATATAATAAATCATTGCTATTCACGTAATAAACGATGATTTATATATTTTTTACCTATAATATTAAATCAAACAGCCCCAATGGCTGGTGCTTGCTATCTATCTATATTTATTTTTATGTATACATAGGGTTTTATGACCGTCGACAGTCTTCGGAGGTTAATTCGTTTGTTAAGTAGATGGTGTCTAGACTAAAATACACATCAAATGCTAGTACATATTTTTTTGAGTCTATACATTGTTTATTGATTATTTTATATTAACTGGATTGCTATCACTGGGTTTCCTTCTCGTAAAAGCGTATTTAAGCATGAAGGACAGAACAATAAAGGTTAAGCTTTAGAACAGAACAGATAAATATATATGCTAAAGAAAAAAAAAAAAAAAAAAAAAAACATGATTAATTAAAAAAAAAGATCAAACCTCATTTGTCTTTTGTTGTCCTATCAGTTTACCTGTGAAAAAAAAATGATGACACGATATTAATTAAAAACCCTAAAATAAATTTTCATCTGTTATGTTATTGGAAATAATTTCATCAAGTACGACCCAAGGCGAAAAATATCAAAGGGATATTCAAAATCATAAGTCGAAAACAAACTTACAAAGCGATAAACGACGAAAAAAACAAACAGTACACAAAACCCAACAAAGATAACTACAGACTGAGCAACACGAATACCTCCAAAAACCGCGGGTGATCTCAGGTGCGACGGAAGGGAAGTAGATATTTAAATTATTTGTAAGCATGAGCACTTGAATGTAGAAAAACCTAAATAAGGTAATCAAGGATCCAAATATTGGAAAGCTAATACTTTAACACGCTTGAGAACATGGCCTTAATTGAAAGCCAAAACAGTCTAAGGTCAAATTTACCTAAAGAAGTTGTTGGCGTTAAGACCTAAGTTGCAGGACGATTTTATGAAAGTTTGAAAACGGAAATTTACAAACTATATTTATCGGTCAATCGAAATGTACCTTCGGTGACTGATAGTCCTACAGCATAACCAGTGGTAGTTATTAGATTTCAACGGACATAGACGTCTTATACAAATAAAGGCAACAGTAGTTTACCGATGTTCAATAGTCATAAATCGATGAAGCGAAAACAAATCCGGGTCACAAACCAAAACCGAAGGAAACACATCAAATAAAAGAGGAAAACAACGGAACAACAGAAACACTGAACTGCTGCAAAAACAAACGCCAACATACATAGAAACGGACTATTTGATAACAACTGCCATATTCATGACGACAACATTACGTGACAGGAATACAGTACAAATAAACGCAAGAACACTCAGGACAGAGAAATACAAAAATAAATAATGTAATAGTACATTACAACATGTAAACCACAGAACAACAACGGATACCTCCAATGAATTCACGACAGTACACCAGAACACCACAATAGAATTATAAATTGCGCGTCACACGAATGTATCAACGCTACAAAAAGTGACATATTTTTTGTGACGTTTATTTTATCACAGGAGAATTTCTAAAAATAGAATATTAAATTGGGATTGAGTTTGTAACGGTGTTATTTTATGTATTTTTTTAACCATGACAACAATGTTAAAATGGAAATGTGTTTGTAATGGTGTATTTATTTGTATTTTCTAATCATGTTGTTTTTTTTTTTCCCTTCTAAATCAAAACTGTGTATAAACAAAAAAATCCTTTGCATATAGTTGCTTTAAATTAAAAATCATACAAATGAACTACCTGATTAATTATCTTAACTTTTACATACACATAGAAAATAAAAATAGAATTCAAACCACAAACGATAAGACATAACACAATATCCAAATGAACCAAGAAAAGAAACATCATAACTAAATACATGAATGTTGGATGCATAAATAAGGAGACACGTCGTATAGAAATGCGAATTCACACTCTGCAAAACAGTCATATTCGGGAATAGGTCACTTAGGTACTTAGCAGACCAGACGACGTAGATGGTAAACCACAATCTAAGACGTGGTAAAAATGTCGTTAGTTAGTTTAGACACAGACACATCGTATCGATCAACCAATTTGTGATGGTGTCCATGAAATTTATGGCGTGTCATTTTTAATCTTTTCTTCCTAAAACTCTGTTGGAGCAGTTTCTGCGTAATGAGCACACTCCTGTATATGAAGTCCGTATAGTGTGAACATGCACGAGCATTACGTATCAACTGAGATATGTAAACACCATACGATGGGGCAGAGGGTATGTTACTTCTGAGAAATGGGAAATTGATAATTTGGGAGTTGAAATCGTCCCGTTTGTCATAGATTTTAGTGTGAAGTCGTCCATCTGTGTCAATATTGAGGAAAAGATCAAGGTATGAAGCAGTCCTTCTAAACATTTGCATGTAAATATTTATATCTTTATAAAATCTGATCAACTATGTGACTAAAATGATGACAACCTACTTGTTTTGAAAACTTTGGTCTATAAATTGATAAATGTTTGCGATCCTTTCCCAATCGCAAAATTGCCAAGTAAAAGAATCCCCGCCCCCTATAAATTAATAAAATCAAACGTTATCAATCAACGGAACTAGTGAAAACAGCTGTCATATTCTTTACATTATGAATAGAGAATTTTACACTTGAAGAAACAAATCCTTTACAAATTATTCAAGTTTATTCAACTTATTCATGGCTCAATTATATTGACGGTATTCCTGTTTTAAAGAGTAAGGCCAAAAGGTAATTATTAATCTTATACATGTACATATTGACAGAGATACATGTTCATATATACAAGTCAAATGGTCACAGTTTGATTTTTTTTTTAATCTGCGTATTTTGCAGTAGAGATATTACTAAATAAAAGGATCAGAAAATACTTATCAGACATGAATGTAAAATATTCAGGATTTCAGGTAACATACTGATGCATCGGTGGCACCCATAACTGTACCGATAAAATGCAAAATATTGCCCTGGTTTGATTTCATTAATTTATAATTATACAAGAAACTTTCGATTGGGATATTTGCCTTACTAACTATTCGTAAGTTATAAATGTTTTCAATAAAGTTGATCATTATTTAAACTTGTCTTGAGTTGATAGTATACAGCATTTTAAACTATTTCAACTCAACTTCATTTGTTATTTTTGTTAATAAATGTATATGCGTTACATTCGAAATAGTTAATTGAAAAACGATATACGAAATATTCGGTCTTTTATCAACCCGACAGGAGTAGAAATCCAGCAAAAAAATTTTAAAAAATGCAAACTAATCCCTTTTCTTCGTTTCAATTTGTTTGGTCATACGATATCTCATACATTTAAAAACCGATATTTTATCATGTCGGGGCCTTCAATGGCTGTCATTACATTCAATAGTTAAAGGCTGTATGGTGATCCACAGGTGCTCAATCCACGACATTTGGACTCTTTTTGATAGTTGTTTGGTTGGCAATCATGCCTCAACTTAAGTTTGTTTTTCTCTTCCTCAACATTCTATTAAGTTTAAAAACTTTTGCAAGTTCATGAATAAATTGAAAAAAAAGTTATAGTAATTGACGTTATTGAAACTTTTTAATGCTGTAACATTTCAATTGTTTAATGTTTCAGCAACCTTTGATATGGCATAGTTAAGTATTAAAAATCCATAGAAAGTAACAAAGTTCATTTCTTTGATTTATATATATTAAGGCGAAATATAACGAAAGGAGAATAAAAATCGACAGAACGACAAAATCAGGGCAAAAAACAACGACGAAGTGTCAATCAATAGTAAACTTAACAATACATTAAAAATTAAAGACTATGAAAGACTAGAAAGACTGAGAAACTCCACTTAAAATACTTGATGATATGACATGAAAGTTAAAAGTTGGAACTTACCAAGTATCTTTTCCGTAGCATATGATCTAGCATCAGTTTGAAGTGCTAAAAGCGTTGCTAGGCAATACCATAGACACACAAATATTGACATCTTTCAGTGAGATTGCACCCAATGCAGAATACTTCCAATTGATCCGTTTAAATACTTTTTCTCATCAACAAGATTCTTTTTAAACATTTATTCTTTTGACGAATAATAAGTTTTCAATTTCAAGCAGCATGTGTCTTTTTGTTTATCCATTAAGAACACACCTCAATTTAACTTTCATCATATAATATTCAATGAATTATGCATAGTATTTAAACATATGAAATGTATAGCCGTTATAAATATATCGATGCTAATAAAAATTCAAAAGGTACAACCTTTAAAAATCATGCATCAAAGAGAAAAGTAGGCAGTCTGTTTAATGTAAATTATAAATAAATGCGTTATTACTGCTTTTGTGGATCTTTAGAGTCTGTGGTGCAAAATCTTATTAGTTGTTCCAATCTAACCATTAAAATTGAAGTTGGATTTTCAATTCATGGCAATGCCTACATGTTGTATTAGTTGGTGGAGATATTGGTCTATTCATTTATTTTTCATTAAACATAATTGATTTTCTAAGAGAGTCTATCTTTTACATTTCTTTAAAATCATTTTTTACAATATTATCGGTGAGGACTGGAATTTCTACCCAGCCCTATAACAGCGGAATGAAGAGAGATTGTTAAAATGGTACGTCGTTACTGTCAGCAACTTTTTCCGCAACTTTTCCAAAAAAATAATGAAAAAAAATACCAGGCTTATAATTTGGAACCCCAGTCAAACGTTTCGCCTAAACCATTAACTAGGTTCATATAACATTTTTTTACTTTCAGATTTTAGGTCATTTAACAACTTAGTGCTTATCGTATCATTTTTATGAATGAGTGTTTGTCTGCTTATTTCGTAATACAATTATTATGAATTCAATAGCAGGTTACGAATATCTCTTTTCTATTGTGCATTTTGTGTTGTGATAAAAACCTCGTAAATATTTGAATCTCCTTTCAAATTGCAATAGAGAATCCAACTCAAAATTGCTTCACATTTAGAAATGTTATTTTTGAAAAGTATTTAGGTGCAAAATTAAGGTGAATAGTTGAAGTTTAAAATGAGATTTATCTCTCTATTCCGTGTCTTGTTAACATAAGGACAGAGAGCTAGACAGACATACAGACACACAATTAGACAGAAAGACAGTCAGATCATGCATGGTCACATACGTGTATGCTTAACACAAGTGAGAGGTTTAGCTAGCTATAAAACCAGATTCAATCCACCATTTTCTACATAAGAAAATGTCTGTACCAAGTCAGGAATATGACAGTTGTTATCCATTAGTTTGCTGTGTTTGAGCTTTTGATTTTGCCATTTTATTAGGGACTTTCCGTTTTGAATTTTCCTCGGAGTTCAGTATTTTTGTGATTTTACTTTTTACGTGTACATATATGCAAAGGCATCAAGTCACAGCGTTGTCAGATTCTTTTCGACTTGAATTTATGAGTTTGTGTGTCCCTTCGGTATCTGTTGCCTCTCTTTTACAGTCAAGACATAAGTTGGGTAAATAAATAGCAAACAACACTGCAGAAATAAATAAAGCGACATGAAGAGGGTTCAAATATGCTGACAAAGCAGCTAAAATCTATGATGGTAACACTATCTTGAAGGTACCATTAACCAAACCGATTTTAAAAAGGCTAATAAAACCAAAACAGTATCTTGTCATGACAGACAACAATAATAACGGCTTGTATAACGTAAATCAAGAATACCTATGCCCGAGGATGTTAAGAAATTTTTGTCCTCTGTGATAGTATTGAACAATTTCATTTGGAAGAAATTTGAATGAAAGACCCTCATTGTAAGTGAATTGTTTGAAATGAAAACTAAATGAATAGATAAATACGAACTAATATCAAATGTAGGACCAGCGATAAATTGAAGACCTTAGTTCAGATTCCAGAGCACCTTACATCACCCCTGATTTTTTATGGGGTTCGTATTACTCAGTATTAAGCATTCTTTGTTATGTTTTGTGTACTGTTTATTTTTTCGTCGTTTTTCTTTTTTTGCCTTTGCATTGTTAGTTTGTTTTTGACTTATCAGTTTGCATCCCTTTGGTATTTTTCGACTTTCTCTTTAATGGATATATTGGAACAGATGAATACTTTCTGCACCGAAGACTAAAAGAATCCAAAATAACAACAATAAAGCATTTATTTATCATTTACATTAAACAGACTGCCTACTTTTCTCTTTGATGGTTTACTTGTGAATTTTTTGTTAACCTGTTTATATTTTTCACGGCTATACATTTTATATGTTTAAAGACTTTGCGTAATTTATTGAATGTTATATTACGATCATTAAGTAGAGAAGAAATGTTCATAATGAATGAACAAAGCGAAACATGCTGCCTTAATATAACTTAAAACTTTTTTTTTTCAAAAGGATAAATGTTTTATAAAGACTTATTGCTCAGAAGAATATTTAAACGAATTGATTGGAAGAATTCGTTATTAGGTGTAATCAGACTGATTGATGTCATTATATATGTGAATATGATGTTGCCTAGCAGTGATTGTGACTTTTGACTGAGTGTGGATTTGCATAAAGGATAGTCCATGTATAGAAGGAGAGGCTTATCCATTCTCGCTTCTATTGGAGTTCATGCGATTCCTTTAGTTTCTGTATTTTAACCTTGTTTGTCTCTTCCTAATCGGTTTCATGAGAATCGAACATTGGTAAACTTTGACTGTCTTAATTCAAACCATATTTGAATAGCCTACTTGTATTTTAAATAGAGGATGGAACATGATAAAACAGCTTCGACAACAGAAGATATGCCTGTCGTATGCATATTAAAATTGTTGGATGTCTAGATTGAATAAAGCATTTAATCATAATGCAGAAAAATATCCATCTGAAAACATACAAATATATACCATTGAAATGCTTACTATGAATCAAACTTACTTGTTGAATCGTTAACATTTACTTTGTCCGGTCTATGCCATACGTTAAAAATACCTTAATTGTGATGGCTAAAGTAACATAACTTAGGAATAGCAAATTAAAATCTTTTTAATACCAAAGTGGAGCTTACTCTCACAATTCCCCATAAAGGTAAGTTGGCCCACGCATACTTTAACTTGTGACCGACATGTAAAAATTACCTAAAATCTAAAGTTTAAAATCCAATGGGTCTTATAAAATCAATTGCCATTTTGTTTTTAGATCAAGCATAAGCTTATACAATTACTCTTACCTATCTAAACAACTGTAAAAAGGTTCAAGTGAAACAATTCTGTCATATTCGAGGAAGTGCATGAAGTGTGAAAATAAAATGTGGTGTTTAGGTTTTATCACTTTCTAATGACATGAATGACAAGACAGACAATTGTTAGCATAGAAAAAAGAGTAGGAAGATAACAAGGGGCCAATGAAAACTGATAAGTCAAAGGAAAACTGACGACGTAATGGCAATAAACGAAGACGACGAAAAAAACAGACCACAAGACAATACATAACAAAAATGAAGATTTATTAACACGAACTCCTCCAAACTGGGAGAATCTCAGGTGTTTAAAAAGTGTGGGCAGTATCTGCTTCAGTAGTGGTACCCATCATGTTGCGCATGTTAAGTACACATTCATTGATAAGTATCATTCGGTACATTTACTAACGAGGAAAAGAGGACGGAATTATGGTTTCGACAATATGCATAAAGTTCAATCAACTATTGATGGCGTCCGTAAAGAGCTTTCGTCAACTAGATACATCAACAGAAAGTCAAAAGTAAATAAATCAAATTATGCCGGAATTAACGCTATATTCAAAAACATTGTATTGCATTGAATTTAACGGTTAATATTTCCTACACTTGGAGCAATAAACTGACAAAAGTGGTAACGTTTTTCAACATATTAGAATATCATATACGAGTGTCATAAAATTTGATCAAACCATCGTCTAGTTTTTATACAGATGATCAATGGTATACCCCTAATACAGCTAAGATAGTTTCTAACATGTCTGAACTCTCTTTAAAAATGTTAGAATATTCTATCATGTAAATGTTCGAAGCATTTAAAGAACTCTAGAGCTCCTAGAGCTGTTTCAAGATATAACTTTCATGATCAGTTCTACGCTAGAACTGTCTACAACTGTTTCACGGTAGAACAGTCAGGATCAGTTCCATGATGGAATACTACTAAATGACGTAAAATAAAGCAACTCTTTGGTCGTGATTTAGAATAGGGGCAGATAGCTTGGTTTTCCTTGTTATATACATGATATACTAGAAGAAATTATCAAGGGTAAAAATAATTAGAGTCTTGTATGTTTTAGTTCTGTTACTTCTACATTGTTAAATACGATTTAAATATTTCTATTTATATATAAAACGGCTTAAGCAAAAGAAAATATATATTTTTCTATATTTCCGTAGTTATTACCAAAATACTAGTAATATATTGTCTTTAGAAAGTTATTTATACAAGGGTGTTTATCACAGGTAGAATATTTGGATTCACTGGTCCAATATTGCTTTCTCGGGGAGTATCTAAACACCTGTGTTTTCTTGACATTTTACAATGTTATCTACTGAGGATTCATTTACATTCGTTGGATATTAATTTTCGTTGATTTCGTGGGTAAAGGGGAACCACCAATTTAAATGTTCAACGAATTACAAATTGTCTAATGGAATGTAAGCAGACTTTGCCAAAACCACGAAATTAAATATCCACGAATATGCAAGTTTTCCTCAATCCACGAAAATTGGTACCCACGAAATAAATGAATCCACAGTAATAATACATATGTAATTTATCACTTTTATGTAAATTTTGACATTCGCTTATATTATCAAATTCAACAATTTAACGACACTTAATAATTTATCATGAAAATTAACAACGATATCAAAACGCACTTTGTTTGAAATTTCTACCCAACAGAGATAGCATTAAAGAATTATATATAGATAAATGAATGAAATAAGAAAATTGATAAATAAGATTAATAAAATAAAGGTAAAACATGAAATAAACATTGATGAATTTTAAGCAGTTGAAACTATTTTATATACTTCTCACACATTTCATTGGTATGGATGTCAGACGATAAACGAGAAGACTTTTAATGGTATCATCTAAACAATATTACTGAAAACCATGCATAATCGCAAATATTTCATTCCTTTATCCTGCAATAATTTAGCAAAATATACATTTGTAAACATTGTCCTAAAGAAATAAGGATTGTGTTATCCTTCATCAACATTAAATGTGCGAAAAACTGGATAAGTACCTTGAAAAGAACAAAGTATTCTGCAGTTTATATAAAAAGTAGAAACAAATATCCTAGATTTTTTCAAAGAAGCGGTAATAGATTATGTAAATTTATTCGAAGGAATAAAAACAATATATTACAGTTGTTTTCTATTCGTTGGATGTGTTTGAGCTTTTTATTTTGCCATTTGATAAAGGACTATCCGTTTTGAGTTTTCCTTGGAGTTCGGTATTTTTGCTATTTTACAATTTACCAGAACAAAATCTTAAACCATGAATCCTACTTTATTATCAGCTGATACGCTGTTAAACTGCACTTAATACTTCAAAAACATTTTTGATATAACAACTCCTTTTTAAAGCTCGATAAACTGTTTTAATGTGCAAAAGAAATGGTTAACCATTTCCAGGTTGAAAATGAAGGAAACATTTTTTGGTTTTCATGAAATGCACTAAAATTGCTAAAAGACAAAGATGAAGTATTACTGGACTGGCTGATGAGCCATCATAGAAAATGTATAAACTAGTCAGGTTTATTTCAAATGCTCCAACTAGTAAGTATAATAACATAAACGGTTCCAATTTTTCTGCACCAGATGTTCATTCCGACAATCAATGTCTCTTCAGTGATGCTCGAGGCCAAAATATTTGAAAATCAAAAGCTTGTTAAAAATATGAAGAGCTATATACCAAAAAGGACAAAAAAGTATAGCCAAGGGTGGACAAGGAATTAGAGCTTTGCGTGAGGGAGATATATATCTTAATTTGAAATCATTTCCAAAATTTTGTAACAGCAAATTTTAATAACAATAAATCTGTATTTTCATGCCAGTACCGAAGTACTGGCTACTGGGCTAGTGATACCCTTTGGGAAATTAGTCCACCAGCAGAGGCATCGACTCAGTGGTAGTAATAACATAAACGGTTCCAAATGTTCTGCACCAGATGCGCATTTAGGTATAGCTTTGATATGTGTTATCATTTGTTTTATAAATTTAAGGTTATTGGTGCATCGGAGATAATAGTAAAGGCAATGATAAAATAAATAATAATAATGATTATAAAAATAATAATAATAATGATTATAAAATAATAATAATAATGATTATACAAATAATAATAATAAGTGTTCTTATAACTTCTAAATAATAAAACATGACGTAAATCATTTCATTTCAAATCAATAGTTAGCCTTTAACTTAAACAAATTAGAATAAAATTGATTACTATAGTAGTTATAAGTGTACACTATATACTGTTGATATAATTTTTCTAAGTTAATTGAAGACAAGTATGTTGAAATAAGAGCTGTAATTTATTTTGCAGAAACTCAGGAAATATTATACATAAAATAGCCTGTAACATAGTTAACCTGCTGACAAAATTGAATACATAATTTACAATGTGAAAGAATTGCAACACTGTGCATGGCGAGAACGATAATTGATATAATTGAGATTCTTGGTTTTCAAATATTTTGTTTAAATGTGAGGGTAAATCCAGAAAAGCGCGTCTAAGGCATAATTCATTTTTGTAATTTTCAAAAGTATATTAATCAAATCAAAATTTTAAAAGATTATAAACAGATTTCCCATTGACGTTTCACTTTTTTTTCTTTTGTGTAGTACTCTTCTGTTTTTTTGTTTTTTTTTTTCTTTTAACTCAAAAATAGAGGTTGTACTCATGCAAAGTTTATTCTCATTTTGGTCCAATTGTTACAAAATCTGATGCAATACAAGAGTTATGTATTCATCATGCCTATTTACGTTGGAATATTCACTTTATGCCTTTTTCGAAATGATGAGTAAAAACTAAAATAAGAATAAGCACAAGACATCAGAAAGGTCTTACTTTTTAAAACGGAATAAGCAAACGACATCAGAAAGGTATTACTTTTTTAAACGGAATAAGCAAACGACATCAGAAAGGTATTACTTTTTTACACAGAAAAGACCTCCAAACTATTGAATGATTGTCAGTAAATATAAAAATGAACATTTGATTAACAATGTACAACATGATGGTTTTAAGTTAACATTTCATTCAGTCTTTTTTCTTCCCTACATTTTTGAGACTGTCTACGTCTTCATATAATACTTTATCCACATTCAACACCAACATCCTCGCTGTGACCACAGTTATGTGAACCCCAATCTCGATGGGAACATTCTACTAAGGATGTCTCATATCCATTACACTCCAAGTCGTCAAGCCATATTTCTCCGCTTCCACCACCAGCTGTATAGAAATTATATGCTGAACTGAAGAAAAAAACATATTCAGAGTAAAGAGAGAGATAAAAAAGGAAATCAAAATATTTTCTTTATCCATTAATATGTGTGAAGTAACGCTAATGATAGCCTACTCTAATTTGTATTGAAGTTTTATAATTATATACTACACTATTAAGAATAAGGATGTTTTACCATATTTGTTTTTCTATGAAAGTAATGGTATAGTCCGGTTTTAGTCTCAAAATCAGCAAAAGAAAACCATTAAAACATGAGAAATACAAGTACAGAATTCAAATAGATTCGATATATTCCAACCATGAACGTATATTCTTTTATCATGCAATTCAACATTAACACTATAATATTTGAGTTTTGTGTCGTCGTTGATTTTTGTTGAAAATTGTTGAACTCTAAAACGCGGACGTATAAATAAACCCAAAAAAGAACCGAAACGTATGAATGAAATTTTTGCATTACCTGTCGATCAACGAGACAGACTCATTAGTATACTATACTAAGCAAACCATTATTTGCATACCTATATGATAGATTACTGGTTGCAGGATCAAAATCGTATTAAAAACAATGTGAAAGTTAAATTACAAAATTAAATTTTTCCGGACGAAAAAACCCACCTATCATGCGTTATGGAAATATCTTAATTTGCCCTTTAATGCACTTTGATTTGTTCACATACTATAACAAAGCATATTAAATAGGATTCATTCCGATTGAATAAAATGACTTGAAGTTACCAGATATGACAATTTATTTCGGCATTTTTTATTTGTCCCGGCAGTATACAAAGTATAAGATTTCTTGTGTTAGAATAAGTTCACCAAATTCAATTTAAAAAAAATACAAATTCTTTACAAGTTCTGCCTAATTGTAAAGTTTTTGGTCAATTACAGTATTGGTCCTGATGAAGGTAAATACAGAAAAGCCTGGGGTATCATCAATCCAGTATTTAATGCTTTGCTTATGATATAATTTATATAATACATTTTTGAAATTTTCGTTAAATAAATTAAAATTGTTAGAAAAGTAAGATTCCAACAATAAAGGGACAGTGTATCTCAGTTGGTTTTAGCAATTATTTTTAGTCTCTTATCGTTATAAATCTTGGCAAATTTATAGATGTGAGCGGTCCTGGCGACGTTTAAGTTAGGAAACACTTCGGAAGCACCGACTTTATTTTGTAAGGCGATATCTTAAATTTATACATGTTGTAATAAATGTATAGAAAAGTTTAAATCAACATAAAAGACTAAACCGGACACGAACATTTTTCAAGTGTTATATTTATATCTTAAATAGAAGAACTGAAACGTCGCAGATATTTCAGAATTGGTAAAAAAATACAATGATCATAATGTTGAAAAGTTAAAACAACAATACCATGAATTTAAAGCACAAAACAATTACAGCTGAAAATTTAATTTTTGAAGGTAAAATTGTGTTGGGTGTGTTCTTTTCGAATTTAAAGATTGTTACTTTGACTGTTCTTTTTTTTTCAATTCACACAAAGACTTTGTTTGCCAAGGAAATCAAAAACAGTATTTAAAAGCAAGAACAACACAAGACATGCTTATATCATATGAATATATTGCATAATATTTGTACCTGTAGCCCATCATCCTGCATGCTACGTTAGCATCATATATATCAAATTCATCATCACAAACAGTTCCCCATATTCCGTTATGGTAAACTTCAAGTCGACCAGAGCTCGAACCTCCCACTATCCGAACTTCTACAATTATAATTATATTCTATAATATAGCAAATGATTAGTATCGTCATACTAGGTAAATGTACTATTGGGTAATCCAATGTATGTTCACCTTGTTACAATTGTTTTTACAGGTGTAAATATGAGGCATGTGTAATGAATGAACGAGATATATTTGAAACTAGAAATTTCCTTTGAAATGATACTAATACACGCATTCATTACACTTGTTCCCTACAATATGACCATCTCTGAATGAAAAAAAGATAGCGACGCTTTTTTGACATTCCAAATACAAGACCTTGCGACCGACTTGTGCATTTAATATTCCAATTGTTGAAGGATAGATAGAAATGCAACACATGCTGCATGCAAATTACGGTATCAAAACCTTCAATTGGAATTTCCATTTTTGCGACACCTATTTCGACGCAATGTTTGCAAAAAACATCCCAATCATTTCTGAAAATACAGTCTTCACATAACTGTTTTATTTCATTATTGTGATTGAATATTACTTTCTCTTGTTTGATTGATGATAATAGGAATTTTATGACGAGTGATAATAAAACTTCATTTTACCATTCAATTTGTTTAATATTTCGCTAATAACAAAATCTTAAATATATTAGAGTTTATACTTCGTTTGTGGTGTCCTGGTGTGCTGTCGTAAATTCATGGGAGGTGTCCGTTGTTATTCTGTGCTTTACATGTTGTAATGTACTATTATATTATTTAGTTATGTATTTCTCTGTGCTGAGTGTTCTTGCGTTTGTTTGAACTGTCACGTAGTGTTGTCATTTTAGCGATATTGTTTAACATTGCCATATAAGCGGGAGGTTTGGCTAGCCATAAAACCAGGTTCAATCCACCATTTTTTTCTTAAAATGTCCTGTATCAAGTAAGGAATATGGCAGTTGTTATCAAATAGTCCGTTTCTATGTATGTTGGCGTTTGTTTTTGTTGCAGTTCAGTTTTTCTGGTGTTCCGTTGTTTTCCTCTTATAGTTGATGTGTTTCCCTCGGTTTTAGTTTGTAACCCGGATTTGTTTTCGCTTAATCGATTTATGATTAATGAACAGCGGTATACTACTGTTGCCTTTATTTAATACCTGCTTCTCTGCAATCCACACCAACATCTTCCCCGTGATCACAGTTGAATGTACCCCACGGCAGGTGCACACAGTCAAATAAAGTGAATTCATTTCCAATACATTGTAGATTATCAAGCCAAATTGGACCACTTCCATCTCCAGCTGTAAAAGGCAGTCCGTATGACCTGGAAACATTTATTTGTAGAGTAGGATCTGAATATCATTTCACAGAAGTCTGATTTTGACAAACTGTCCTTACAGTGCGCCTTATTTTTTTATGATATTCATTTGACTTATTCATGTTACTGCAATGATTTGACTATCTGTATCCTTTAAGATATAAATTAATTTATGTGTCGTTATGTGTATTGAAAAGTATACGCTAAATGAAACCTTTTATAAGCATCTTATTTTCAAATTAAAAACAAAACATGTTGTATCTTACTTTTGAACGTTTTCCAAAAACAATGCTAATAATAGAGCGTTGTAATATGTTTGCTTTCTTATCGTTTTAAAAAAGAAGAATCTTAGTAAAAAGCGGAGAAAATAAGTACCTCAAGCCTAGAGCTGAACATGCTACTTTTGCTTCATTTGGACCAAAATCATTGTTACAAATAGTTCCCCATTGACCATCATGGTATATCTCCAACCTGCCTCTGTCTACGTCGGAACCAACCAGTCGAACTGGAAAAAAATTAAACTGTTTTGATACATGATTAATAATTGAAACAAGGACTTGTCATAATTACACTATATATAATAAAGTCTCTAATACTATCAATTATGATAACAAAACAAAATCTACAGTTAATTATTCTGATAGGATGTAAATGAAGCCTTTCTATATTAACAACAAGATGTTTTGATCCGCAAGAATAAGTTTGATGTTTTAGGTTTCATCTTAGGAAACAGAGTAAACTGTTTGATCATATTTTGAGCATTGCATTTGAAAGAAAGGATATGACAGACACATGTACAGATAGTTTTTTTTTCATTTCTTGACATACTACAAGAGATTGATTGTGATGATAGCTCGAAAATGAATGTCAAATAAGTTAATTTAAACGTTTATTATGAACTTTCCATATTTGTGTAGCTGCTCAAATGTACAAGGAAGCTAAAGATCCAAGATTTTGCAATAGAAATTTGGTTATATGACTAGAGGCAGAGGATATCAAAGAGAAACAAAAGGGTCATAGGTCCAAGAAAAACCGGCAACACCACCATGGTAAAAAACGAAAAACGACGAAAAAACAAACAAAGCACTACACAGAAAACTTAAGACTGCGCAAAACGAATACCATAAAATACTTGGGCTTATCTCAGGTGCTCCAGAATATTTAGCAGATCCTTTAAATCCGAACTCCTGACTGAAACAACTTTAGGTCTAAGGACTTGAATGTGAATTCTGCAAATTTCAAAAAGGCATGTAAGAGATCATGCAATGATAGTTCCTCTACTTATGCAGATGCTTCAAACCGGAATTTATGCCTTCAAACCACTTATTGGCAGCAAAATGATCTGACTGACCGTCAAGAAAAGTCCATATCACAGATAAAACAGATATTAGTCAATTGTTGTAGCAAAAAAACCACCTTCCTTTGTTTATGATGTATCCCATATTTCGTATTGTACTTATAATGAAAAACGCAAAGGTGCAAAAATACACAAATAACTGTTCAACCGACCGGATTTACATATTTTGATCCTTGTTCTGTTTTTATTTTCTTTCTTTTGGTCAGTGTCGTGTATTTCTTTGACTGATGCTTTTAATTTTTCTTGTTCGTGGCATTATTTTACTATTTCAACAATTGTTCGAAGTTGGTGATATAGACTTCAAGGATGAAGTTAAAAGGAGGCGGTAAGTACCACGGGGACATGTAAAATTCATAAGGCGAAGAGACATTGACAATGCCAGGGCAAAAACGAAAGACGACGAAAAGACAAACATGTCTACAAAACACTACATAACACTACATAGAAAACAAAAGATAAAGAAATACGAACCCAACCAAAAACTAGGGATATCAGGCGCTCCGGAACAGTAATCAGATTCTGCTTCTCTAGCGGCACGTTTGTTAGCAGTCTGTAACTCGTTTGTTGTTTATGTTAATTATGAAGTACATTATAAGAACAATTTAATTCATAAAATTAAGAAATAATTCATGGGGGCTTGAATTTATAGAGATTTTACCACGGATTGGCTCTTTATGCTAAATATTTTCCCACGAGCGACAGCGAGGGGTAAAATATCAGCAGAGAGGGCCAACCCGTGGTAAAATCAATATAATTTCAAGCCTCCGTGAATTATTTCTATTCTAATAGGACATAGACAGCAATTCTTTTGGATCGAAGCGCAACGTGTGAAGGGAAATGTTTGATGTTCCCGTAATTGAACACACTATTAATAATGACCTAAACGACGAAGAAATTGAATAAGTGACATTCTTTAACGATATACAATAACATACACACACAAATAAGTATGAAGATTTTGACATTATACAACTTCTTATCATCGTTTGTTTATGTTTTCATGTTTTGACGACTTTCAGTTTCCTATTCATGCATTTTCCCGTAAAATCCCTACATTCTTACGTCATCGTTCAATGATGTCATTTACACCATCTGACATGAGGTAAATCATTCATAAAAAGCATACGACGTGGGAATAGGATTCGAACAGCCAAAACAAATCATGACGTTGCCTATCAGCTGACATATGAATATATTCGAATTTTACCACGGGTGTGTGCGCAATGCGTTTGAAGGACGTCATATTGGAACACTAATTATCTAATCTCACTAACTCAACTAAAATAAAAGCTTTGTATATGTTTACTCATCAATGATTGTGATTTATACCTGGACCTAACCTAATGACTTATAATTCAGATTTAAAAATTCAGTTACAAATATACATATGCTTAACTAAAAATATATCTTACATGTCTTAGTCCGACATACATCATTCATAAAAAGTTTATAATTATAATGCATATCTTTGGAAAAATTTGTAGAAATTAAAACTTCAGACCTCCTCTACAATCAATTCCGACATCCTCTCCATGACCACAGTTATGTTGACCCCATTCGGAATGCATGCAGTCTTTTAAGGATAGTTCATTTCCATCACAGGCAACATCATCAAGCCATATAGGATTAGAATCGGGTCCATCTCCTGCTGTATATGGTGGTCCATATGAACTGTGAACAGACATACGTTTGTAACATAGATATTATTAGATAAGATAACCAAAACCTGTCACAAACTTTCCAAAATTAGAAGACTTGACAGATACAAACATGTGCATGCGTTTGTTTAAATCTACTATGTATTTTTTTGCATATATTATTTTTTGCTTGATTAAAACAAAATTAAAATTACACACTGTGCCAAGCATCAAGGTCCAACCAAGTTTATTTTTAAGGACTATTTATCATGTCACTGATCTACAGAAATTTATTGAACCTAAATAGTTAGCACTTATCAGTCCCAAGGTATGACAGTCGTCAGTGTTTTTAAGACATATCTGATTGATTTTATTTAAAATTTGATTTCACCTTTCAACTGTTTGATTCAAGCACCAGGGACGAGTTCTCTGTAGACAAAACGAATGTCTGGTATGTCTGGTGTATTATTTCTAACGTCGGGTATCTTGGATGATTTTCTGTGTATCCTTTCTTTGTTTATAATTTGTTTATCACAGACCATACTAGTCTCTGTTACATTTATTCACAATACGGCTACACATCACGTAATTAAGAGACTTTTCTATCATTTAAAACTTTACATTAATAACTGTTTCTCATTTTGAAACTCAATCTTTTGATAAAGGAAATTCAAATGAACTTTATGATATTGATGACCTAGTCTTGTTAGCATTCTTTAATATGTTTTCTGACAATTTCAATATAACCATAAACTAGCATATATTACTCAAAAGAATTTTCTGACAGAATTATTTAATTTGGATTACATACTTCAGCGTTTGATTTATAATGAGCAACTGTATCCATTAACCGTATATATTACTTTCAGTGCTTTTTGGAATTGTATATGCATAAAATGCGTATTTGTTCTTTTCTAACGATTCGATTAATCATATGTTGTTTCTTAAAAGCTACATTATTACCTGAAACCTAAAGCCATGCAGGCCACTTGTGCGTCCTGGGCGTCAAAATCGTCATCGCAAACTGTTCCCCATATTCCATTATGATAAATTTCTAATCTGCCCTTTTCAAATTCAGAACCTATCAGTCGAACTATTCGCATGCAATTAAAAAACAAAGTTATTCATAAAATATAATCATCACTCCGTTTCATATGACTTTAAGGGTGATTGGATAAATTTTAAATATAGCTGTTGAATGTTTTTCACAACAGAGGTCGCTTGATTACGATTTTTGTCATGTTAACCAATTATGACTTTTGGGTTGCTCACACTATTTATGTCAATATAATCAACTGTCTTACAAATGGGAAGTTTAGCTAGCTGTGAAATCAGGTTTAACTAACCATTTACTACAGAAAATGACAAATAAGGAATACGACAGTTTTATTTCCAGTTGTTCCGTATATTGATATTCTTGGCCTTTTGGTTTAGTTAGTTTTTATGAATTTTCCCGATTTGAATATACCTTGGAGATCAGTATTTGTTTTTGTAAATACCCTTTAAGAACCTTCAATAGAAAAAAAATATATAAACTAGAATTGCCATTGCAAGCAATAGCGGAAGTCACCCTAGTCCGCCAATTGCCACTAAACGGCAGCCATTTTGAAATCTGTGAACATTGAATGCACATATATGCATCACAACACATCATTCTGTGAATTTCAGAAAGTTTAAAGCTTTTTGAAAATTTTCTCATTTGCACTGTTTCTATGGCAACGGCGGCCATTTTGAAAATTCCAACTTGGATGGCATGTCTTCACATGCCAAGTAACATTTCAACAAAGTTTCATTCAATTTGGAAGACTTTCCGATTTTTCACATTCTTTCTGTTTCCATGACAACGGCAGCCATCTTGGAAATGCCAACCCCCGATTGCACATCTGCACATGGGGGTTAACATTATGGTAAAGTTCCATTATCATTGGTCCATATAATTCCGAGAAATAGTCTGGACAAAAAGGTGTGGAATAATAATAATTATTAAAAATAAAAAAAAAAAATAAAAAAAGAATCGAACAATAACCATGTGTCACCCGACCTCCGTCAGGGTGACATAATTATTTTCGAAATGTACTTTGCATGCATGAAATGCCTCTTGTATTTATGATCGAATGTAAACTTCCCGCAGTTGCTATACCTGCTATGTAAACATGGTAAAGATACTTTTAGAAAATGCTCAGACAATTTTCCATTACTATTCAATGTCTTTCAAGCGTTATCATACACATATGGGAATAAGATCACAGATTTTAACGTTTTCTTAAAATACTTTCCTTTTCAATCTACAATGTTAAAGTTGACATCTTGTTTTATCTCAGAATATTCTACTTCTTCTAGTATGTTTTAGAAGTATGTGTTGAAGACCCATTGGTGGCCTTGTGCTGTTTTCTGCTCTTTGGTCGGGTTGTTGTCTCTTTGACACATTCCCGTTTCCATTCTTAATTTTATTTAATATAGTGACCCTCATTGCGAACACTATCACATGCCTATTGACATATTGAATCAAATTGTACAATCAATAAACAATTACCTTCACTGATGTCTGCTGTATATGATGCATCGAATCCGATATTTGTTCCACTGCTGTCTGTATGAAAGTGAAGTAACATCTTATTGCCTGTTGACCATAATCTATAGTTTGTATAATCTCCAAATAATTGTCTTATCATTGGATGACCTTCAGTATCTCCGTCAAAAACCTAGTGATATTTAAAAACATAAGCAGATAGGCATTTGAGGTATTTCGCCTAAACATCTTATCGAAGAAGATGAATTAATAACACAACTGGTATTTAAACATGTAAAAAAGTATTAGAAATATACCAATCAATATCCAAAAGATGTTCATAAGACATAAGGCAGTTGGACACCAGTATTTACTATTTTAAAATTTTTTTTACATATATGCCATTAGTGTCAAACTGCTTGCCTTAAGTACAAAGCGGCTATGCATCCTCATTTCATACGTGTCTTTATATGTTTCAGGGCTTTATCCAAACCGTTGTTTGGTTCATAGTATATTTTAAGAGATATTACTTTGTGCATTATATATTTTTTGGATCGGCCTTGGCTTTTATCTATTTTGTCCAAATTCTAAGTGAAAAATGCCCAAATTCAGTATATAGTGTCAATATCGACAGATTTATAACAATATAGCAATATCACAATTTACCTGTATGCATTTGGCGTTTTATTAATAAAACGTGAATGGAATGCAGTATACCGTATTTTCACCATAGAATCGTTATGAATATGGCTTAATTGAAAACATCATCCAAATGTCAGTACAACTAATTACTTGATTCAGACAATAGTAAATGATTTATGTATTATTAAACTTTTGAAAGACTGAAAAACATAGGTAAACTAGAATATTTACCGTAAGATAATCATAGCCAGCGGCACTAAAGTGAACTTCTTTCAATACAATATTTATAGCATAATCTATTGGTACTGTTATGTAGTAGTAACAATCTACATTGTTTGAATACTCATCTGGATAGTTAGATGAGGTAAATGATCCCTCAGATCTGAGTAGTGGCCTCCACAGTCTGTAAAAGAATTATGTTTCCAGCTATTTTTAACTCTTGAATTTTCTCTCTGAACTTTTCCGTTCTCTATTACAATAGACAATAATAAAAAGTAAATCTCAACTTTAATTCTAATATTTTTCTTGAATTTTGTCTCCTGTTCCTGGCACGTTTTATGCAATATCTTTCTTGGCCTGGATGATAGATAGAAACCATGTCTTTTATTTTGACAAAATACTTCAACATAATTACTGACTAAAACAGAGGAACACGATGACATATACATGATATACAAGTTTAATTAACCACAATGGTAAATAACCTGTAAGGTGTATTCATTAATCAGGACTGATGGATATTTTCAAAAGGAAAAAACAATAAAGACTCATCTTCATCTATATGACTACAAATTTCATTTAAGTTTTTTAATGACATTTACGGATCTTTATCATTTACAAAGGTGACTTAAACTAGAAACATGATGTTGCTGTTCGTGATTAACATGCTTAATTTGTTAATATATATATAAAAGTCTAAATTGAAAACAACGTTCAAACCTATGATTGCGTTGGATAAAAACCGCAATTTTTATACGTGTGCATGTAAAACAAATTTCTTGGTAGAGGGGTCTAAATACAGCACAAACAACAATTTCCAAAAGACCAAAAAAGTGAAAAAGTCTATTTTAACAAAACGCATTTGACTAACAGGTCGAACAACTGAAGTTCTTGGACCCTGCTGACTGCCATTGGCGATTGCCAAATAAATTGATCACCAGATCTAACGAAATAGGTCTTAATATTAATCAAGTACCAAACAAAACAATAAACTTGTGGAAAAGATGGTATACCACAAACATGACGTGCTAAAATTTGTACACCATATCCGGATTTCGACAATTAATGTCTCTTCAGTGATGTAACGGTATTTGGAAAGCCATATAATTTACCTCAATTTAGGATAGACTCTTGAATTTTTAAGAGTCGAAATAGGATGAACGGATCATATAAACCCGAAGGAAAATATAATACAAGCCCAAACGAAAAATATATGAAAGTTTAAATTGAAAACAACGTTCAAACCTATGATTGCGTTGGATAAAACCGCAATTTTATACGTGTGCATGTAAAACAAATTTCTTGGTAGAGGGTCTAAATACAGCACAAACAACAATTTCCAAAAGACCAAAAAGTGAAAAGTCTATTTTAACAAAACGCATTTGACTAACAGGTCGAACAACTGATGTTCTTAAACCCTGCTGACTGCCATTGGCGATTGCCAAATAAATTGATCACCAGATCTAACGAAATAGATCTTAATATTAATTTAGTACCAAACAGAAAACAATAAACTTGTGGAAAAGATGGTATACCACAAACATGAGGTGCAAAAATTTGTACACCATATCCGGATTTCGACAATTAATGTCTCTTCAGTGATGTTAGGGATCGAAACGGTATTTGGAAGGCCATATAATTTACCTCAATTTAGGATAGACTCTTGAATTTTAAAGAGTCGAAATAGGATGAACGGATCATATAAACCCGAAGGAAAATAAAATACAAGCCCAAACGAAAAATATAAGAAAGTTTAAATTGAAAACAACGTTCAAACCTATGATTGCATATATATATATATATATATATATATATATATATATATATATATATTCATATATATATATATATATAAAGCGGTCATCCCAAACACTGTACAAAAAGTATCCCGTACAGTCAAGCTCTCAGAGTAAAGCGGATTTGCTCCTCTGAGGAGGCTGTCACTAAACAGGAACATCGCGGATTTTTGACCAAACGAGGTTATAAGAAGATCTTTCCCAAACCTCCTGTCTTAGCTTTTCGGAGAACAAAAAGTCTGAAAGACTTATTTGTGAGAGCTGAAGTCTCCTCTAATAAAAGCTCTTCAACTGCAGGATGATGCAAGTCATGTGGTTACAGACGCTGTCTGACTTGCCAACAAATACTGAATACTCAAACATTTACTTGCCACTCCACTGGGTCCGTATACACTATATATTGCAATGCAACTTGCAAAACCCAGAATGTTGTATACCTTCTTCAGTGTCGATGTGGCATGCAGTATATTGGCGAGACAGAACAGCCATTCAACAAACGCATGAATGGTCATCAAAGTGCCTACACCTACAAGACCGACCTCCCCGTAAGTCGTCATTTGAGATCACTTGGGCACGCCCAGACTGATCTCAAAAACCTAACTATTACTATCTTGACCACAACGAGGGTTGGTCAAGGGCCAACAGACTTGCTCGGGAAAGTTTTTGGATAAGAAATTAAAGGACAGTTTCCCAGAGGGTATTAATGAAACAAAATATAATGAGTCCTTACCATCACTTGTTTCCTGTAACTCAGGCTTCAGTACAAGACTCTTAGAGTTTTAAGGAATTTATTCCTCAAGATAAGAATCATTTGACATCTTACTGATGAAGGATATTAGTTATCCGAAATATTTAAAATTTGTTTATGATTTTACTTTTTTTGGTGATGTTGTACCCTTTTAGACTTGCTTATTATATATCATATTTTGTAGTGTACTGTATTATTATTATATGATATACGCCCGTAAGATTTATCGTTGGCTATTATTCAGACATTTTATATTTATAGATATATAGATAGGAATTATTCATATAGCCTTACATTATCATGTAAATTACCATTTATCATTATTAAACATTCTTATTCAGTTAAGCTGCTACTGAAAACTGTGTTTGAGAGATATAGTAGAAAGGTACGTTATGAATGCATATTGCGGCATCTAGACGTCGTCTGAAACATATGGTGCGTGATGTAGTTAAGGTCGTCTTAAGTTTCACAATAATGTTACACAAATAATCTTAACCAAACCTGTCGTCAAAGCTATATAATGAGCGCGAAACCCAGAATCTGTGACACCGACATCCGACTGGAAGTGAACCAGCATGAGCTGACCCGTGGACCTGACAATACTATCCTCTGGAACTGTCCCACGTAATTGAAGAAGTGTTTGTTGGTTTACGGAATAACCATCATATACCTTTAATGAAAAAAATAGATATTTGACTGATAACTTGATATATATGCATGTTATATAATAGTTTAGTTGTTGAAGATGTGCGATTGAACATGTAGTACATACATGTACAACAGTTATATAAAAGTTCTCTTTTTGGAAATACCAGATTGAACACGTGTTATGTATTCAAGTTATACAAAAGTGTTCACCCAATTTTGTGCAACAAAATCTAGGTCCTACTTTTATTCTGCCATTGTCGTTGTTCTAGTAGCTCAGTTTATTGTATTTGCCCAAATATTAATACAGAGTAACAGTTATTACGTTTATCTTTTATTATGTTACTTCTATGATTGTACTATATGGTTTGATAATTAATATACATGTATGTTCAAGTTTCATGTTTTCTCAAAAGAATGAAATTTAATCAAATATCATAGATTTTTCAATAATTACTAGATTTTACAAAATCAGTCCAGATCAGATGTCTATTCTTGATCTCAGCATTTCTTTATTTATGATTCTGTTCATTGAAGTGGTGTTGGTCTAGTCATATACTGCTCAGTTTTATGTTTTTTTTTATTATAAGTCATTAAAAGTTTAATTTCTGAGTGATGTTACATTTCATGAACTCATACGATGTCATTCTTAGTCACATCAGAGACATATATTCTTTTGTATGTCTTTGGTCACATAAATCTCCATGATTGTTGGACGTAAAGAGAGTATATCAATTTTAATCCTTTCTTATATTTTTGTTTTGTTTTTAGAAAGAAGGGGATACTAATTAAAAACAAAATCAAAATCAAAGTCGAAGAAGCCATAGCAAACAAGAAGGCAAAACAATGTTAAAAAAACCTTAAGATTAGAAACACACAAAACCCACCGCACTCTCATATACGATTAAGACATTTACTTGTTATGTAGTAGCTACAAACAACGATATAAAAGTCTGTAAATCATTGACAATCTTTATATATATAATTTTTTTGGGGGTGGCATATTTGTACAGCTGATAAATATGATATCAAATTTCTTAATCAAGTACTGAAATGATAACGACGTTTAGAGCCTTTATTCACGAGCTCAACTAGCTTATTCAAACTATAAACTCACCCCTTTAATAGGAAACGATTGGGTAATGTCAGAACATGGTTGGTTTTAAAACAATCATTGTATTCTGTAAATTAGCAAATCAACAGTGATTCAGGTTAAACAAATAGAACATAAACTAACAAACGTTGTTTTGACAACAAAATTTGTTCGAATAATTCAGTAATTGATAAGTCATATAATGCGTTTGGACAGTACCTTGTCTCTATTTTGCTGTTTATTCTATTTTGTTTCAGTGTGTTCATATGGTGCAGTGATTAAGACATTTTACTCATAGCTAAATTACATCATAAAAGTCGCGTATTTGAAGACTTTTTCGTGATCTCTATTGCGTTTCATTTTTGTTTTGTTTATGATGTGTTCTGTGAATGACTGTGTACTATATCTCAATCAAACGCTCTAAATATATCTAAAATTCATGTAACTCTTAGACAAAAGTAAGTAATATACCAACTTCCAACAAATCACAACAGCTTTCCGTTTTGAAATCTTCCACGATGAGTTGAGGAATATGATCTGGTGGTGCACTGATTAAATAGTAACAGTCAGCATTGTTCGGATAATCATCAGGATGGTTAGGAGAGGTAAATGATTCTGTCATGTTTGTAAAGTAACCACCGCAGTCTGTTTGTAAAAAAGAGTGATCTTATTTTTAATATGTTTATGAGCATATCCCATATCAAACAATTGGAAAGTTATATGAGCAGTATAGGCAGCTACTTTTATTTATAGTGAAGTCTGACATCAACAGGTACAATAGCTTAAATATGGCAAATTTATTAGCAGTTTTTACAGGAACTACAATTGCACCTCTATAATGCAAGGTAAATCAGAATTAGTTTTGGTCATTTTCTTATTGAAATAGCTCAATCAAATAGGCACGTTTGAATTTGAGATTGATTTTGTATGGAAAATACTGTAAACCAAGATATTTCCTCGAGCGAATAAAAAAATAACGCGAATATAAATCGTCGCGAATATGTTAAACTTCGATCTTCTTTGTATTAATACATCAATGAAATTAGAACATCGCGAAAATAAATCGCCGTGAAGTAGAATAGAAACGACTAAACGCAAAATAAAGTATCCGCGAAAATCAATTGGTTTACAATAAAAGAAAAGTTAACTAACCGTATTATAGCTGGAATTTACATAAGTGAACGGAATAATACAAGTTTACCTTTCTTTCAAATTAATTAGTGATAACTTACTAGGACTGAATGCAAAATAGTACGCTTCAAATCCTGAATACGTTCCACTGTATGAAGTACTAAAATGCACAATGAGTTTATTCTCTGTTGATGTTAATATTTTATTGGAACCAGATTGCTGCGATTCGAACAAGGTATAGCGTGAGTTCAAGAGCCAATCATAGACCTATTTAACATAAAGATTTATAAAATATCATAGAAAACTTCTTTTTTCTAAATTATTCCGTCTCCTGCAAGGAGAAAAATGATATGGACCACTTAAGACAGGTCAACTAAGCTGTGATTGTTTTAGATATAACAAAGGAAACAATTTCAATGCATGCTTATTTAATTGAATTGACTGATTTATGATTTCTAACAAAGATAGGATTAAGATACTAATTTGTAAAGAGAGTTGTGGAAGTGTTGCTTGTCTTTGTGTCCGTGGTTTTTTTTTATATAATGAAACATGTTTAACCCGCCGCATTTTTGCGCCTGGCCTTTGTTAGTATTGTATATTTTTTAATTTTAGTTTAGTAATATGTTTTGGAGTTTAGTGTGACGTCCATTTCACTGAACTGGTACTTATTTTTGTTTGGGGGCCGGCTGGGGCCCGCCTCCGGTGCGGGATTTTTTCGCTGTGTTGAAGACCCATTAGTGGCCTTAGGCGGTTTTCTGCTCTTTGGTCGGGTTGTTGTCTTTTTGACACATTCCCCATTTCCATTCTCAATTTTACTTTGAACAGGTTAACATTATAAACGTTTATACATTATATGTATTGATTAGATTTATTTTCAATGCTTTGAAGTAAGTGTTTGTATTTCATTTGATTTCCTGTAAAATATATAGAATAAAAGAATTTATTTGCTTTCTTTTCGACTGATTTGTCCGTCGATATTTTGCAACTTTGGTGAGAGAAAAAAAAGAGTTATGTCTAATACATATCGTCATTCAAATGATTGTTCTCATAACAAATAGTAAAAAAAAAAAAAAAAAAACTACTGATAAATAAGATGCGCATCTTTTTAATCAGCATTTTAACTATATAAATAAATACATTTTGTACCTAGCCGTTCATGACTGAAAACATTTAGGGTATTAAAATTTCAATAATATATACATAAAGCAAATATTTGTACACACTTATGTAGCATCCTCTTTTATATGAGGTTGCGATTCGGATCAACAAGATCGACAAGAATGTTAGCAAACGAATACTTCCCGGTTGGAATACTATTATAGAGTCAACTTACGCATAAATACTAACCAAACCATGCAAACGGCGTTATTATTTAATCCAGCAATGTCATGTAAATTGTTGGATAGGCGCCCTATACTTTTTGTCATTTCAAAGCGACTTTACCTTAATTGCAATCGACATTTAAGTGGGTGCATATAGTGTGTACATCTGTATGGAATATATGTTCCTTCACAAAGTTCTATATAAATTATTTCAATATATTGAAGATACTCACAACAATCGAGTCACAACAACTTTGGAGTTGAAAATCTTTCAGAATAAGCTGAACGAAATATCCAGTTGGGACTGTGATGTAATAATTACAATCAGCATAATAATTCCAATTATATGGATAACTAGGGGAGGTAAATGTTCCTGTCATGTCTGCGAAATATCCACCACAAGCTGTAAAAGCACATTCAAGAGCAGTATATCCAGAACATTTTATATATAACTTTCAGTAAAAATCAATCAATGTAGAAAAGACAAACACATAAAACATAAAGAGAAAAAGGAATATGGAATACTTTTGTTGGTTTATTAACCAAAGTTATTTGTCAGTTAATGTTTTAGCGAAATTTAAAAAAAAAAAACAGTTTCAGTTTTAAATTTTATATTTTCTCAAATATTTCATTATGGTATTTGTAAAAAAAGAGACGGTCCACACTTAGAAACTGATTATATAAATTACTCTGCTTACAAGGATTGGTGAAGCATGCTTAATTAATTCATCGGACAGTGAGTTTTAAAATTTTCAAATGTTAAGCCTTGAGATATTACTTACAGGTACTAATGCTAAAGTAATATGCCTGGAATCCTGAGTCCGTGATGCTAGTGTCTGAGTGGAAGTACACGAGCATGACATTTTGTGTTGATACAGTTGCTACGTTAGAATGCGAGCCTCTTAAATCTAATAGTAACGGTTGGCCATTTGTATGTCCATCATAAACCTGGTTGACAAGATAGCATTACATGTTCAATATGTTTCAGGGATTATGGACTTTAGACTGTACCAAAATCACACAGTTGTTCAAATACAAGACATTCATAAAAGCTCATCAAAGATACCAAACATATAAGTGTGTACGCCAGACATGCGTTTCGTCTACAACAAACTTATCAGTGACGCTCGAATCAAAGAATCTAACAGGACTAAGAGGGAATAGTTATCGATTAAAGGTCTTTTTTTTGTTTTTGGTAATTAAAACCTCAGGTATTCAAATAGTTATATATTCCTTTTCAAAATAAGAGTGACCTTTTTATATTTATTAGAATAATTTCTTGATAAGATATGCAAAACCAAAAACATAAAAAATTTAATGGTATAAGTAATTAGTTTTAAACTTGTCTTCAGGTAAAGTCAAGACTCTGGACATTTTCGCAAGTACGTAGCTGTACACCTTTGATTACCGTCAATAGTATTACTACAACTGAGTCGATACCTCTGCTAGTATACTGTTAGTTCCCGAAGGTATCACCAGCCAAGGTGCCGGTACTGTCATGAAAATACGGATATTGTTTGATTGGAAGTCGTTGTTAATATATTGTATAAATCATGTAGAACTAAAGAATATATCTTCCTTATGGAAAGTTCTGATTTCTCGTTTGTATTAGGTATTAGATTTTCAAATAATTTTGCTTCGATCATCACTGAAAGGACATTATTTATCGGAAAATACATTTGGTTCAGTAACATCGATACCGTTAGTGTTATATGAATATATTTACCTTTATGATTTCATTATTTCAAAGAAATGATAAAAAAAATCGAAATGATAGAAAATTACATTGCATTTATACATCTCTAGTGCAAAATAAACAATACAAGGGTACTTAAAAGACACACTTCAAAGAGACCAAATGTAATTTACTTACCTTAAGATAATCACAACAGACTTCTGCTTCAAAATCCGTCACTTGAAGGTTTACAACATATCCAGAGTCCACTGTGATGTAGTAAAAGGAGTCCGCACGATTGGGATATTCGTTTGGAAAATTTGGAGAATGAAGAACACCAGTAAGGTCACTGTAGTGTCCACTGTAAACTTTGGTGACATACAAAAAACATAAAAAATATTTACACGAATTTTGCTGACTCAGCATTCCAATCTTCTGCACTGTTTAGATACCTAGCTTCAAGTTAATGACATGACTGCATGTAGATTAATCGTTATGTCAGTAATAACAATTTTATCAAAATCCATAGAATTATATGAAAGAATAAATGCCCATAGTGGATATATAAAAACAAATGATTTGTGATTGAAAATAATGTAAGAAAAAGTCGGTAATAAAAACAATAGTCTACAAGACATTGAGCACTAGTAATCAAAATTAAATTCAGATCAACTTTGCATAGAAACTATTAATATCACTGTACGAATAGTACATGATTCAGTTAGCACTAAAGTCTTTTAATGATTATTTAGTGATTTTTTTTTATCACATTATTCCCAAATACGTATCCATCCAAAAAAATATCCTAAGGTCATTATCATGTCACAACAGTGAATAATTTAATAATTGAATGATGTAAATAAAAGCACATGGTAAACTCTTTCTTCCTAAGAGCTCATGGGAGGAGCTGATCTATCAACCATATGCTGATACCAAGTGTCCAGCTGTTGATCTCTGACCACAAGATGTAAAATGTGGTCTCATCTTATTATTTTGCAATCATAAATCATTTATATAACTATGAAGGTAAACAAAGAAAAAATAAAAGAGAAGAGAAACAAATGTTGAAGGAAATTATTTAAAGTTAAAACATTTATAGATAAATTTAACTATATCCCAGTTTTTGCTAAATTCGCTATTAAATACATTTACAGGTCTCCAAAGGTGACAGGTGAAATTAGGTATCGCACTAAGAAGTTTAATCAATATATTTTCTAACCGGAGTCATATATAAAAATAATCTGAGACACGGTTTTGTAGCTTAACATTTTGGAAATTATTTTTAATGTATATAGAAAAGTGTTATTAATGCATTTTTGTTTTTGATACTGACTTTATCAGCAAGAATTTCAAGTAAGCCCACTTGCGAGCTAATATTCGAGCTAATGAAGTCAGTATAAAAAATAAATCCCATTATTCTTTTTATCGGCAATTTGTCTTAGTAATATATATATATTTTTTTGAGAATATGAAATAAAATAGATTAGTTAGTTAAACTTTTTTTACGCGTACAGAACGTTGTGATAGTTGTTCAGTTGTATGAATGAAGTCGCGTGCATTTCATTGATGAATTGACGCGGATGGACATGACCATGCACTGATACGTGACGTCATTGCCTAATATTTGCGAGTATCAAGTCATGTCCATGATCTGGTCTGTACCGTTTATGTTATTGTGTATGGTCAATTAAAGGAAAAAAAATGTACTTCCATTTGTCAAGAATATGTGTTATTTTCATTCAAATTTGAAGATCATTGCTTGGCAGTAAATCAGCTATATTTTCAATGGTAATATAAAAAATAACGTTTAAGAAAGAGTAATAATTCAGCTTTAAAATGAGTTAAACAATTTAAAATTCCATTGAATTGTTTTAGTAAAATCTATCGTTAAAGACTGTGTGTTGGAGTCATAGTTACGCTGAAGTGCTACTTTAAGAAGCCAGCAACTTACAACCCTCCATCCCACTCACCCACCCCTAAAAAAACCAACATAAAATTCTTATGCTAATGGCAATGATATATATTTTTTTTATATCCAATGAAACTAAAAGACCGTTATTATATTCTGACATTGTTAATATTCGCAGTTAATTTCTTTGCATTAGTTTTTCATACCATAATTAAACATAAGATACTATTAGAAAACATCGTAATGTTTGATATCAATGTAAAATTGAATGCAAATATAGACTTAACTTACCAGGGTTTATGGCTGAATAGTATGCACGATATCCATAATAACTTGTGCTGCCATCTGTATGGAAATATAATAACATCTTGTTTCCTGTTGACCTAGCAATTCCATCACCGGATATTGATCCCCGTATATCAAGTAGAACATCTAGATTAATATTATCTCCATCGTAAACCTGTTTATATAAATCAATGATATTATGATAAACTAACCTTCAGATGTTACATATTGTTTTCCAAGACAACCTCACATAAAAAACACTAGGACTGGGTTTAAACAGTCTCAAAATTAAATAAAAAACCAACGGTTCAGAGAACAAGTGAGGGTATTTTCAATTCGCATCTTGACTACTAAGGTGTAAATGATCTTTTATACTGATATGTCGAATTTTATTCAGTACAAAAAAGTGTTTTTTATATAGACTAGACCGTTGGTTTTACCGTTTGAATGGTTTTACGCTAGTACTTTTGGGGCCCTTTATAGCTTGTTGTTCGGTGTGAGCCAAGGCTCCGTGTTGAAGGCCGTACATTGACCTATAATGGTTTACTTTTATAAATTGTTATTTGGATGGAGAGTTGTCTCATTGGCACTCACACCACATCTTCCTATATCTATTCCTAGAATTTTTATTCTTGCATAGATACCAACATTATGTAGTTTGTAGTTGTTTTCTTTTATAACAAGGGAGATAATCAGCTACTTCCAGTTTCAAAAAGTCATTTCTGGTATATACAGACAGCTTACTTTTCACTGATTAAAAATAGATATATTTCTATGTGTTTCACTTTGAACTAAAAGAGATAATTGACTAACTCTGGTGTCAACTTGATTCGAAACATATATGGTTTCTATATACTTTTGCTAGAAATTAGCGAGATAATTTGCTTCTCCCGGTTTACAAAATCATCCTTCCAATTAATATGATAGTTTCCATCGAACTTCTTCAATAGGAATATGGTTTCAATGTACTTTGACGTGACATTAGTGCACAATAGTAACTTCTGGTTTAGATAATGTCTCATTTGCTTGACATTTTCAAGATCATATGCCTGCCATATGTTCCTTTGTTTTTTCTCTTATAGTTGATGTGTTTCCCTCGGTTTGAGTTTGTAACCCGGATTTATTTTCTCTCAATTTATGACTTTTGAACAGCGGTATACTACTGTTGCCTTTATTTTCCAACCCAACGCAAAAGACAAAATGGATATACCATGTACCAGTATGAAGTTAAAACAAAAACCCGGAACGTCAAATTGACCTTTAACCTAGACTTTAAAGTCAAGGTCATGGATTTCAAATCAAGAGATCACAGGTCTTTAACATGTATGGTCAATGAGTTAAACTGATTTCCAATATATTAGGAGAGAGCACTTCTATAAAAGTGACGCAAACACTTCGACTAAAATGTATCAAATGTCGTATCCAATAATTTGACATAAACTTTTTTATCGCTTACTGTTACGGTTTCAAAGGAAAAGTCGACATCAATTTTCTGTTAATGGACCACGGATGACATATCAAAAGACTCTAGATCTCTGTGACTTACGATGTACAATTTAAATCGACATATCTCATATGGTAAATGTGACAAAAAAACAAAAAAAAAACTCCCATTAGGTGTCATTGGATCGCTTCGGTCAAAATTGGCCAGAGTATCCTTAGGATTAAACGAATAATTTTGAACAACAATTTTGTCATCATCTTCCGGTTACAGAAGAATTATGATAACATGAAAAAGAGTTCACGTTGAGATAACTCCTATTAGACTACGTGTTCCGTTACACAGGGTCAATGATGAAACCGTAATCACTGTATTATGCCAACAAAATGTTCGGTATGTCGCAAAAGATAAAGACATCTGGCGAAAGAAGAACAAAAATTAATCGGAACAAAATCAAAAGATCTTTTATTACATGAATATCATGTATATGATTAAAGAAGATTTACAAGTTTATAAAAGCAATTAACAATTAAAAAAGTCAACAAGGTTCTTTTTTTTGTGCTAATTATGGTTTCCATTATCTTTAAAATGATAATTTTCTCCTTTTTAAGGCATAAAATACACTGTAATGTTCGCAACTAGTTTCTCGACTATGGAAATCTGTTAATTAATTTTTTTTTTCGAAATGTGAAATTGGAAATGACTTAGTCGATTTTATCAACATTTATTTTTTATCATATGTTTGGTTTTAAGTGGTGTATCAACTTTCGTATTCCACTTGTTTTGCAAATATGGAGGGAATTTAAAGAAGTATTTTTAGGTTTACTTATCAGCATTTCCCGAGTGTGCTTTACATGTTTTATTTTTTTATTTTGATCTAATGAGATCACTTACAGACAAAGTAAACGTATACATCTTCGAAAATAACATCCATAGGCAGTTGTTGAAGATCGTCTATTATGAAGATTTCTTAGGCCTATACTTTTTGTGTACAAAGCGTTGAAACCTTATATTCAATGTTCATAGAGGAATGCTATTTCGCTAAATGTCGTGCGGGAATGCTAAACAAATCAATTATGTATTCTGCTAACAATATTTCCATACAGCAAAATGATACGAGTTGTATTGTTTCTTTGTTTTGATGTGATCACATCACATTTTTATCCAGGCCTAGATAAGCTGGTGTAGAAAAAGATAGTAAATTATATCGCTTAATCTCTTTCTTTTCTGTACATACCGTTAAAAAATCACAGCATGATTCCGTGCAAAAATCATCAACAGTAAGCTGTATGATATAATCTGTAGAGACTGTTATATAATAATAACAGTCTACGTTATCAGGATAGTTGTAGGGATAGTTTAGAGAAGTTAATGTTCCGCTCACATCTGTATAGTACCCACCACATTCTGTGAAATAAAATATATATCTGAAACAGATTCAAACTGAGCCATTTTACCTGTAAAGAGATTTCTCGATTTGATTTTTTTAATTTTAACAATGTGTAGTTTTCTACTGTAAATTATGATTTAAATTAAATTGAAACTTTTCAAGTAAAATATGAAATATTGTAAAAAAGTAATCTTAATACCCTCTTCAATTTGGGTTCAGTTAAATGTTCGATCGCTGTCTCCTTTACATATACATTTATAACGATCATATTTCCTTCTATTCATATACTTGAAACTAAACAGTTTAACAAAAAAAATTTATAGATACATATATAGAGATATTTGTGACAATTTACCAATGTTACAGTTCAAACCGGACGCATGAAAAATTTAGAAAAAAAAATTAAATAGGCAAGATGAATTATTCCATTTCTATTGAAAAACAAATCAGAACAAAACGACCTAATTAAAAGTGTAATTCAACACCATATTGCACTGAAAGCTAAACGTTAGCAGAACGAATTACATAATTTCGGAGCAAAATTATATAAAAAAAAAGGCAGAAGATATCAAAGGAACAATCAAAGTATACCATACATAGTGCAAAATTAATAATCTCACAGAAAATTTTACAATGAAATCCGTTAAACACAATTTCTTAATTATATGCATTCAATATTCTAGAAGCTTATGAAAAGGGTGTGTTTATCCCTATCAAATCAAAACCCCAAGCTATTTGTTTTCTTATGTTTCGTAAATGAAAACCTTATAAAAAGAAGATAATGATCTAGATGTTCTTATTTGTAAAGTATTTTTTTTTTCAATTGACATCTATAGACATGATCAAGTTGTCACTTTTCAGACAAGAAACAACACTTAAATGACTTGCGTGCCCTTCATTTTAAAGTCGTTTACCCATGAAAACGAGTTTGTACACTGATGAAGTTTGACTGATATCAAGTTAGTGTTTTCATATTATTAAAGTGATAAAAGCATACACAAGCTAAAATTAGACATGTCTTCAGTTGAAGACTGCATATCGCCGTCTATAGCTAGAAGTCTTTTTGCTGTGTTTGTTGTTGTTACCCAATGACGTATACCCAACACCTCCCTGTATTCATGTACCTGAACTCTGTGCCATGTAATGAGCTGTAAACCCGGAATCAGAAATTCCACCGCCAGAATGAAAATAAACCAGCATCTTATTAGTTGTTGATATGGCTGTCCTGTCTTCTGGAATTGATCCTTCTAATTCTATGAGGGATTCTGCGTTTTTTGATATTCCATTATAAACCTGTTTTTAAAAACACACATAGCAGAATATATATTTTTAAGTCTTATTTATACATGGCACTAACGATTGCAATAAAGAATGACAAAACTAACCTAATAAATGTTTGGAATTAACAAATTAATTACCAAATTCCAAATTTAAACAGCCCTGGTAAATTACGTAATGCAGTCTACTTGTCCTTGTAGCTTACCTCAGGACTGGATCAATCAAATCAGTAAATGGTCTAAAGTTCAACACAGCTTAGGAATTGGTCCACGTAAGCTCTCCCTCTTTTGCTTCAAATGCAATGCGAGTTAACTGTGGTTTGGAGAGAGTTTCGTTATAGCTGACTACACGGTATGGATTTTGCTTAATGTTGAAGGCTGTATGGTGACTTTAATCGTTTATTGCCTCGTCATATGAACTCAAGTAGATAATTGTATCATTTGCAGTTCAACCTAATCTCCTTATTTTCTCTACTAAGTATGAACGTTCCTTCCGAAGATGTTACTTCATAAACTTCCTTTTGCATTTTATATATTCAATATCGTTTGTTTTAAACTTTGAAACATATCAAGTCAATAGCATATTTAATATCGAATTAAGGGACAATAAACAAATACTTACTTTAACAAAAGCAAATCCACTATCCGTTTGAAAATTCTTAAAAATTATTCGAATCACAAATCCAGATGTGACGGTGATATAGTAATAACAATTACTGTTAATAGGGTAAGTGCCAGGGTAATTTGGGGAACTGAAAGATCCAGCCATTTCGGTATGATATCCACCACAACCTTTGCAAAAAGATAATTCAATTTTATATGTGTTATCACAACACTGAAAAGAACGACCTCTCTTTGAAGGAGGAGACATTCTAATTATATAACTGTATATGTTTAGTGAGACTTTTTTAATTGCTTCTTTTGTATCCATAACAGTTTGTAAATGAGAAAGGGAAAATTTACCCAGGTTTAATTAAGGATTTCCTATTATACTGATAACTTCAATGTACATCAAGTAAAGATAATATTGATTGTATAAACGTACTTTGACTTAACGTTATATACTGTACATCGAATCCATAATCTGTAACGGTACCATCTGAGTGAAAATGGATCATCATTTTGTTTGTTGTTGACATTCCCACAGTACCTGCAGAAACATGTCCTCTTAAATCTACCAACAATTCTTGGTTTATTGTAGTTCCGTCATATACCTGTAAATATTTGTTTTAAATGATAAATATACATCATGAGCAGAATCTAAATAAAATTTTTATAAACGTTGTTAGTTGCTGTTACATTTTGCCTCTACTAGATGGCTTATAGCACCGAAGCAGATAAAATTAGTATATAGTTTATTTTTTTGTTTATTATAACTATACACAAGATTCTAATACGCTAGATCCACGGTTTGAATAGTGTATTCCAAGACTAAAGAATATGCTGTTTTTAAGAACTGTAGCCAGTTATACTAAAGTATAGCAAGAATATGAGTATACAATGTACATGTAGCAACCCTTTTAAGTGATATTGCATAGGCGATAATGTGCTTATTATTCATTAATAGAAAAGACAAAATAGAAAGGTAGTCAATGATTTTAGTCTTAAATGAATTGCAGGTGTACTTCTGTATATACGTAAAAGTCAATAATAATTAAAAACAAAGTCAATGAAAGAGATAAGATGTCCGATTGCATTCAAGAACTGACTATTTTCTAAAATATCAATGCAGTCAGTCATGCGGTTGAAGAAATATTGAGAAAGATACCATTCTGTTTTGCACTAATTTGGTTAAAGAAAAGAATTAATCATACATTAATTGTTCAAAGTATTACCTTCAAATAATCGCAACAGCTTTCGGTAAGAAAATCTCTGATGATAAGTTCTATTATATATCCAGTAGCCACTGTGATATAGTAATAACAGTCAACTGTAAGAGGATAGTTGCTAGGATAGTTCGGTGAGATAAATGATCCTGTCATATCAGTGAAAGATCCACCGCATCCTGTGTAAAAAAAGCTTTATTACTGCGTGAACTAGATTATGCCTAAGCCTTTAATATATTGAAGTCGTATTGGAAATTAAAAAAGTTCATTTTACTCTTCAATTTCCTTAAATATGAACAAATATGACAAAACACGGTCCCTTTTGTATGCAAACTTTTCAAAGTTATCTTTTAATTCTGATATTACACAGATGTATCTTGAATATTGGTATGATGCTGCAAAATCTGTTTTTCGCATTTTCGTGAACTAAAGATTAAAATGCTTTCTATTTTATTAATCATTTAAAATTGAAATGTTGGTAATGTATACAATAAAAAAAAAAAAAAAAAAAAAACGCCTTACATTGTTATCGTATTAAGACGAAAATGCAACTTTCAGAGTTTTATTCTATAGCGTTGTAGAAACCGTATTTATACCGTTTAATCTTATCTCCATAAATACGAAACGGGACTGATTCCTCAAATGTACGAGTTACAAATGATTTTATTTTTTTATTTAGATATATATATAAGCTGCATTATACCCATATCAAACGTTGCCCCATTTTCTTTTTTAAACTTCTTAACTGTAACATTCCTGTATAGGATTAATTCACAAAAACGTGTCGCTCGTACTTCAGTTAGTGTCAAACGTTTATGTAAAATCTTATGAAAATCTATACAATTGCACTTTATTGTAACTTGAAAAAATAAAAATAGCTCTTTATAAATTTGTTAAGTCCGAGGAGCTCCTCTGGAGTCACCTGTTCATGGAACGCTCATACCAGATTTACCACTTTTGCTTTTTAGCCGTGTAGAGTATGTAGATTCCGGTTTAAATAAAACCCAAATTTTTAGTCCGCTGCAGGCGATATAAGGAAACTCGTGTCGAAACTCCTGGTGTGCTGTCGTAAATTCATTGGATGTGTCTGTTGTTATTCTGCGGTCTGCATGTTGTAATGTACTATTATTTTATTTATCTATTTATTTATTTCTCTGTGCTGAGTGTTCTTGCGTTTGTTTGTACTATATTCCTGTCGCGTAGTGTTGTCATTTCAGCTGTATATTTAACATTGTTATAGAAGCGGGAGGCTTGGCTAGCCATAAAACCAGGTTCAACCCATCATTTTTTTTTTCTTAAAATGTCCTGTACCAAGACAGAAATATGGCAGTTGTTATCACACAGTCCGTTTCTATGTATGTTGGCGTTTGATTTTGTTGTAGTTCAGTGTTTCTGTTGTTCAGTAGTTTTCCTCTTATAGTTGATGTGTTTCCCTCGGTTTTAGTTTGTTACCCGGATTTGTATTTGCTAAATCGAATTATGACTATTGGACAGCGGTATACTACTGTTGCCTTTATATGCAGCACTCTTATAGTTGATGTGTTTCCCTCGGTTTTAGTTTGTTACCCGGATTTGTATTTACTTAATCGAATTATGACTATTGAACAGCGGTATACTACTGTTGCTTTTATATGCAGCACTCGTGTGTATTTGATATTGAGAAAACGGAAAACTCTTCTTAATTTTATACCAAACGTGGCTATATTATACTTCTTCTAACCGTTACATTTGCTGCATTTTTCTACTTGTTTTAATTTGCAAGTAGAATAAGTTTTATTAAAGTTTCTATGCTGTGTTTTGTGTACTTTTTTGTGTTTTTGTCTTTTTTTTGCCATGGAATTGTCAGTTTGTTTTTGACTTATAAATATGAAGACCCCTTGTCATCTCTTTTATATTTAGTGTAAAATGTATTAATATAAAGGTAAAACAATCCACATAACCTGTACTTAATGCAACATAAAAAGCCTCAAATCCAGAATCAGTCACACTTTCATCTGAGTGAAAATAAATCAACATTTTACTTCCAGTTGACCTAGCTACACTGTCTCCTGGTACTGATCCTCGCAATTCTAACAAAGCTGGTTCGTCGATCGTATTTCCATCGTATACCTATTTGAAAAAAAAAATATTAACTGTTCAAACTAAATCTATGTATAAAATATATTTACAAATGTTCGTAGACCAAGAATCTCTCGATTATGTTTTTTTTCCATAAGACTTGAACCTGTACATGTTATTATCTTAAGATTTAAAGTAACGGAATACATGTCATCTATCAAACGTTGACTTCGAATGATAAACAAACGAATTAAATTTTTTTCCATTAAAAAAATAAATTGGAATTCAGTCAAAATGTCACGACCGGGAACATGTGACTGGTTGCGTTTCAGCATATATTACTTTTGTTTTTGTTTTTTGGAGAATGTTGTGCATTCTATGTTGATGGCAGATCTTTGATCGGCTCTGTTTTTTTTTACCAGCTTTATAATAGAGGCGATTTCAAGCTGGACCTAATATGTAAGCAGCTGTCTATTCTTACTGACTCCTTGTTGTCCTCCAATGTTTGTTTTGTCATAAGGCTGAAATGTCATTTACATAAACCAACATATCATTTTCTTTAGTATTTGAATACTTTCGCAATCTCAACCGATTACAACGTTCGTCATTTATATTCTCAAAAGAGCAACCAAATGACAAAAATGTCAATGCAAAGCGAGATAATAAGGTGTAGAAAAGAATTCTGGCCTTTTAGTCAAACCAATTAGTTAGCGCCGATAGTTTGTGTCGTTGGTTTCCTGTATCATTGACGGATACTACTCATTTCTGATAGTTTACTAAGCAAAACAATTCATTTAAACTATTGACTGAATGCGACTTTCGAATTTCTTACAATGTATATATGATGTTAAAGCTGATAACTATCTATAGAAATATTATTTCAAAACACATACCTTCAGATAATCACAACAACTTTCTGTTTGGAAATCCTTCACTATAAGGTTGATTGTATACCCAGCGGCGACGGTGATATAATGGTGACAGTCTGCCTTGTTAGGATACTGACTTGGATATCGTGGAGAGTTGAAAGATCCAGTCATCTCAGTGTAGTATGCATCACATTCTATTATGAGAAGTGTTAAATTTGCAAATAAACACTTAAAACCTCTGCTTTCGAACATGCATATGAAGAAGATAATTTACGTCAAATGACCTATACGAACTTCTTTTGCTCTTATGCTGCTTCCGAGTATTTTTGCATCCTTTTTGGTACGTGATAATATTTATCATGTTTATGTATTACTCTTAATCTCAATTCGGTTAAAATATTTTCTTATAAATTAGCGAAAAAGTAATGTTGAAATTTCACATATTTCTTTCTGTAACTTTTTACGTTACATTTTCATGCGATAACATATAGACACCATTAAACGCCAAAGACTACAGGAAAGGAAACGGTTTTGTATAAAGTTTACAAGACATTGATTTATAAATATACACTTGCATTCTTTACCTTTTCGTTGTTTGTTTTATTAAGATGGACAATCAAAGCAAACCTAATTCTCATAAATCGTACGGAAAAAAAAAAACGTACGTTATCACTACGAATGTTAATCAGTTTTAAGTTAGCTCTTACCTATTTCTTCTGTACCCGGTAGTAATGCAAATGAGGCATCTAAGCTATCTGTAAAGGAATACATATACTTGATGTTAATACTTAAAGTACACTTCCTGTATTTTTGTACCGCAATAAGTTCATCCTATTCTGCTTTTACTGATGGGGAATGTTTTTACTTTAAATTTTGTTAAACTGTAAATTCAATTGTAACGTCATAGGCAAAGTAAACATATTTGTGCGAAATAACAGAATGTTTAAGTGTGACAAAAACAACTTTAATATGTAATGTATGTATTTTTTCTTTTTAGTATGAACTATATATTTCTAGACATTACTTATTAAACCTATTTAGAAATAGGTATGAATATTTATAGAAGCTTGCATTTCAGTAATTTCTTTTTTTTTTTTTTCTGTATGTATTTTTGAGCACTACTGACGAAAAATACGTTTTTCAAATTCGCTTTCTGTTTAAACACATTATGCTGTTATTTTGTATTATGTGCTAATTTATGTAATAGCTACAACCAATTACGTACCTACTTATAATATATAACTCTAAGCACATTTTAAATAAGATCATGCAAATCGAACTAAAAAATTATTTTAAACAGTTAAATACTGTTTGAATCAAACTACATATAAAGTTAAAAAATATCAAGATCAAATGAATGAGTTAAACCCTAACATACCCAATTGTGACTGTTCCGAACCATTTCGAGGTGCACAGATCACAGCTGAACTACAAAGTGTCACAACCAAGAAAGTAAGCATCGTTCCTGGTTGTAACTGTAATGAATTGAAATTAGAATTGACTAAGAAATCTGAAAATTGAACAACAAAAATGAATGGAAAGCATTTCTGGAAAATTCCAAGGACTCATCTGAGTGTTTTATCTTATTTATTCACTCAAAAGCTCTCAATGAGATTGATGTCGAAGTGTATTCAAAGTTTGCTTACGGCAATACAAACCCGGAACTGCTTAAAAAATATATCTAGTAATGTGGATTCATTATTAATCCTTTGGTACCATTTTTCGTTGAAATTCTTGGTTAAGGTTAACCACGAATTTAAATTGTAAACGAAATGCAAGTTTCTGAAAGGCTTGTTTGCATAATTTGTGAAAAACACAATTTAAAGTTTCATCAAATAGTAAATCTTCCTGAATCAACAGTGTGTATCAATATATTCTGTTGCCTTGGAAATATTTCGTTTCCTTATAATATTTATTGTGATACAATTTTACAACAAAATAAAATATTAACCCTTAAGTCTTTTTTGCCACTAAGAATTACATTGTTGTACGATCGAAATATATAATTGTTTTGACTTGCAATTTCCCAGATATAGTGTGTTAGTGTTATATGCCTTTGTTGTATCATGTTTTACTGTTACTTCAAATCAACATAATCTGAATTCATCGTTAGCAATAATTCTTACCTCTCTCAGTTCACAAGGACTGGTAAAAGATTTCAAATAAGAGATGCTGGTCACCCTTCTAAATGATTTTAATGGAACTGTGTTGGCCGCTTTGATATTTATATTAAGTGAAACCTATATGCATCTATCTTATTACTTATACTAAATGAGTTTGTATACGATTTTTGTCTATTGTTTATTGTTTAGTGTGTTTGTTCTGTAATAATTGTCTTGTAATTAATCTGCCCTTCAATTAGCACTTTGATTTGCTGATAAATATGTATCTGTAAACTTTATTATTGACCAGTGTGGGAAAATGGAATTCATTTGAAACAAGATTTATTATTTCTAACATCGCAATAAGTTTATTTGTCAACATTTAAACTCATTGCTACAAATAAATATAATTGCATCATAAACAATTCGTGTTACATAACTACATACATGCAATTATTTATTGTGTTCAAAACCACTGCCTTTTACGTCTATATATTAATAAATTAAATCAGCATAAATAATACAAATAATTTGTGTAACTTAATTTTTAATTAAGATGTTCTTGATATGTTTACTTCAATATCGAATTATTCTGCGTTGTAAATTTTATTTTGATAAAAATTCCTTTCAAATAAATAAGGTCTTCGTTGATATAATTTTCCAATAGAATACAATTGATATTATTTATAGAATTCGAATAACTAACTTGTTTCAAAAACGTTCTTTACCTACAAATATGAGTATAAAAACAATCAAGAAAAACACCCAATTATGCTAAGAAGAAAAAAAGGTAAAATTTACTAACCAAATGACTACGCATGACATGCTTTTCTTGGCAAACTTTATAAAGCATGGTACATTGCAACTTACAAAGCAAGATCGTCCGAACTTTCCCGAAGTCTTGCGTTTAAAGTATTACGGACTTGACTACAAAAGATCCTTGCTTGGTGGTCTTTAAAGCCAACAATATGCATATTAAACGTTTGGGAGAACCGTGTAAACCATATAAGAGTACTGTTTTCCAGAAAGAATTGCAGCTTATAAATTAGTTTCAGTACGATTTCTTGATTTATGAACTAAATAGTTGCATTTTTACCCGAAAGTTAAAAAAATACCAGTGTGATTTCTATCAAAAAGTAAACCAACAAAAATACCGAACTCCAAGGAAAATTCCGAACGGAAAGTCCCTTTACAAATGGCAAAATCGAAAGCATCAAACGAATGAAAAAAAAATTTCATATTCCTGACTTGGTACAGGCATTTCCTTATGTAGAAAATGAAAAGATAGTAGGCGGCTGTCATTCAACAATATGGTAACTTTATTTTCACAAAATGATCTTCTTTGGTACCACTAGGCCAGTCAAAATCGAAATCATTCCTAACAAACCTTAAGATATTTCCTTTAAAACTTTAGAACAACGGTCTTTTATTGATTATTGAAGGCTGGACAGTGCTCTAAAGCGTTTTATAACCCCTCCTTTTTGTCTGTCGTTAATAGTTGTCTCATTGTCAAACAGCAAAAACACAATCAAAAATACGACATAAAAATCCCGTATTGTTGCCTCGGACATAAGGCAAAGTATCTCATTATGTTGAATATCAAAGTATCTCCTTATGTTGTATCTCAAAGTATCTCCTTATGTTGTGTCTCAAAGTTGTATTTTCATTCAATTTTTGCAAGTTCTGTGTATTCACTTAAACATTGATGCTGATTTTATAATTTTATTGCGATGTAAAAGCGTCGACCGAAGCACATTTTGTATGAAGCGCGGAAGCACTTCATTCTAACAATTTGCACACAATCAACGCTTTTGCAACTATATAGGATTATGAAAAGAAGCATTTTATTCTTATAATTACATTTTATACTATAACCATGAAATTCAGAGTTATATCAAGCTTTTCGTTTATTTTTCTATGCATTGTTTTAACATTATCACAAATAGCACATTCATCCATAGCTGTTTTATACGGAAATGAAATATGCTATTGGAGTGCCTCGCGATTGTTGTCAGCCAATCACAAAACGAATCAAACATCAATATAATCATATGACATAAAGGGAGTTTTGTTAATAAAGTTCGCCTTGTTGTAAGTATAGTGCTATACACTTTTTTCAATATTTGTTTACTTTTGTCTTTCAATTTGTGAAGGGTTCGCAACGCCATTGAACTCTTTTGACTAAATTTGACAAAAGATGTGCGGCAGATTACTGAAAGACAACTGAAATTGTAATATTCCAAGACAAAATACAAAGACTGTCTATTTCCAAAACTCTTTATTTGAATTTTAAATCTTTGGCGTCATTATAAATAAAGATAACAGATATAATCTAAGACAGGGATGAGAAAATACGGTAAAACGTTGGGAGCTAAATGACAAAAAAAAAAAAAAAACGTTAAAGATTAGGCAGTAGTAACCTAGGTTTATTAATATTTCTAAATTAATAAACTGGGAATTTTTTAAAGAATATTCCATATATTATGCCAGTACCGACACGCACTAGATACTAAGCTAATAATACCTTCGGGGATTAACAATCCATTAGCTTTGATATCACACCAGTGCTAGTAAATGAAAAAAATACGCTTGATCAATTTCATGCCTCATAAGAGTTTTTCTGGATTTACCTTCACTAGAAGTTGTTAACCGATGTTCCATCTAATAAATCAATTAGAAACAAAAGACAAGGTAACAAACAAAATTTGGGGTAATCACATATATTAACCCCAAAGAGAGCGAGACCGGGTGATTCGGAAGAGTTAGAGTCACCTGCTAGGCTTGTATCACCCGTCATTGGAAACTTCACTCAGTGAACAAGTCACATTCGGGAAAACGAAATAATCGTTAAAATCACCGTTTCTAGTATCTAAAAAACGAAGACTTTAAAAACATAATGAGTTAGAGTGGCTTTTATGTATTGATAACAATACCGCAGTTTTCTACTAATATTCAGTCAGATCTTTGTTATGAACAACTAATTTGATTTAATCGTACTTGGAAGCAATTATTGCAGGGCACGACAAACTTGATAAATATTAACAATCTGCTGTTCTTTGAACTAACTAGTGGTTTAAACATAGTAAAAGATTTTACGATGTTTACAATTTTTCGTTACTTTTAAATACAAGATGATTTTAATAGGCCAATAAAACTCTTTAAGCAACGATTGTCGCCATATATAAGATAATAATAAGCAACGTGACATAAACATCATATGAATATCAAGTAATAAGATAAGATTAAGCAAAAATTTCCCTTTCAAATCAAACAAATATTGACAATGTGAAGGCATGCCATAGGATGGCAAAAAATTAAGACAAGGTTAACTGTCCGACATCTGTATTGTAAATTATTAGATGAAATAAGGTATAAATAGACATGTAAACGGAAGTTGATACTAATAATCAAATACAAATTAAAGTGTTGTTAACTCAGATGACCGTTGATAAGCCTTTTGAAATTATTCAAATTAACAAATGATTAAACCCCCTATCCCCGGCCATGTGTGGCCTTTGTCACCCTTTTTTGAAATTAAGGTTCGAAATGCTCTTCAACTTCTTTGTTGATGTAAGTTCCGAATGTTTTGATTGGAGCGCAATCGATGAGTATTGTATAGACGAAACGCACGTCTGGCAAGCATGATATCTTGTAAAGAATATTAGATACATTATGTCAGTACCGTCGCAATCCTGTTTGATGAGTTTCGGTTTTAAACAAAAATTAGATGGCTTTCGAATAAATCATCCAGAACTCCATCTCATTGTAAACTTGCTTAAGTAACAGTTATCTTCTTGCATTCAGTGTCAAATATTTCAGCCTCATCATTATTTATATGTAGCAAAGGTTAATTCACAGAAGCCTATTTTTTGCAAAACTTATTCAGTAGTTGATCCAGGAAGTTTGCAAAGACGAATGGTCAAATGCAATTAGGGGAGGGATTAAGGACGAAAGATTAATCAATTACACAACATTCGGGACTGCGATCAAATCTGTTTACAGGTACATTTCTTACTAGTATTTCTGAAGTATTGGACATATTTTCAATCATTTATGTTTTGATATTAAGTAACAGAATTTAAAAGATACAAATAAAGAGATATTGATTAAACGTCAGACGGGTCAGCAACCCAACACAATAAATTAACATCAGAGATATCCACTAAATTTGCGATATCGACTATTGTCTATCAGAAACACAACTTGGCTTGCTGGACTTTGAAAATTGGAATAAAGTGAATACTTGCCTAACCTCATACTCTTTGATAGAACTTGATATTAAATTGCATCTCAATAGTATATTCAATTGTTGTAATGAAACCATTGCTGATGACAAGTTAAATGACAAAACTATATGCACTTGAAATAAGGTATTATTGCATTACACCAGTTCATACAAGCATTAATCAAAAACAAAAAAAGGTAAAGAACACCGAACTCCAAGGACAATTCAAAACGGAAAGTCCTTTAGCAGATGGCAAAGATCAAACGCTCAAACACATCAAATGAGTGGAAAACAACTGTCATATTCTTGAATTGGTACAGACATTTCTTATGAAGAAAATCGTGGAATTAACCTGGTTTTATAGCTAGCTAAACCTCTTACTCATGATACTTGAATACAGTATATTGTGTATATCATAAGGCTATTAAATATATACGTATGTGTACTAGCATGAGGGCATATTGTCTCTTTGATGTTCTGTAGTTATCTCATGACATTAACATCTCGTTCAAACTTGATTTCAAATCGGAAAAAGTATGGGCCGTATACCCCGTTCACACTATGCCTTTTTAAACCGGGTTCGACCCGAATTAGTTAATCCGGGTTAAATTTAGGTAGTGTGAACGCCTTAACCCGGGGGCGAACCCGGATTAAAATTACCCCTCATTTGAGGTGGAGTTAATGTGGGGCGAACCCGTGTTAACTACCTCACTTCTATATGTGAACGCAAAGTGAAGTTAATGTGAGGTTGTTGCTATAGTGACGTTTGCTTAAATAGGTCTTCAATGTGACGTAACAATTACATGAAGTCACATATTGAATGACGTCATATTTTGATAGACGTCCAGTTACCGTATTTACTGGGTCACGAATTATATAACCCATATTAAATTAGCGGCAGCAAGAGGGATATAAGTGTATTCATCTATGTTGAAAAATCTGCATAATGACAAACGATGAAACCTATAAGATTTCCGTGGCTTTTACGTGGCCGAAATATTGGTGCAGTTTGGATAAAGTGACGTAAAACACGGAAAGCTGTTGATGTGGAACTCCTCCGAAGCGATCAGGAGTACGTTAAAAAAATCAGAATTCGAAATAATGCATTTGTGATGAAAAAGAAAATGTAAATATGTACAGTGGACAGTGGACAGATGCGGGTTACAATTTGGTGCTTCATTTTCTATTTCTGTTGAGAGGGAAAATCCCAAACTGGTTTAAATTTTTATTAAGTGTGAAATGGGGTAATTAATTCGGATTAATTATCCCGGGTTCGACCCGGAGCAGAATTCATAGTGTGAACACGGTAGTAGTTATTTAAAAAAAAAACACCATACAGACTGATACATAAAATATTGATTGCAACGATATTCTATATAAGAACCGTTGTACACATGTAATGTATTATTTAACAATTAATGTTATCCAACATATATCAAGATGATAGTTTAGTCTTAACAGTTATAAAAGTTATCGGTGCTTACGGGTCCACAATTTCTATAACCCTAAAGCCTAAAAATATTATAATTCTTATGTAAGAAATTTGATAATTTATCGATTAATTTGAATAATTGCTTGTGTAACTGGTCATTTTTGTTATTGTTGACTGTTTAAGTGAACGCATTTCAGCATGTTTAGTAGGAATGTTGAAAAGGTAAAAAGTTGAACGTACAAATGACGAGCTCAAAGCGATAAAACTAATCACTTTTCCCTTTTTCCGTTTTTTTTTCTTCTATTTTTTATTGCTTGGTTTCTTTTTCGGTTTTATTATGTTATTCAGTGTAGTAAAAAATACGTTTCTATTCATGGTTGTTTCAACGGATATGATAGAAACATGAAAATAAGGACGACTGAAATTCTTAACATTTTTCATACACAGTACTGCCAACACAAATTGATGTATCGAGGATTATATCAAAGAAAATTTCTTTTCGTTTTGCAAGTAAATCGTACGTGATCTTCGATTTTTTTTTTAATTTCGTCTGTTTAAGATGCGTAAGTAGAATACTCAAAATAAGGTGTCATAACCTCTTTTCTATAAGTCCACCAAGGAGCATAATGAATCCTAACATCAATGTAATATCAAACCATAAACAATAGGTAAATGTAGAATTCAACTTGGTAGAAATTATATATAGTGATATGGATGTTACAGCTGTTTCAGAGAATGTACCTTTCAAAACTGTCGTTTGAAATTTATGTGTTTCTTGTCCCAAATAAATTGTTATGTAGTATGGTTTTTAAAATGGCTTACCTATTTCCGATAAGGGTATGATTATTCTCTCATAATTGTATACGGCAATATCATCCAGTGCTGTAAAGAACTGAGGAATTCGATAATGCCAAGTTAACAAGTAATGGATGTTTTCAAAAAGATAACAGTGATCAATGTCACAATAACAATGGAGTAAAAATGGAGTGTAAACCTACAAAACATCAGCTGAGTAAAACAATTCGAAAATGAAGGCACCGAAAAAAAGAGAGTATCATTACAATCGTGAAAAAATTTAAATGGAATATGGAGCAATCAAAACATGCACTGGAGCTAATAGATGCCGATAGTAAAATCTCATGTATTAGCTTGTATAGTTGGGTACTTAAACCAGTGTTATTGAGAAGCAATGTTTAGAAAGTTTTCAGATTCCAAATTCGTCACTCGAATATCACTTATCCTGATCATACATGACAGCATTATAATACATTAGCTTAGTTTGTTGGTTATGGGTTTGCTTTCGGTTGGGCTTAAAGTGCATTCTAACCTTCCCTTTCTTTGTATATTTTTTTTTTTCATTTCATAGCAGCCTTAATTATATGTGTTTAACATAAAAAGAATCAGATATTATTTGGAGCTAGGTTTTTCTAAAACCGGACATCACGGATATCGTCTGTTTTGTAGAAATAACAAGTAACAACACTACATTAAATGGTTTATATTAAATGTATAAACAAATAATGTAAACAAAATTGTTCAAACAGAAACGTTTGAAGGTTATAGTTTTTGCGTTAGTTAAACCGAAAAAAAAAAAACATAAAACGGAAAGTTCCTCCATCCAGCTGCTTTCCTTAGTTTCTCACCCATCTCCATGCTAGGATGAATACAATTCCAGAAAGAATTCCTCCGATTCCACCAACAATACATAGTCCAAAGGAGTAGTGAAAGTTGGAAGAATCAAACTTAAAGTCATTGTTGGAATATGTTGCAAAGACAATAACTCCGATTAAGGCGATTATTCCTGTAAGAAAATTATGTATTTGTTTAACTAATTCATTATGTTTTTAATTATTGCTCCAGAGAAGCCAAAGTTCCACGTTGACTAACTGAAATATTTTCATAGTTTGAATTACAAAGTCATACATATCTCAAAAAAAAAAAAGATTATCATACAATACTGAATTTCAATCCCGATCGAGATATGCCTTTTGACATAACTGTAAAGAATCTGTTGAGATAAACACAAGCGCTAGAGCACTTACACGAATACTGTTTTCATATATATGTCAAAGGGAATAACTTCAGAGAGAAAAAACCTATTCAGCAGATATAAACCTTTGAAACAAAACCATAAATGAAACATGATAATAGGAAATTGTTTCCAATGATAATTTATCATATCATTTATATTTTCATAAGCGTAACTCACCAGAAATATTTATTTGGTGCTGTAAATAGACTATATATAATAACTCTGTTATAAAATAATTTGTTTTTGTTTTTAATAAATACAAGATCTTTTTTGTGAAATAATTAAAAGTTCAATAGCGTTCTCGCTGAATATATGAACACAATAAAAGAGTTAAGTTTAAAATGACGACAATTGTTTTGTCACCAGCTTTCCAAAAGTTTCATAGACCAAAAAGTTAATTTGAGAAATTATTCTTTGGGGCTTGAACTTATATTAACGTTACTACGAGTTGGCCCTCGATGACAAATATTTTACCGAGGGCAATAAAGAAAGTAAAATATCTGCATTTATGCGCCAACCATAAGTAAAATCAATATAAAAAATGACTATTTTAATACGGTAAATATTTGTTTATAACTACCTACAACGTACATTGCAACAGTCAAAACCAATTATGACGTTGCCGATAAGCTGACTGACATATACCACATATTGGTGCTTTAATCGAGGTATTCACCCCAAGTATTTGAATTTTGTTATACATGTTATTTAAGAATATTATAACGAATTTAATTTCAAAATATTACTTCGAAAATCATTTCAGTAATTGTATACCTGCCATCATGTTAAGTAAGCCTGTAACAACAAACAGCTTTCTGTGTTCTTTAAATAAAAACACTTTCAGGAAAGCACATACTACGGCTGCTATTAAGGCTACTAGTGCAAGACATTCCAGAGCCTCAGCGGCTTTGAATTGGGCGATAGAGATTAGTGAACCTAAAAGTATACATATAATGATGTAATGTAACCGATGGTCCTTTAATTCTTATCCAGCTTTGTCTTCAAAACACATAATTGAATATATATAAACAAACCGTAATGACATAAAAAAAGGATAACAATTTTGAAAGTTTATTTAACATAAAAATGAACGAATGGTAAAAGCAACAACAAAACAAACCGAATAAACATCGCTATTTCATGTCACAATTTTTTCATGATCCTGTGTTGATTGTTTAAAAAGACTAGAATGTTTTATATTCGACACCAAAACCCGAAAGTAATTTATCAGTCAACGTTTTCTCAGGTAAATGGCCATTGTTATATTATAGTTCGTTTCTGTGTGTGTTACATTTTAATGTTGTGTTTTTGTTGTGTCGTTGTTCTCCTCTTATATTTGATGCGTTTCCCTCAGTTTTAGTTTGTAACCCGGATTTGTTTTTATCTCTATCGATTTATGAGTTTTGAACAGCGGTATACTACTGTTGCCTTTATTTGATAAAAAAAAAAAAATCACCGAATAAAATAATTGTTTTATCGATTACGCATTATGGAGTCGTAATAAATGTAAACAAAAATAAAATGTGCACAAAGGACTAAGATTTGTATACATGAACGCATTTGTTCAATACTTTCCTCAACAATATAAGTACACGAAACATGTCTGATGTGACTTTAAAACAAACTATTTTGAAAGGGAAAGGTCGAAATCTAAAACTCCACCTTCGAAGATTTTTGGGCATTTTTCCAAAAAATCTGTTTATGCATTTATATATTTTTCTAATTGGAGTAAAATTCTACAAAAATGTCATGTTAAACATTATTTATCTAAAATATTGTTTCCTATACTGATTCTCAAATTTCAAGCACATTATCGTAAACACTGTCTTACATATAATGAAATTTTAAATATTCTTAAATTTCTTTGTATTTATTGACGATATTCAAGGCGATATTTTTGCGCCTGTCCCAAGTCAGGAGCCTCTGGCCTCCGTTAGTCTTGTATGTTTTTTTTAAATTTTAGTTCATTTATATGTTTCGGAGTTTAGTGTGACGTCCATTTTCACAGAACTAGTACACATTTTTGTTTAGGGGCCAGCTGAAGCCCGCCTCTGGTTGCGGGATTTTCTCTCTGTGTTGAAGACCCATTGGTGGCCTTGGGCTGTTTTCTGCTCTTTGGTTGGGTTGTTGTCTCTTTGACACATTCCCTATTTCCATTCTAAATTTTAATATTATAATAGTATACAAAACACAACATAGAAAATTAAAACTGAGCAATCCTATAATATGAGCTAAGTAATCAATATTTAGCTCATTATTATTAAATGAATTCAGACTCGTGATGCAAAGAAATAAATGTATACACGTATATTACTTTCTGATTGTCTTGACGATTACTAATGAAATAATTTTTTTTTTTAAATACCATAAAAATGATAATACTGATAGCAGTCTTCAATATCTTTCGCTAAGGTCAAAGTTCAAAATACGTGTAGCTACAGTACAAGAATAAATACATTTTTCTTATGATATGAAGGAAATACCTGTCAAGTCCATACATATTTCCCTAGGCCTTCTTCTGCTGGACCACATTCTTTCCATAGTCCTATATGACCAATTGTGTCACCTACTGTATTCTTCATTATGTACCAATATGTTGTTGAAAATCCTATAATATGAAGAATCAACGACACAGTACTAATAATGCTCCCTCCAATCACCATAGGTGGAATTTCTGCTAAAGTCCCCGGCATCTTTTCTGATTTTGAGCGTCAGTGATGTTTCAAACCGCGTAAAAAGTATAAAGTATCACGTGATTTCAAGAAATCAAATAGTTACCTTAAATAGCGACCATTTGGTAGGGGAGATGGTAATGCACAGTAAATCAAAATCCAATTATTTCTTATCAAGTAAAGAATTTATTTAATCTTTATTTAACAAACTCCATTCATATCTGTTTATTGCCGGAAAAGCTTAAACGATTTATATATAAAAAAAAGACCATTTTTGTGTTTTTCTTTTCATTACTTTTAAAAACCTATTTATTGGTGAAGTTTATAGGTTTATTGGTCAAGTTTAGTGAAAAGGGACAACTCAACGTAACTAATGGTAAATTATCTTGTTTTATGCTGTTTATTTTGTTTATGATATAATCTGTTTTCCCTTTTGCAATTTTCAATAATGTATGATATATGATAAATATGATAATTACACCTGATAACATTAAAGAAATATATCAATAGAAAGTATGTGAAATATCCTAGAACAGCATTAAGGTAGTTATTTTGAGGCAAACAAGTTACCCTGTATGACAATAATTCACTATAGAGGACTCCTTTTAAATGATTAACCATGCTCCCCGTAAGCATTTAGATAAAAACAGTAACGGACAGGAAATTCAAATAATTTTGGTCATGTACACAAACACGATCATCGATCGTATAAAGGATAGCTTTTATCTTAATTGGTTGCTGGAATCATAGATATCAAATTTTCCAAAAGATTATTTGATAAAACAAAAAAAAAGAACATTTTTATTGAATCTCTTTCTATTCGTTTAGCACAAATTTATTAAAAAAAGAACCCCACTCAATTCAAAACATCCAAAGTCATTCCAATTAGGAGAATATAAAATAAGATTAATACTGACTTTATTACGTGCTTACCAAGCATACAACAGTTCATGAATGCCTCCAACGGTTTTCAAGATATGATTCAAGGTTAAAATTCTTGTTTTGGGGTTATGCATGGATCAATCTCGCATCGCCGTAGCTTAGTCTGTAACAGCTTTCTAGAAACAAGATGGATCCCACAAACTAATTTGTGTTTCGATTTTTTTTTTATAAATTAGATTGTAGGTACACTGTAAAGTGTAAAAAAGAAAAATGGTGCCTATATATTCAATGAAAATATTCATCATTGCGTCAACTAAGACAAGATCTAGCTGCGAAACCGTAGCTATAACGGACATCGGGATATTATTCGGTCTTTGCGGACAATAGACCATAGAGTCCACAAATACACTACAATATTCCATGGAAAATGGTCAACATATTCAAAAAATATCCCAATGAGAGCTACAGTCCAAAAGCCGTACAATTTTTAAACAATACCATTGTATAATGCACTGGTGACTGAGAACTTAGCTAGAAGTTACCAGAGTCATCATACGGTCACTTAAGTTCTTTATCTTTGTATATAGTAAACAAATAGAAATACCTTATATGCGTGCCGTAGATTTTGATGGTTTGATATCAGTATGTAAATAAAGTGTACAATGTCAATGATATAACTTGTGTTGAATTAAATTTTACATTTAAATAATTTATTGCAGTAAAAATATTTGCTGAACACTTAGCTTACAAAGAAAAAGGTATAATAAAAGATTTTATTACATTGGTTGCAATGAATTACATTGATTTCCCAGTGAAATAAAAACCGATAATTTCATATGTGAAATAAACGTGGTTATTTCACTCCTCTGACGTCATACAACAATAGGCGTTGTCAAGATGTCGATAACGTCGGATCAAAACAAATTGTAAGTGCGTAGAAAAAGATATAGTCCTCACATTTTCTACTTTAATTTCATTAAAAAGCCCTTTGCCAATATAATAAAAAGAATAACTAATCAAAGAATTCAAATATCGAAAAATAATCAACTCGTGACAGAACAACACTGATAATTAACTCATGCGCTACGCACATTCGTGAATTAATGTGTTGTTCGGTCACTCGTTGAACATTTTTCACTATTTGAATTCTTCGATTAGTTATTCTATAAGTATATGGCAACTGAAGTTGTAAAGGTAACAGGTAGAAATTTTACACTAATTTAAAAATTATTTGTATTTGTTAGTTTTATTGAAAAGTTAATAGTATATTAAAGTCTGATCGATGTACTTTGGCTTTCTTTCTAGGTTTTCTAAACAGAAAAGAGAAAGAATGAAAACCTGTCAAAAGACTATAGAAAATGTCAGATTACAGTTTTACAAGGGGATTATAGTAATTTTTCGAAATGTTATTGATGTGTTAACTATGGCGATTAACTCATACATGTAATACAAGTCCGAAGTAACCTCTAGAAAAATGTTTTTAATCCTTATAATTCTTCACATAAACATTTGCGACTTTTAATAAACATCTTATTTACTTTGGCATCTATTTACCGTAACTAAGGTGTGTGCCGCCATATTTAGAAGCTAAAGGTAACAACACCTACCTCAAAAAACTACATTTTAATGATATATAATTCAAATCTGAAACCTACAAGTAACGAAATAACATTCAGCTTGAGAATTTTCATTCGTTTGACGTTATGTTTTGCCATGACATTAATGCGCCAAGATCATTCACAAAATTTCACTGAATTTTACTTTTTTATAGTTTTATTCCTTTTTCAAAGCTCTGATGCATTATTTCTATTTCTGTAGTGTTTTATTTTCAATGTTTCTTATAACCTCTGGATCCCATGCATGTGTATCGCACATCAATAGGTTACGAAAGAAGTTTCGACAACATCGTTTATCGAAGTGTAAACCAACGGAAACAATTTAAACGGCCAATCGCATTGAATATGTTGAAGCAAGTAATATAAGGTACATTAATTATTCAAAAAATATAAAAAAAAAAAAACCAAAATATCCACTTCCAAAGGAAATTAAAAACGGTAAGCCCTTTTATAAAATCAAAAGCTCAAACATATCAAACGAATGAAAAACAACTGTCATATTCCTGACTTATGTCTTATTAACACTTAAAGAATATCGCACATTTTAAATTTGTATCTATTCTAACATTTTTTGTTAAATTAGTATTTTAAATCTTATTCATACTAGACGAAAATTCACCAGAAATTATCACAAATCCCAGATTCAAATATCCGATTGAATAACTTCACCATGTACAAATGCATAGTTGTATGTGCATTAAGTTGGTCATTTTGTGTGCCTTGCGGAGATTTCATGTCACATGTTTATTCTTGTTCATACTTAGTTACACTTTCTTCAGTACAGCATCATAAATGTTTTAATCGTTATTACTACTTTATAGATACATCCTAAAGTTTAGGTTAGCATATGGTTAAAAGGAGGTGTCTACGACAATATAATTAAGTTCATGACTAAGGTTAATGAACATTATTAGGTCATTGTAAACCAGTGTATGAATACATCCTTGCGCGAGCCCAACAAAAGCGCAGAGGTAGGTTGTTTATGCTCCCATAACTTCATTGCAGTTTCATTGTTTATATGAATCATTAAAATATTCTGGGTTGAACGAGGCAATTGGTTGCAGATATAGGACTTTTATACACATGTTAGGTCAAAGAAGAGTGAGCAGTCGACCCTCCTTATTTTTGACCTCACCAGACAATCGTTTTAAATATAAATTATTGAACATTATTTTTATACAGATAAAGGCCAACCACGATCATTTTATATTGCAAATACTGAATTAACAAATATTGCATAACATTTGGTTTACAAGCAAAAATTGATAGCTTTTCAAATTATCTTTATGACATACTCAATTGAGTCCACCAAGGCTGTTAAATGATGTAAATGGGCTCTTTAAATTTGTTGTTGTTGTTGCATTTTGCAAAATAAACTTGCAGCAAGAGATCCAGATGTAGCTTAGAAATCGAATATTTCATACAGAAATAACAGATCATCATGCAGTCACTGAACTTTATATAAAGTCTTCATGAATCAATGCAAATATTAGCCTGGGTATTGCCAGCCAAATGCTGGGATCACTAAAGGCACCACAGGATGAACACATATCATCTCTACAGTTAAGATGAATACAATTTACGCTAAACAAATTTGTTACTAAACAAACAAGCATATCGTTCAATGAAACCAACTTCTCATGCAACATGCTTGTACCTTGATCCCTCAAAATAAATGTTTTCTCTATAAATGTACAAATCATACGTTCAAATATAAGATAAAATTAAAAGCACTTATAGGATTACATATTCATTATCAGCTTTGATTTTTCCCTTATGAATTTTAATATTAAAGCAGTGTTATAGTTTTTTGTGAACTATAATCATGTAAAAAGAAATTGTTTTCAACTTTTACTGTATGGTCGGAAAACAAATTAATGGAGGGAATGTTCCTTCTATGTTCGTATTTCTGTAATGCTAAGTGGCGTTTTAACCGTACATATGTGTATGTTCTAAGGCAGATGCGATGGGAGTAGTTGATTGCACCTGAGAGCGCAAGATAGTAAACTAATTGAAGCTTTTCAAATCCTTATTACTTTTATTGACAAAGAACAGATTAATATAATCTGGACACTTTAGAGCAGAAGGATCACTTTTGATATCACTGTGACATCATTGACATGTATAAGTTTACGTACTTCAAGTGTGAAGGGAATGGTTCAGAAATACAATGTATAGGGTATATTACAAGGCACTTCAAATTGTATGCAAAGCAATAAAACAAATAACAATTAAATCAAAATAAAAGAAAATAAACACATAGAAAATTTATACATTTAACTAATCAAAACGGCTAAAGCAACTTCAGGCAGAAACCCTTCCTTAGATCGTATCCAGCCAGCCAAGTTAGCTTAGTCATTATGACGCCATGAGGCTTGCATGTAGAGCTTTACGTGCTTCGCACCTAAGACAAGCAACCCGTCCTAAGCCGACCTAATCGTAACGTGCATGGCACTCAGACAGACAACCCGTCTTCGGCTGAATAATTCATATTCAAATATTAGTATTATTTCACTTAGATAAGTTTCTCCAAAATGGTAAGCAAAAATAAACCTTGGAAAATCATCGCAAACGTCAAATAGATAAAGGAACTCAAATGTCCGTTTTGCTCAATATATGAATACTAAATAGAATAAATCAAATAGAAATCAAACATAATCAAGCAAATAAACGCAGCCTGAAATGAATTAGTACTGAAAAGGGAAATAATTCATACCTATTACACATGCATATTTTTTGATAAACTAAAACAAAGATAAGAGCAGTAGCTTTACTCAAAAGATACAGTTTGTAACAAAATATTCTTTGCTCTTACCTTAGAAAATAATACAGACAAGATCTTAAAAAGGAAGCTTAATTGGCAGTTTTTGCCGTTTTGTACATGTGTTCGTCATCGTCCATTGTCCGTTCACTTTTTCAAAGATCGTCACCTCTAGAACTACTATGCAAAATGTGACTGAACTTGAGCACAACCATCATTGGGGTATTTTATTTAAAACATGTGTTAGATGTCCCGACTGCCAACCAACATGGCTGATATGCTCAAAAATGAAACATAGGGGTCAAATGCAAGTTTTGTCTATTAAAAAAACTCTATAGATAGAGAAAACTGTTACACAACTTTATGTAGGAATTATTGCCTTAATTGCCAGATTTTACAATTTTTGCCAATTATCTGTAAAATTGTAAAGGATAAACATAATGGTAATTAGCAGCAATGATTAGCTAGATTTTCAAAGGTTGACATAGCCGAAAAGATGACGATTTTTACCGTTTTTTGGATTTTTTTTTTCGATCATCCTGAAAAAAATAACTATGAAAGCAAAAATGCTTCGAAAGACAAGGTATACATAAAAGATAATAATGCTGAAATCGTTGGTTAAATCGTAATATGATTAAGTGCCCTTAAATGGACATCGTTACGATTTTTTGTGCTTTTGCCAATTACATGTATCATGAACATTTTAGCAGATAGATAGAAGCTTTAAAAGCAACAAAAACAACAGAAAGACAAAATCAGCAATAGGTCAGCATAAACGAGATAAATTTCTCAGTTGTCTTTGTGATTTGTGCAAAAACTACAGAAGATAGAGAGAAAGTGTAAACAAAAAAAAAAAGATTTTCGTCATGAATAATTTTTTAGTCTTCTATAGTGAAGAGTGTCCATTGATGAAAATCAACATACATCTAGGTGAGCGGCACAAGCTCTTAAATGGATTCAGTTTTTTTTTTTTTTTTTTAATTCATGGGACAAAAGAGAATTTTGAATAGTCTGCGGATTGAAAACTAAAAAGTTTGTGATTTAGTTTTGAATAATTTTTGGATCATTTGGCATTTCAATTGCTGAATATCTTTTTATACAATAAGTTAGCATTAGTATAAGTATGTATGGGCAATAACGATTTGGTATTATCTCGCATTACATACAATGATAAGTAATATCACGCTTAAATAGATCAAGATATGACTTTATCACGTCAAACACACTGATATGGCAAAACCATGCCAGCCGTACAGTGACTTTGGCATCAGCACATTAACATAAATGGTATAAAACAACATGACAATATCTAGCTAAACAATCCGTTATTTCATTTTTTCAGAAATGTACCAACAAGTCATATAATACAATAGCTGAAGCTGAAATAAGATTTGAATAAAAAATATAATAAATCAATAACTTCAAGCTGCTTTATGAACAAAATTACACAAATAGATTCGCAATTATTGTCACGGTCATAAACTCATCATAGATACCAGGATTACACTTTCTTCATCAGACACACGTTTCGTTAACAAAAGACTCACCAGTGACGCTCGAATGAAAAAAGTTTAAAAGGCCAAATTAGTACGAAGTTGAAGAGCATTAGGGACTTAAAATTAAGAAGGTTTTGCTAAATACAGCCAATGTGATCTATTCCTGGGGTGGCAAAATCCGTAGTAACATGACCATAACAATAATAACCCATGTCAACAGAGACGGGCTGACTTCTTGGCTGGTGATACTCTCAGGGAAAACACACCATTAGACATTTGAATAAACAAACAAATCAGTCTATTTCAGTTATTTTGGTGTAAATATTCATAAAACGAAATTTCGCCATGTTATCATCCTTGGCAAATAAACAAGCTGACTTCATATTTATAAAAAAGAAGATGTGGTATGATTGCCAATGAGACAACTCTTCACAAGAGACCAAAATGACAGAGAAATTAACAACTAAAGGTGACTGTACGGCCTTCAACAATGAGCAAAGCCCATACCGCATAGTCAGCTATAAAAGGCCTCGAAATGACAAATGTAAAACAATTCAAACGAGAAAACTAACGGCCTAATTTATGTACAATATAATGAACGAAAAACAAATATGTAACACAGCAACAAACGACAACCACTGAATTGCAGGCTCTTGACTTGGGACATGCACAGTCATACATAATGTGTCGGGGTTAAACATGTTATTGTGCGCCCAACTCTCCCCCTAACCTGGGACAGTGGTGTAACAGTACAACATAAGAACAAAGTATAAAAATCAGTTGAAAAAGGCTTAACTCATCAGATGGATACAAATAGAAATACATCTAACAAAACACAGAGTGGACGTGGCCGGGTACTTGTACATCCCAACAACAAAAAGACACCAAGTTCAGATCTGAGAGTACTCGCAGTTACTGACAGCTAGTTCAAAGCCAATAACAACTAATAAAAAATCATGCATCTAAGACTAAATTGTCAATCAGTCCTTATCCAACATCCAATGGATTTAGTGTAAAGACGTCATGCCCAGTCAGAGAAAAACATGACCTTGTATATGTGCAATGCCAAGATACAGGAATCGACAAATTGTAGAGCCATGAATGTGCATATGTATATAACAATATTATTTAGTTTGCTTTTAATTTACTGATAACAAAATCAATATTAATACCAATAAAAACAATATTCAAAGATCTAATTACAGTGATGAATTGTATATTGAATATGTTTGCTTCCGGCGTCAAATGTAAATACTAGGCGTTTCAGGCTTCTGGTACACCTACGAATGTCACAAATTAGGTAAAAAACATTTTAAGGCGAAAATGTGAGGTTTTTGTTTTATTATTATTATTGAGGAATATAACAAAATTAATATCATTATATGATTGATAGAACGGAACAGCCAAAAAAAAAAATGTCGTGTGTGCATGTATAAGGCTTTTACGGTAAAAACAAAATCCGTATTTGTCATATAAGAATCAAAATAATTCATAACAGTTGATGTACCCAATGCAATTTCACATAGGAATAAGATTGAGAATGGAAATGGGGAATATGTCAAAGAGACAACAACCCGACCAAAGAGCAAAGAACTCCTTTTATGGCTAGAATTGTGCCACTTTTAGTATGATTTTTCTTTAAAAAACATATCCTAGGCTTAAAATTTATATTCACTACTATTTTTTCGAATGTTAAAACACTGGGCTATGCGGCATATTTTCAACATTTATATGCCTCGAACTTCTAAGAGTATAAACTCATTCTAATTTCTGTACTACCCCTTCCATCACTTTGGGTCTTCCTTAGAATTTAATTTGGTTGATTTTCTTGTGAATTCATACTGGTAACATTCCAAAGTTGTGTCTGTACGAGATGAACCATAGCGATGATATATGGGAACAAGTAGGTAAACAAAACAAAACATCTATAAATATCATTTTTCCCCCAAAAGAGGCGTGGTTTGTAAAAGAGATTTATTTACACTTGGAAGAATTTGATGAATTTCAACATAGAAAACCAAACACTGTGAAACACGAACCCTACCAAACACTGGGGTGATCTCAGGTGCCCCGGAAGGGTAAGCTGATCCTGTTCCACGTGTGGCACTCGTTGTGTTACTCATGTTATTAAATATCTGTTAGACTGGATGTTTTGCTGATTTACAAGTAGATATTACCCTGTATCTCTTATTACTGAAAATGACAGTACCAAGTCGTTACTGTTTATATGATGTCTGACACCCTGCTGTTCTCGACGTGAGTTTACAACTGATTCTCCAATAAAAGTCAGATTTGTTTATTTTCATTTCCTCTCAATTAAACTCATATGTAGACGATTCCAGAGCGTCAAATTTAAAGGCTTGTGAGTGTTCTCTAACTTAAATCATACTTAATGAAAAACAGTTCTATTTGGAGACATGATTCAGCCACCCACCGTCCTTCTGCCACATATATTGCATAAAGCGCACATTTTCACACTGTACTTGTATATAGTTGATATCGATTCCTAAATAAATGTTACCTCTTAAGTCAGCGGTGTTAACAGTTCTACAACATATGTTCCCATATTCCAATTCTAATAAAAGAAGTTGGAAATCTAATCATAGGATTAAACAATAGCCTGTATAACTGTTCATCTTCGTCATTGTTGACTGTTTATGTAATATTATTTCAGCAGTTTATTTATTAAGAAGGTAAACATTTGAACGGACAAATGACCAACACAAAGTGCTAACAATATTCCTTTATCTATTCGGCTTTTGTTTCTGTTTTGTATTGTTTGTCTCGTTTTTTTGTTGTTTTTTTTTTTATTGTTGTTGTTATTCAGGCTGTTAACAGTACGTTTCTATTTATGGTAGTTAAAACCAAGAATAAACAGGACGACAAAAAACTTTACCTTTTAGAACACAGGCACGTGCTACCAACACAGGTAAGTGCTGTAAACAGAGGAAAATGCTTCCAACAGGGTTTAGTGAACGGAAGAACATATCGATGAAATAGATTTTTCGGTATCTTCTTGTAAGGAGTCAATAGCGGTCATCGGAACTCATCTCGTCTGATATAGATGGGTACATTGAATCCATTATGATTTGTGAGTTACCCATTTTCCCGTATTTGGTAATGAAGATATTCAATGAATTTAATATTTAACAAAGTACACATTTTCTATATGTTGGTATGCATACTTTTGAAATACCACGAAATCAATCATTCACGTAAGTTCAATGTTTTGAAATTGAAATCACGACAATAAATAAGTCCACAGTATGCAAAATATAAAAACTATTGCCTATCATTTCATAGAATTGATTTAATAGGTCAGCTTGGATATAACATATTATAGCATCCAGCCGTGATAATTCCATATATTTGTCTGCCAGTCAAGATAATGCCATGTAAATACAATAAAACAACAACATCATTGTCTGCCAGCCGTAAGACTGCTGTATAATTATGTGTAGGGTGAAACAATAACATATAATCTATTGTATACATGTCATACATTTATATACTGCCTAAACATGATTATTGTTTCAGGAATACGTTTGTAAAGTTAAATAAAAGACAAACAACTACAAATGTATCAAAAAGGTTGAGTAAAAATGGAAAATGTTTGTTCTTTGACGAATGGGTAAAAAGCTACTTGTTTTTTTCATAAATGATATCATAGATGAAAGAGGTCAAATTTCAGAAACATATATACTTTCTAAACAAAAAAATAAACAGGATTGGATCAGGCAGATATCTTGCATTAAAAAGCAATACCAAATCATTGCCTTGCCACAATAAGTCAAGATAATTCAATTAAAACCAAAGTTAATATTCATCAAACTATAAATAATCTAAAATCCTGCTTAACAAAGACATCAATTCTAAAATGAGTACAAAACATATTTATAACATTATTATAAACTATTGACGATTTTAACTTTAAGAAAATATCAATTTCACCCACCTTAGCAGCAATATACCAACTTCACCTGCATATGGGATATACATTTCCCAACTCATTCGGTATTCAAGAGCTTGCAGCTGCTGCTCAGACTTTGTAAAACGTCACCGGTGTCTGAGCAGAAAGTTGATGAACAAGGGTTATGTCAAAGAACGTCTCGTCCTTTTTCTAAAAAAGTACATCGGAAGATACCAAAAACTTGTTGATAAATATTCCGTATCAATTTTAGAAATCATACACGATGGTCTTGAAGTACAGATTATAAGTACTGACGTTGTTTATCATCTTAATTACGTGTTATAGTGTTCTTTTATTTGTCTTTGTAAATTGTTGCTTTCACTGTTTAGTGTATTTTCTGGTGGTGTCCATTGTGTTATTGTTCTATGGTAGATTTCTTTGTTTGTTTTTAAAGTGATTGAGATTATAACACAATATTGACTGCTGCACCCCTATTTTGACATTTTTACCTATTATGTCTTTGTATTTTGTTCACACATTGTTGTCAGTATAATGGAATTTTATGCGACTGTCACACATGCGAGAGGTTTAGCTAGCTATAAAACCAGGTTCAATCCACCATTTTCTACATAAGAAAATTCCTGTACCAAGTCAGGAATATGACAGTTGTTATCCATTCGTTGAATGTGTTTGATCTTTGATTTAGCCAATTTGATTAGGGACTTTCCGTTTTGAATTTTCCTCGGAGTTCGGTATTTTTGTTATTTTACTTTTTACAGCAAACCAGATAAACCAATAGGAGATATAACTTGGGAAAAATTGTTTGCCAAAAACTTATATTTTAAACTAGGAAATTGTTTTAACTTTATTTTCCCTACTTACCTGACAATAAATTGAAAATGTTTAGGTAGAAATTAATTCATCTTATTCTTCCATGCAATGACTTATTAGTAAAATGGAAAATACTCTCAGATAATGCATGTAATCATTGTAATATAAAAGAAGATTATCTAGCTGTATTGCAGAGCGATTGAAGTCTATCTTGTCACTTTTAATAAATAATGATCAAACAATGTTTATTCCTGGAAGATATTTTGGTGAAAATACTAGATTAATTTATGATATTTTATTGTATACAGTAGAAAATGACATACCTGGTATTCTCCGCCTTATTGATTTTAAAAAGGCGTTTGACTCAATTTCTTAGAGTTTTATTAAAAGCGTATTGGACTTCTTCAATTTTGGACCATCTATTAAACATTGGATCGTTACTTTTTATACTAAAATTCAATCTGCAGTAACTCAAAATTGCCATCTCTCGGAATTTTTTGAGATTCAGAGAGGCTGTCGACAAGGGGATACCCTGTCACCGTATATATTTTTACTGTGTGCAGAGATACTTGGTATACTTATACGAAATAATGACCAAATTAAAGGAATTACTATAGATGACTCAGAGTATCTTATCTCACAATATGCAGATGATACTTCTCTTATACTTGATGGATCACCAGAATCTTTGGATGCATCTCTCCGTACTCTAGATAAATATACAGATTTATCAGGTCTTAATATAAATTTAGACAAGACAAAGGTTGTTTGGATTGGGAAGAAAAAGCTTAGCCAAGAAAAATGTGTGTTAAGTGGGGATTGGAATGGGGTTCCAGCAGATTTACACTTCTTGGAATAAATTTTTCCGTGGATCTTGATGAAATTGGAAATTTAAACTATGACCCAGGATGAAAGAAATCGAAAATACTATAAAAACTTGGACAAACCAAATACTCTCCCCAATTGGAAAAATAACAGTGATAAAAACACTTATTATATCAAAATTAAACCATTGATTCCGAATAGTAGAAAGCTTAAATATTTTACTGACAAAATATTCTCCTTTATCTGGGATGACAAACCAGATAAAGTTAAAAGAGAAACTTAATCCAAACCACACTGTTCAGAAGGTCTAAAAATGATAAATATTGAAACAACATAAAAGGTTTAAAATTAACCTGGATAAGAAGAATTAATAAAAATAATTCAAAACTTGTGAAACTATACCTCTTTTCAGAAAATTTGAATTTTTTGGAAATAAAATTTCTGGGTCCATATAAAAAGCTGAAAAATCCATTTTGGAAAGAAGTATTTGATGCTTGGAATGATCTTCAAAATATTCAAGATAAATCTCAAATTAACACATGCAATATATGGAAGAATGATGAAATAAAGATTGGTAATCATTCAGTTTCATATAAAGAATGGACTAAAAAAGGGATTTGGCTGATTAATGACTTGTTAGATAAATGTGGAAATTTCATGATTTTTGATAACTTTAAAAATGTATACAATATCAAAACTAATTTCCTTACATATCAAGGCTTAATTTCTGCAATAAAAAAGTATTTAAAAGAATATAATATACGTCCCAATGACTTAGTGAGAGAAAATGGCCCCGTTTTTGCCCTCAGTTATTAAAATATTTTTAAATCCCCGAGAGATTCAAAAGATTTGCATAATATTTTAAATAGTAAAAAGTCAAACCTTAAACAGAAAAATGGTCTTTAATTCTCAATACAAACTACAATTGGAAAAATATCTATATATTGCCCTTTTATATTACCAAGAATTCTAGATTGCAGTGGTTTCAATACAGAATAATACATCGAATTTTGGGCACGAATTAACTTCTCTTTGAAATAAAAGTGAAAGATAAAATAAGTGTAGTTTTGGGTGTGGAGAGGTAGAAACAATAGAACATATATTCTGGACTTGTCCGTATATATCAAAATTTTATGGGAGGACCTTAACTCCTGGATATTTGAGAAGATAGAAATAGAACTAACTTTAAATATAGATTTGGTTTTATTTGGTATTCTAACGAAAAGCGATAAAAACGATATAAGAAATTTAATCTAGGTTTGTGAACTTTTACGTAAAAAATAAATTGTTTTCAACTTTTATCGGAAAACAACGTGCATATTTTATTGTTCCTCCTACGACGGTCGTTTTTCCCTCGTTCCGTACGTTGACAAGGTCTGGCGTTTTAGTTTGACCCGTTTTATGGATTATCCGTTTTGAATCTACCCTGGAGTATGGTATTTTTATCATTACATTTTCCTCTTACTGCCTGTTTTGATAGCTTCCTTCTGTGCAAGAGATCAGATTTTGACTAGGCTGCTTCTATGTTCATATTTTATATTGCTAAGATAATCCTCAGTACCAAAGTGGCTTTTCGACCGTACATATATGTATGTTCTAAAGGAGAAGGTATAATAGGAGTTTCTTTATACCCCGGAGGCGCAAACTAGTAAGCCTTTCAAATGTATGTTATTTTAATTGATAAAAAACAGATTAAAATAATTTGGACATTTTAGAACAGAAAAATAACTTGTAGTGTCATTATGACGTCTTTGACATGTGCTAATATAGTACGTATTTGGTCGACATTGCCATTTCACGCATAGTTTTGGAAACAAAAATATGAGCAACAGCTTTACAAAAAAAAAAACAGTTTCTAGCAAAACATCGGTTGCTCCTATCTTGGCCACAACCAACATTGGGGAACTTAATTTAAAACATGTGTTCGATTTCCCCAACTACGAATCAACATGGCCCATTTGGCTAAAAATAGAACATAGGGGTGAAATGCAAGTTTTGTTTATTTTCCTATAGAGCACTATTGAAAGAGAAAAAATGTCACACGACTTCTTGTAGGAGTTATTGCCCTTAATTGCCAGATTTTACATCTTTTTTTTTCATTTTTTCTTATTATCTTGAAAATTATGATAGATGATCATAAACGATATATGGCAAACATAAAATTAGCAAGACATGATCAACAAAAAGTTGACGAGCTGACATCGTCAGATGGCTCCTTAATAACCCTTCAATGAGGATTTTTACCGTTTTTGCCAATTATCTAATAGAAAACACTTATAATTTTTGAAAGCAAACATGATCTGTAAGGCAATATCTTCATATAAGTTGATATGGCTGAAATAGTTGGTCAACTTTTATATGAGTCAATGCCCTTAAATGAAAATTTTCATCATTTTTTTTTTTTTTTTGTCTCGTACATTTTGTTGAGAAACACCCGAACCTTATGTTGACGTTGTGTTTACGTTGATAGGGATTGTAATAGAACTTTTATTGTATCGTCATTCTGTATGTTGTTGTTACTACCTCAATGTGTCTAACGTACAAATATACATCTTATAAATAACTTTTGTTTCTTTCAAATATTATAGTGCCGTGACTGGTTTAACATGTTTACATAATTAAAAGAAACAAGTTCGGGACGCAGGGTCTCTCACAAAGCTTTTGTGGAGATTTGAAGATGTGAAATCTAACGACTCCGACAGATTGCATTAACAAATATGATTTACAGTAAAGCTATTGATTTATTACATCAGCGGTTCGAACAAACTCAAAAGATCACGCAAACAGACATGCAGACTCTGTTAGCTCTGACCGAACCCGACAATACAGAACATTGATGTCGCAGATTTAATAACAAGTCAAAAACGTTCATTCGAGGCCTTGAATCACTAGATGAAAGTATAGAATCGTATGGTGCATTATTCATATCTGCAATGCAAAACAAACTTATAATGAGAATTAGAGAAAATATCACACGTGAACATACATAAAAACACTGATCTATTGATAAACTCAGATAACGCTTACTAGTATTAGATGAGATAAGTATACTAGAAGCCGGACAAAATTTAATCTAGAATTAGATGAAACATTTTATAGCTCAGTATATCTTTCTAAAAATAACACACGAAACGACAACAACAAAAGCCACATAGAAGCGAGGTAGCCGTACACAAGCGGGAGCCGTGTATTTATTCCGGAGAGTCACATACTTCAAACACATGTATAAAAGTAATTGATCAGATAGATTGCCTGGAAATCCATAAGCAAAGGAAAGCTTGATTTAATTGTCTTGGCAACAACAGAGTTTCTGATTGTAGAGTCAAGGGTCATGTAAACAGTGAGGACGTAAACATCATACCACTATTAGTTCAAGAAAGAATCAGACTTCGTTTTCGGATACATTGAACTATGATCGTAACGATATAAAACTTACCTTATCAAAACAGCAAAGTATAATAAAAACCGCACCAGAAATGCATCGCACTACATATTCAAAAGTAGCTCTCAAGACCGCGATAGCTATGGTGCACTCGAACGCTCAAGTGGGTATGGACGCAAAGAAACACTTCGATGAAGGAACTCAGCTTTCGTCTATTACAGAGGGTTCAGCACAGAAACTAGAATTGAAACCACAGGGATCAGAAGTGATATCCATTTCTGGGTTTGGAGGAGGCAATAAGTCAGTTCGCAATTTGTAAAACGATAATACATTTGGTCGCACGGATGACAAAAGCTGTATATAGCTGAATGTGTTTATTGTTTCTGAAATAGCTTCTATAATACAGATATACACTACCGAGACAACTGTATGTAACTTACAGTACTTGCACTGATTGGTGTATCCACCTTCAGGACATGATGTGTTCTCCGTGAATTTGTTGATCAGAGCTGACCATTATTGGGATTTCATTGAGGATAAGACAATACGAGGCAACGTTTCTGTTTTGTATTGTTTGTCTCGTTTTTTGTTTGTTTGTTTGTTTGTTTGTTTTTTTTTTACATTTAGCCTGTTAACAGTGCGTTTCTATTTATGGTTGTGTCAACGGACATGTTACAACCATGAAAAAGGACGACAAAAATCCTTACCTTTTCTAAACACAGGCACTTGCTGCCAACACAGGTAAATGCTGCAGACACAGATAAGAGAGGCGATAGATACCAGAGGTACATTCAAACTCATAAGTCGAAAATAAACCGACAATGCCATGGCTAAAAAAGAAAAAAATACCAACAGACAAACAATAGTACACAAAACACAACATAGAAAACTAAAGACTAAGCAACACCAACCCCACCAAAAACTGGGGTGATCTCAGGTGCCCCGGAAGGGTAAGCAGATCCTACTTCACATGTGGCACCCGTCGTGTTGCTCATGTTATGACAAATCCGGTAACAAGTCTTATTCGGCAGGACACATTTGTAAAAAGGGGACGAGATTGTAGTTACGACATAAGGAACATATCCGCTATCATCTGTGAAACGGATATTCCATAACGGTCAACCAACTAGTGATGGGGTCCGTAAAATTTACGAAGGGGTGATTTCAACTTCACCATTTGGAACTCTTGGTTTAATAGCTTCCTTGTGAACAGCAACCCTCTATCAAGGAAATCATGATAGGAAATACAAGCCCGGGAATATCGTTTTAATTGGGAGATATATACTCCGTATGCAGACGCTGCTACATAGAAATGGAAAGTTCAATACTATTAATCCATTTTGATTCGTGAGATACCCGTTTTCCAGGATTTGGTAGTGAAAGGTATTCAACGAATTTATGTATTTAACAAAGTACACATTTTCTATATGCTGGTATGCATGCTTTTGAAAAACCGAGAAATCAATCATCCAGGTAAAGTCAATGTTTTGAAATTGAAAGACACGACAACAAATAAGTCCACAGTATTCAAAATATAGAAACTATTGCTTATCATTTCATATAATGTACAATGTATTTAATAAGTCAGCTTGGATATAACATATCGTAGCACCCAGCCGTTATAATTCCATATACTATGATATATTTGTCTGCCAGTCAAGATAATGCCATGTAAATACTATAAAACATCAACATCATTATCTGCAAGCCGTAAGACTGCTGTATAATTATGTGTAGGATGACACAATAACATATAATTTATTGTATACATCATGTGCATGCCATACATGTTTTGTTTGTGCGTTTCTCTGTGATGAATGTTCTTGCGTGTGTTTGTGCTGTATTTCTGTCACGTAGTGTTGTCATTTTAGCGATATTTTTAATATTGTCATAAAGCGGGAGGTTTGTCTAGCCATTAAACCAGGTTAAACCCACCATTTTTTCTTGAAATGTCCTGTACCAATTCAGGAATATGGCAGTTGTTATCAAATAGTTCGTTTCTATGTATGTTGGCGTTTGTTTTTGTTGCACTTCAGTATTCCTGTTGTTCCTTTGTTTTCCTCTTATAGTTGATGTGTTTCCCTCGGTTGTAGTTTGTAACCCGGATTTGTTTTCCCTCAATCGATTGATGACTTTTGAACACCGGTATCCTACTGTTGCCTTTATTTATACATTTTATAATGTCAAAAACATGATGATTTTTTTAGAAATACGTTTGTAAAGTTAAATAAAAGACAAACAACTATCAAAAAGGTTGAATAACAATGATTGAAGTATGAAGTGACGAAATCAGATTAGTATAATTAATGGAATTGAAAGCTATCAATGACAGTGTAATAATTTGCTAAAAATAATATCAACTAACCTACAAATGGAATATGAAGTTATCATTGACAGAGTAGTATTACGCTACTATTACAATCGTGAAATAGAATAAATGAATTATGAAGTAATCATAACTGTTACAGTTGAGTCAACACTCAACATATAAAAGTCTCGTCATGTAGCTAGCTTCTGTAGTTTGGCATTTAAACCAGCATAATTGGGAATTAAGGTAATGGTAAAGAAATTTAATAGTTTTCAAATTGGTCACTCTAATATTATCATGCTTGATCAGACATGAATATAACATAAGTTAAGTTGGATGTTGGTTTGGTTTTATAATAGCTGCTTACAACCTATAAAGAATTAGATTTAATATGGCGTTTCTTTTTTAAAGCGGATATCAAGGATATCATCTGTTTTGTTAAGATAACAAGTATACCCATTTAATGGTTTATCTAAAATGTATAAAAAATTAAAAACAACAATTTGTTTTCGCGTTTTTGTGTTCCGCAATTATGCTGCTTTCTTTAGTGTCGCACCCAATTAAGATTAATAAAAAAATGAAAGAATTATATGTTATAAAAATTACAAAACAAAACAACAAAAAGATTAACGTTAAAAGATTCTTTCGTTGATGTTCACAAAGATGACAAATATACAGGAAGTTCTTCAATCTTGTGGTTTCCTTAATTTCTCACCCATCGCCATGCTAGGATGAATATGATACCAGAGAACACCCCTCCGATTCCACCAACAATACATAGCAAAAACGAGTAGTGAAAGTTGGAAGCATCGAGCATGTGTCCATCGTTTGAAATTGTAGCGAAGACAATAACCCCGATCAAGGCAATTACTCCTGTAATAAAACAGTTTAATCAATAATATATTTAATCTCATAGAAAAATTACATAGAGCTCATTTTGAATAAAAAAGCATATTCACCGGAGAAAAAGTATATTCACCGCGGGAAATTGTGTAAGTGGTTTATTTTAAGATTTCGGGAAATTCCCTATTTATATTATCCAATGAAAATTAATCTGCTATTTCTCACGAGACATTGTCGTCTGTTTACATCAACAACGAAAATGGCAGGTGTTGACACCGGCTCTTCTCAAAAGTACAGAAACCACGCTTTGCAAGTGTTAACGACGAAAAATGTCAACAAATTCTAAGGAAGAAAGACTCGATGAACACTCAAAAGGCAACTAAAAGATCAGTAAAGCTATTTACAAATTATCTCGAGGAGAAAGACATGCCTACTGACATAGAAAACTATCCTGTCAAAGAACTTGACAGTGTCCTATCAAAATTTTATGCAGAAGCAAGGAATAAAAATGGGGAGCTGTATAAAACGACAACATTAAAAAACACTAGATACGGGATAAATAGGTATTTAACTGAAAAAAGAGATATTGACATTCTCAAAGACCCGGACTTTATGAAATCAAATAAAATGTTCAAGGCGATGTCGGTTCAGCTAAAACGTGATGGCTTAGGAGGGATTGAACATTATCCACCAATTGATGAGGATCATATTAAGACAATATATAGTTCTCTAACACAAATGGATCCAGTGTCTCTTCAACACAAGGTTTTTGTTGATTTAATGTTGTACTTTGGTCGACGAGGACGAGAAAGTCTCAGAGATTTAAAAGTAAAGGACTTTGAATTTTCCAAAGAAGGTGGTGGTGACAAAGAACATAGATATATAAGAATACAACGGGATGAACTAACAAAAAATCACAAGGAAGATACAAATACTGCAGTTGGGAAAATGTATGAGGTGAAAGGTAGGTACTTCACTTAAATAATCACTGTATAAATACTAAGAAAGTTACAAAAAAATACACCCAGGGATGACGATTGAATAAAACATTACGACCTAAGGAATAAGAGGAAGTACATCAGTCCATAAAACAAAAATAAAAATTTATCAATTTGAACTCAGGTGCTCCAATTTATGGTGATACATGTCCTTCATTCTATAAAAAAATACAAATTCAATATGTTAGTAATGAAAACACATTCAAAATAACATTAATTACATCAAAACATGATCTAAGATGTCTGTTATCTTATAAAATGTAGATTTAATTTTATTTCATTGCAGTTTGAAGGTACACACTACACAGAGTAATATTTTAGCATTGAACTGTAATTTTGATTCCTTATTGACCAGTTTATTGTAATTTTTCAGATGATGTTAAGTGTCCAGTTAGGAGCTTCATAAAGTATACAACCAAACTTAACAAAAACTGTGAATATTTCTTCCAAAGGCCAAAAACCACCATAAACGATGACTCTGTTTGGTACGATGCGTCGCCATTAGGACATAACACCCTGGGTGGTATGATGCCAGCGTTATGTGAAAAAGCAGGTCTTGTGAAAAGATACACTAACCATTCACTTCGCGCAACAACTGTTCATGTTTTGAATGAGGCTGATTTTGCCGGAAGGCATATTATGTCAGTAACAGGTCACAAAAGTGAAAATTCTTTAAAAACATACACAGGGTTTACATCAGATCGTACACTGCATAACATGTGAAATGTTATTAGTGAAAGTCTTCGGACAGATGCTACATCTACAACTTCTTGTGAAAAACCTACTGCAGTTCCTGATCGTAATGAAGAAGATATGGTCTAAATTGAAAATGACACTGACATTATTGACTTTATGCTTTTATCTGATTCACAAATGGATAATTTATGCCAAGATATTACTAGTCCTAAATCTTCACATAGACCGGTGGCTACTTGTGAACAGCAACAACATGTAAATGTTAATAAAACAGCAACATATTCAAGCTACCCATGTATTAACAATTTTGGAAATGGATATCCAAACTATCCTGTCATTACAAACAATTATGGGAATATCAATATCAACTACAATATTATTCCAAAGTAAACTGTTTAATAGACATTTTGCGTTTAAACAGTGTGTCAAAGAAAATTAAATTTGTGTTGATATTAAAAGATTACTTTTGATTATTATTCTTACATAAAAACAAACAAGGTATATTTCAGGGAGATAACTTAACTATTAACAAATCACAAAAATACCCAATAAATTGTCAAAAAAACAATTAAACATACATGCACATATATATGGGGTAAATATCAAGGACAACACACTCTTTATTTTCTGTATTATTGAATAAAACAATCATTGTCTTTTGTTTCGGTAAATATGTGGTTTTATTGACTTTTGAAAAAACTGATATTCACTTCGATATCAGTTTTTTCAAAAGTCAATAAAACCACATATTTACCTCACCAAAAGACAATAATTGTATAATATCTGTTAAACCTATTCCTCGATCGATTTGATCATAATCATGATTGCTTATGAGAAACCAGTTTCTCTCGTCGACAAACCAAAGGTTTTTCATAGTTTTAATTACAAAGATATGAGTACATTGTATTTCATGAAAAAGTGTCTTCCACATAACTGTGAAGAATTTGTTGAGAAAAAGTAGGCGCTAGCTATAATGTTCTAACACTTGTTTTTTCCAAATTATTATCATTTCAAAAGGCATAAGTCCTGCAAAAACCATTCAGCCGATATTAACCATTTGAAGCAAAACCATTAAACGTCAATGACAAAATTATATGATTTATATTTTTAGAGCATAACACACCAAAAATATTTGATAGATGCTAAAATAAGACTATATATTATAAATCAGTTTTATAACAATTTGTTTTCGTTATGACTAAATACCAGCATATTATTTGTGTGAACTATTGAAAGATCATAGCTTTTTCGCTAATTACCCAAAAATATGAAAGAGTTAAGTTTGCAATGACTAGTTTTCCAAAAGTTTCAAAGATCGAAAAGTTAGTTTGAGAAATAGTTCATGGTGGCTTGAACTTATATTGATTTTACTATGTATTGACCCTGTATTTCAAATATTTTATCGGTATTAAGGATCAACAAGAGGTAAAATAAGTATATAATTAAGATATGACTAGTCTAATTGGGCAGATACAGTAACTATTTTGAGATGAAGCATTCTAGCTCAAAGTAAATAGGGATGTGTCGGAATCAATGCAAAGTATTTCTACTATCACATTTACGACAGAAAATTATGTGTGTCAGTGTTTGTTAACAACTACTTACGATGTGTGTGTAAATTGAAACAATCAAAACCAATTCGACGTTGTCGATCAGCTAACTTACCATTTATTTTTGTTTACACCGGGTATTGACCCGAAGTATCTTAACGGTGTTATATAAGAATAGTATAACGGATATAATTTATCTACGAAAATCACTTCAGTAAGTGTGTACCTGCCATCAAGTTGAGTAAGCCTGTAACCACAAACAGCATTCCTTGTTCCTTCAATATAAACATCTTGAGTAAAGCACATATCACCGCTGCTACAAAGGCTACTAGTGCAAGACATTCCAGAGCTTCAGTGGCTTTGAATTGGGCGTCTGGTCCACCTGCAAATATACATACATGGTAAAAAGTAAAATAACAAAAATACGAAACTCCAAGGAAAATTCAAATCGGAAAGTCCTAAATCAAATGGCAAAATCAAAAGCTCAAACACATCAAACGAATGGATAACAAATGTCATATTCCTGGCTTGGTACAGGCATTTTCTTATCTATAAAATGGTGGCTTGAACCTGGTTTTATAGCTAGCTAAACCTCTCACTTGTATGACAGTCGCATACAATTCAATTATATTGACAACAATGTGTGAACAAAACAAACAGACATAAGAGGTAACGTTCCCATGTCACCATCTAATGGTGTCTATATATCTCAACTCGTGTATGTAACAAAGTATTTGATTTTAACGAAAAAATTGCTGTATTACAGAAAATTATTACACCAGGGTTTTCGATATCACAAACTTATCAAAACATTTACTTAATTTCATCATCGGTACAAGGACATTGTTCGTAAATATAAATCAAAGTTTGGACACCTTGTACGTTCAGGTACTGCACATCCAATCGTTTATGGTAATAGTCTATTCAAAGCACAAAAATGTCGTCATTCACCTTAAAAGCTAACCAAACCTTTAAACTGACTTATTCAGAAGGGATATAGTTACGATAATGTTGTCAGGTCATTACATAGGGCATTTTTTTTTTTTTTTTGATCTATATTGTTTGCATATTCTAAAACCAATTGTTGGCATGATACGGGTTATGTTTTTTTCATATATTTTATGATGGTATGATACCAAACCCCTTACGGGAGGGATTGTGCTTGATTTTCATAAGATGAAGACATAATCTTTCAATCCGTTAAATTGGGGTCTGGAGCTGGCATGTCATTAGCTGCTAGTAGTTCTTTGTTAATTTGTGTTATCATTGTCATTTTGCTTAGTTTCTTCTGTTACCTTTTCTAACTTCGGACTCGGACTTCTTTTAAACTGAGTTTTACTGTGCGTATTGCTATGTGTTTGTTTATTCGACATTGGCTAGGTGCATAGGGGAGGGTTGAGATCTCACAAAACATGTTTAACCCCGCCAAATTTTTGCGCCTGTCCCTAGTCCGGAATCTCTGGCCTTTGTTATTCATGTATGTTTTTTTTTTTTTTTTTTTTTTGTTTCATCTATATATTTCGGAGTTTAGTGTGACGTCCATTTGCTCTGAACTAGTACACATGTTTAGGGGCCAGCTGAAGCCTGCCGCTGGGTGCTGGATTTTCTCGCTGTATTGAACACCCATTGGTGGCCTTGGGCTGTTTTCTGCTCTTTGGTAGGGTTGTTGTCTCTTTGAAATATTCCCCGTTTCCATTCTCAATTTTATGTAGTCAATTGTAATTGGTTGTTCATTTTTAGTCAAGTAAGTCATTTAAATACTCAAATATACAGAAATAAAGTTTGAAAATAGCGCTGAATCTTTCGGGAAGGCTTTTGATTGTTAACATATTGACGACAATAATGCTTTGTTGCTGAATTTTTTAAGAGAAATTTGAAAAACAAAATTATCTGTTTTTTTTTTTTTTTTTTTCAAGAGAGAGTATTAACCTTATATAAATGAGAGTTGTCACAATGCATATTAAAGGCATTTTAATTGTAAAAATTTACACAAGAGACAATGCAATGTATTCAAGAAAGTTGTTGCAAATTACTTCGGAGAATTGTTTCATTTTACATAAATGAGTTATTGCAACGATTGGTAAATGTGAGAAGATTGTATAGACGGTATTTTACCTGCATGAGATATCCGACTTAGTGTCTTGCTACAATAGGAAGTGGTAGCACATTCACACAACCCGCGCGTCTCAAAGGACGTAATTTAAAGCGCGTCGGTGACCGTTTTGCAAAGCTTATAACTAACTTATTATAAGAAATTAAAAGGAACAGACCGAGACGTGCAATTTTTTCATTCATTAGTTAAAATTCCTATGGTAAAGGCCGATATAATTTCTGATATTTTGAATGATGCATGTGCTAAAAATGGATCGTAAAATAATGCTTTTTGTGAAATATTTTTTAAGACAGATAAGTGGAACAAATATATATACCTTTTTTCACATACCTAAACGATGAATAAAAATGTTATTATAATAATGGTAAAACATTGAATTGAAATAATAATTCTCAATTTAAAAATAAAATGAAAATTAACGAATATAAACTAAGAATAGAACCATCTAAATTAACCTATGGAACCTAGTATTAAATTAAATGTGTCTACAAAAGTAAAAAAAAAGCATCTACATAATTTTCTGCAGCCAAAGCACTTTTCACTTACTTAATCGGGAACGCTCTAATCCAATTATTTGGAACCTCGCCATGTATAAATACTTGATTTATACTCATTTTAAGGGTATTAACAAAATTTCAGAAACTTTATAACATGTATAAGGTCACCTTTGCCTTATTGAAATGGAACCGAAAGCAAAAGACAAAATTAAATTAAATATCATTTCGAATCTTTGTGTATTGTATCTTCTATCAGTCACCAAATACACGTTTGTTTTAGTAAAATGGCGCTGTTTTATTCCAATAATAGAATAAACTACAAATACAAGCTTATTTTAGCTATAAACGTTTCATTTGTAGCTAAAGGTTTACGAAATCAATCTGTGATCAAATGAAACCAATTTTGTTCATCTGATTAACTTACATTTTTGTTTCCTTATGTTTGGAGCGTATTTTTTATTAGAAGTTTTGTATAAAGTCGCTAGAATTGTCTTATACTATCATAGTTCAACAATATCTATGTCAGAGAGTGTAAACTGCGGATTTAAACTTTCCAGTCCCTCAAGTGAACACGATTTTGACTAGAAATACAGCTTGCCACATAAGTGTCATTAACAATAAAATTTGAATCAAGTTTGTATTTTTCAAATTATCACACATTAAAAGCCAACATGTATTTGTAAAAAAAATAATTAGACTGAAATAATAACAAAAAAAAAATCAAGCTGTCAAATTGGCTCATTGTGCCCTTGTACGATTAAAATTGTATAACTCTTCATTCAACAATGGTAATGATTTTTTTTTACACTTTTCAATGAATAAATGTAATAAAAGATCGAGAAAAAAAAGCAAAATAACAAATATACCGATCTCCAAGGGAAATTGAAAACGAAAACTCCTTTATTAAATGGCCAAATCAAAAGCTCAAACACATTAAACAAATGGAAAACAAAGGTCATATTCCTGACTTGGTACAGGCATTTCTTTGTGTCGAAAATGGTGAATTAAACCTGGTTTTATAGCTAGCTTAACCCCTGACTTGTATGACAGTCGCATAAAATTCCATTATATTGACAACAAATTTGTGAGCAAAACAAACAGACATAATAGTTAAAAATGTCCAACAAAAGTTCATTTTGTATCTTTAGCTTGTTTATTTCGTTTCATAATCACAATGTTCTTTCTTCATACAACAACAATACTTTATACGATAAAAAAGCAATACAATCAAGGTACAGAGAATGACATGCAAACAAGACGTACAAATAATACATAGTATGGTAGGGTGAGTTAACATTGGTGGAGTATGAGATACAATTTGAAGGCAATAAAATCAAAAGAAAATGGTCTAGCCAGGAGGACCGATTTTCTCGTTTATAATTCTAATTAGTTTACACAGAAGAGAAATTTCTTTGTGATAAAAATTTGTTCACGTTTAAATACATTTGAGTGACGTAAAAAAAAGGGAGTGAATACAATTTTCTTTCGCTTTTCAGTGCAGGACATTCTAAAATATAATGGTATTCGTCTCCTATCTCTGATGAGTCTCAAATTGTGCATTTTCTCTCTGATCTGTCTACATTTGTCCATCGACCTCTTTTGATTGGTAAATTGTGATTTAGTGTCCTTAATTTACAAAAAGTTGTAACATCTTTATTTGGAAGTATTTGTAAATAATCTTCCAATGTTAAATCTTTCTTGAAGATTTTATAATTTAAGCATTTTGGGGTGTTTTGAATTTTCGATAGCCATATTTGCCTAAACTGATCTGCGAGCCGATTTTGGGTAAATATCATTCAGAAGCAGGAAAATATTTGAGAAACCGCATTCATCTAATATGTCATTTACATTTTCCACCCAATTTGTTTCACGGTTGTTTTATAAACAAGGAGATGTGGTTTTCAATGAGACAATTATCCACCAATGTACAAATGAAATGGATCTAAGCAATTATAGGCAACAGTACGGCCTTCAACAATGAGAAAAAACCATAACGTATAGTCGGCTATTAAATGCGCCGACATAAAAAATATGAAACAATTCAATTGAGAAAACTGACGGCTCAATTTATAACAAAATAATTTACAAAAAACAAATTTGACAGACACGAACCAACGACAACCACTGGACAACAGGCTTCTGACTTGGGATAGGCACATAGAGAATGTGGCGGGTTTAACATGTTTGTGAGCGCTCAACCCTGTAATTAGTCATGTAATAGTGAATTGCTAACCTGTAAGTAATGCTGGACAGCTAATCATTGTTCGAAACCAGCTTACACCAATAAGAAATAATTCTAGCTTTAATCGAAATGTATAATGTGTGACGTCTAGTTTCCCCATAAACAATTAGGTTCAGGGTACTTGTTTTCTATATTTTTTTTTTTTTTTTTTTTTTTTTTTTTTTTTTGCGTACTTGTTTTCATATTGAGAAGATGTTTCAAGAATTTCATATGAACTTTTTCAATGATATCATTTTCCCCATAGTCCCATATTTTACACCCATAAATGAGTATGGGCTTTACAATGTTACCAAAAGGTCGATTGTTCCATTTGTTTGATGTGTTGGAGCTTTTGATTTTGCTATTTATTAAAGGACTTTTCGTTTTGAATTTTCCATGGAGTTCGGTACTTTTGCTATTTTACTTTTAATTGACAAAGTATGTATTCTGCCTTTCTTTAGTACACTGTACTTAGCTTTAGTTGTTTTTCTGCTAGTTGTTTTCTTGGTTTGCACGAATAAGCCTGACCTATTCAGAACAAGTCCTAAGTAGTTAAATTCTTTTACTATAATTTTCGACTTCTTCGTCATTTAAATTAAATTTCAATTTACTTTGTTGTCGTCCTTTGAAAAGAAAGGTCAACAGTGTGTTTATTAAATGGTATGCACCCAATTTGATATGTACATGATTTCACATCTTGCATTAACTTAATATCAGTCGGGACAGAAAGTTATATTTCACCTTACATCATTTGATATGGCATGCTATAAAACTTTTACCTGTGCACACCTGGTTCACTTACTAGGAAAGCGATTGCGTATTGTTGACATATTCAACTATCCAAGTCACAATTACGTTCTATAATTCTGCATGTTACTGGTTTAATTAGGATTTTGTAAATTTACTGGTTACCCGTGTGATGAATAATTTAGATAATTGAAAAATAGACATGTTATCTCAGTTAACATCCATTCTTTTTTTTAACTTAGAATAATTTCATTAAGAATCGGACAAAGTGCTTTTACTAATTTAGAATAATTTCATTAAGAATCGGACAAAACTAATGTACATAGGTCTTGTCAAAACTTACACTGTGATAAGGTGCCACGTTTGTTTCCTTTGATCACGTCGGTGTTCTGACTTAATATCTCCTTAATCTAGCAATGTACTAGGGTATTTTTAGAATGACATATGTGTCAAATTTAATTGCAATATATACATTGAAATTAAATTGAATTATTTGCATGGACAAAATTAATGTCGAATATCGTCTACGTTTGAAATTAATTGTACACCATTTTTTTCGTAACTTCGAATATTTTATCAAAACAAACAAAATGTATCCACTCCCAAAAAGAAACAATATTTGATTCTATGCTGCTTTAAGGTAAGACAATGACTGAAAACGTATGCATTCAACAGTTATTTGATTTCCATCGTAAAAATCTTACAAAATATCTTTTCACAAGTCGAGTTACGGCATATAAATCTTTATTTTGTGTGTGTTTCTAAAAACAATAAGAAACATTTCAAATATTTCAAAACTTTTTAATTAGTAACTAAATGAATACATGTAGAGTCGTTGTTTACTTCCGACAGCGGACGCCATTTTCAAAATATTGCTAACGAATAGTTGGATATGGTTTGTAAGGTCGCCAGGAAGTCGTTAGAATATCCGAATGGTGCCATTCTCACAAGACCTCTGGCAATAATTTATTTAGTCATGCCGATTATCAAATTAAAGTTGTTTTTCCATATATATTTATCTTTTTGACACTAAATGAAATTTTTGTATGCCATGATTGTTTTTGCACGTTGTGGTATTTAGATATCACATGGTAATATGTATCGAGATGCTGTAAAGATGGCGTCATGTCGATAATCGACAGTCGGATTTGAACATTTATTTTGATTACTTATCCAGGAGAATAAAACGTTAATATTTATGAATGTATGCATAATTCGTTGGAGTAAACATAATATATATTTTTATTTTTTGCGAAGTATCCCTTTAACATGTTTAAGAACAAACAAATGAAGGTAAACAACAAAACGTAAGGGAACTCCAAAATGCGTCGAAACGGGAAATCATTTAATTCTATTCATCTATGCATCTATGCAAAAGCACATTTAGTCAAATAATCAGGAATTGAACAAAATCGAGCACACTCCTGTTAGTAGAGTCCATATAGTGTGAAATATGCATGTGCAAAACATTTATTTGAGATATATGTAAACGCAATACGATGGAACTGAGGGTATGTGAAATAGAAAGATGACAATTGGAAAGTTGAAAACATCACGTGTGTCATTGGTCATAGTTTGAAGTCGTCCGCCTGTTTCAATATCACGGAAAAAATAAAGGTATGAAGGAGAAATTATAGTTGCATTTATCTAGTTGACTAGGACATATGTAATGCAAGCACACACTAAATTTACATTATCGAGTAACAGAACATCAATAATATATCTCAAAGTGAAATAAAGAAATTGAGTCGATGATCAGTTTTCAAAGTCAAAGTTTGAAATACGTGTAGCTACGGTTCAGGAAAAGAGGAATTTTGTTAAGAAAATAAAGAAAATACTTATAATGTCATAACAAAGTTCCCTGCCATATGCTGGATTACATTCTTGCCATAGTCCAAAATGACCAATTTTGACACCAACTGCATTCTTTATTATGTACTAATATGTGGTTGAAAATCCTATAATATGAAGAATCAAGGATACAGCACTTATAATGCTCCCTCCAATTACCATAGGTGGAATTTCTGCTAAAGATCCCGACATTTTGTCACGTTTTGATCTTCTGTAACGTTTCAAACTGCTTCTAAAATATAATGTGTATCGAATGATGTTTAAAAATCAATAGTTACCTGAAATAGAGGTCCTTGTGCAGGGAGATTTAAATCCAATTGTTTCATATCAGGTGAAGAATTTACAAAATCTTAATCTTAATCAACATCATTGATATATTTGTATTAGCAGAAAAAAATTGAATTAGTTTATGTCAAACAAGGAAAATAGTTTTGTGTTTTACTTTTAGTCACTTCTTCTATTTGAAAAAACCTATTTATTGGTTAAGTGTAGTGAAAATGATCGAAATAAATCAACATGTTTAATGAAAGAATACCTTTTCCCATGTTTTAAATTGTTTATTCTGTTTATAATATAATCTGTTTTTCTTTTTGCAATCTTCAGTAATGTAAAATATTCCGATAATTATGAAAATTACACTTGATAACATTAAAGAAATAACATCCATAGAAAGTATTTGAAATTTTCTAGACTAAGATTGAGGCAGTTATTTAAAGGGAATCAAGTTTATAATGTATGACAATAAATCACAATTGTCGACACCTGATACATGATGTATCCTATCTCCCAGTATGTATTTAAATAAATTTAATTGACAGAAAATTTAAGTGTCATGTACAAAAAAACGATCATTAACGAATAATTTATTGCTTAAATCTTAATTTCTAAAATTGTCTGTTTGTACATTTTAAAATTATAAAGAAACAAAGGTTTTAACTCCGCCAGGCAAAGTTGACCTTAAATGGAGAGGGTTCTTGTACATCCTTGATTTTCAAATATTCGGCTTTGAGCGTTCCTGATGAAGGTAAATCCAAAAAGGCGCTTCGGACTCATGAAATGTATAACGTGTTGTTTTTGTTTTTACAGCACTAGGTCAATACCGCTGGTAGTGGACTATATCCCCGAGGGTATTATCAGCTAAATAATCAGTACTTCGTTATTGACATGATTTATAAGAAACCTTTCTAAAATTTTTCGTTTCTAAATTTCTAAATAATAAAGAAACTAAGGTTTCAATTCTCCCAGGTAGAATTTACCTCAGATGGAATTTGCCAATTTTTAGGTATTTTTTTTTTTTTGTCATATAGCCTTTCAACTGTTCGGTCCTTAAATATCATTGGCTCTAATATATTCAGCTTTGAGCGTCCTTGATAGAGGGAAATCTAGGAAAGCGCTTCAGATGTTTGAAATTCATAACGTGTTATTAACATTTTTTAGCTAGTTTAACACAAAACAAAAACAAGAACAAAATATATTAAAATATATTAAATCGCTATCTTTTCATTTGGACTAAATTTGCACAACAGAACTCCGGTCAATTCAAGAAATTCCAATCATACAAAAAAACTACATAACAAATGTGGGTTTTGAAGATCTGATACTGGTCGATATATAAGGCTGTTTTTCTTCTTAATATAACCAACAACCGTGAAACTGTATCTGGTTTGAATATTACGCAAATATTAACGTTCATGTTTTGGATGATATGCATGGGTCACTTTTCACATTGATATGTTATTGAAACACAATAATTTCATTCACGCGTATATATAGCAGTAAAGACCTCGCCGCAGAACCCTAGCTGTTATAGTCCCTGGACTATTTTGTGTGGTATTTGCAGTCAATAGATCATAAAAACTACAAATACATAACATATCTAAAGGAAAATGGTCCGAAAAGTACAGTGAGACATACAGTTCCACAGGTCCACAAGTTCATACAATATCATTGTAAAATGCATCGGTAACTGTGTACTTAGCAAGAAGGAAGTTAGTATCACAGCTTTCTTATGGTCAATTGAGTTGTTTTTTCTAGGCAAAACATGCTGAATAAAAGGCCAACAAACAAAAAAATGGGAAAAATAAACTACAGAAATAATGGACACCTATCAACACCCTCCTACATGTTATCTGTATATTTTGATTGTTTAATATCAAAATGTAAATAAAGTGCACACTGGACCTTCATTTAAATTATGCTGAATCATATTTCCAATTCAAAAAAGTTATTGTAGTATAAATATTTGATGAACACTTATTTAGAAAGAAAAGGTATGATAAGAGCTATTATATACCCACTGAAAATGTCGAATTTTTCATTTATTTCAATATTATTTTGTATAAATACTACACTTAATGTAATTTTATTGAACATATTTACTGTTTAGTCCATTTTTGGTACTATCTTTTTTTTTTGCGTGGCTCGATACTTCTATACCCCACCATTGTGTTATTGTGCAATGGTCATATTTTGTATTCTTGTCTTTCATGTTTGCTTATGTGCTTTGTCTATATGCCATTTCGTTTTTCTTTGTTGACATATTTGTTTTTTGTTTTTTTTTATATATAGTGATAAAGATTATAACACAATGTTGACTGCTGTACCTCTATGTTTAACTTTTTACCTATTATGTCTGTTTTTTGTTTATACATTGTTGTCAATATAATGGAATTTTATGCGACTGTCATACAAGTGAGAGGTTTAGCTAGCTATAGCTGTTGTCCGGTCATTAAGGATTGCATATTTTGGTATTAATATTGATTCACTCATAGGGTCTTTGCATCGGAAATAAACACATTTATTCTAAAACCAGTTGTTGGCATGATTCTGGTTATGTTCTTCTCATATATTTTATGATGGTATGATACTCAACCCCTAACGGGAGGGATTGTGCTTGATTTTCATATGATGAAGACATAATCTTTTAATCAGTTTAATTGAGGTCTGGAGCTGGCATGTCAGTAACTGCTAGTAGTCCTTTGTTAATTTTTGTATCATTGTCATTTTGCTTAGTTTCTTTTGTTACCTATTCTGACATCGGACTCGGACTTCTTTTAAACTGAGTTTTACTGTGCGTATTGCTATGTGTTTCTTTCTTTTCTATATTGGCTAGAGGTATAGGGGAGGTTGAGATCTCACAAAACATGTTTAACCCCGCCGCATTTTTGCGCCTGTCCCAAGTCAGGAGCCTCTGGCCTTTGTTAGTCTTGTATGTTTTAATATGTTTTGGAGTTTAGTGTGACGTCCATTTTCCTGAACTAGTACACAATTTTAGTTAGGGGCCAGCTGAGGACCACCTCCGGGTGCGGGATTTTCTCGCTGCGTTGAAGACCCATTGCTGGCCTTCGGCTGTTGTCTGCTCTTTGGTCGGGTTGTTGTCTCTTTCACCGTTTCCATTCTCAATTTTATAGAACCAGGTATATTCTACCATACATAAGGAAATGCCTGTACCAAGTCAGGAACATGACAGTTGTTTTCCATTCGTGTAATGCGTTTAAGCTTTTGATTTTGCCATTTGATAACGGACTTTCCGTTTTGAATTTTCATCAGAGTTCGGTTATTTTGTTGTTTTTTTTTTTTACTTTTAATAGGAAAATAAAGTCTGATAAATTTATTTCGACCTTTTAATCCAGGTTTGTTTGAAGAAGATGATCAGGAAGCCGTAAAAATTGTCAATTATAAAATATAAAATACTTGTATTACTAATTATATGACACATGAATGTCTTGTAAATACATAAATCATATAATGTAGTTTAAATGTTTATATATTTTAACATTTTTGTCTAATAAATATGTTTTATCTTCAACATGCTACACGAAGATTTAAATATAAGATTAGTATAAACAATATTTTATTTAGAAAACAACTAAATAAACACGTACAGCAATACCATACACGGATTGGAAAATAATAGAAATTCCTCTTCTAATAAGATTGAATAACTTTACATGCATTGCAATATGGGCATCTAAGTTGGTCATATTAATGCTCTAATGAGATTTTATGTTCCCTATTTTTTCTTGTTTATATTGACGTTTGCTTAGAATACCGTCATGCAAACAATGATTAAGTTTTATATAGTACAAGATCATATATGTCTCAATCATTTTAACCAAGTAATAGATACATACTAGATTCTCGATTGGCATTTAGATTAATGGCAGTAACTTTGATCAACATGTGCTGTTTTACTGAATATGATTATGTTCAGGAATAAGGTCAATAAACAGTGTTAGGTCTTTGTAAAAGAGGGACGAAAGATACCAAAGGGACAGTCAAACTCATAGATTGAAAATAAACTGACAACGCCATGGCTAAAAATAAAAAGACAAACAGACAAATAATAGTACAGAAGACACAACATAGAAAACTAAAGACTAAGCAACACGAACCCCACCAAAAACTGGGGGTGATCTCTGGTGGTCCGGAAGGGTAAGCAGATCCTGCTCCACATGTGGCACCCGTCGTGTTGCTTATGTTATTACAAATCCGGTAAATAGTCTAATTCGGTAGGTCACATTCGTGAAAACTGGTGTATGAATACATCCTCGAGTGCAGTACATAAGCAGAGGTAGGTAATTGATGCTTACATTTTCATTTCATTTACATTGGGTTTATGAATCACTGAAAAAATTGGTGCAGAACGAGGCAATTAGTTGCGGATCCAGGACTTTTAACATATGGCAGATATCACAATTCGGAACACTGTCCTTCATTCACACATTTTAGGTCAAAAAGAGTAATGTTCCGACCTCTCTTCATTTTGTACCAGTCATAGACAATCTATTTAATCAGAAGGTTCTTAATATGTTTTAAAATACAGACAAAACAACGTTATAATATTATGCAAATGCTGAATTATCAATTATGCAGAACATCATTACATCTGATGAACTAACGACTTGTAAAGCTTCCGAAATAATCTTTATTACATACTAGATTGAGTGCACCCAGGTTTTAAATGTGTTACTTCAATCTTTTCTTGTATAAAACGTATTGTTTTCTAAAGAGGAATCTGCTTTTCTCTTGGCTTGACTACTTGTCACACCAAACAATCGTAAAAATTACACAAAAACTATGTAAAACGTTCTTTCCACAGGTCTTGGGTGAAATATATATATCGCTCCCTGAAAATGTGGAACGAAATTGTGGGTTATATTAAGTCGTGGACTGCTATGGATCTTTTTGCATTGGTCAAGTTAGTTGCGTATCATAACTTCGATACCGATGTAATGCATCGGCTCTATAAGAGAAAACACAAGATGTTAATGAAATGAAGAGCTGTGGTATGATTGCCAATGAGTTCAAATGAAGCGCATTTAAGCAACTATAGGATATTATATGGCCCAACAAAATTGAGAAAATAATTGTTCACAAAAGTCAGATTGAATTTCCGCGCGACTTTGCCGCCTCCTTATAGCAGATTTTGTAAAATGTCTTTATCATTATGAACATATGTGTCAATGTTTTACGGACACCAAAACGAGTTTTTTTACCGTTATAGAGTATCCGTTTCACAGATGACAACTGATATGTTCCAATTATCGAAACTACAATCCATTCCCCTTTTCCCTGAATGTTACCCACCGAATTAGACTTATCACCAGGTTTGTACTTGCATGAGCAACATGACGGATGCCTCCTGTGGAGCAGGATCTGCTTTCCCTTCCGGAGCACCTGAGATCACCCTCAGTTTTTAGTGGGGTTCGTGTTGCCCAGTCTTTGGTTTTCTATTTTGTACTTTATGTACTGGTGTTTGTCTGTTTGTCGTTTTCTTTTTAAGCCATGGCGTTGTCAGTTTATTTTCGACTTATGGGTTTGAATGTCCCTTTGGTAGCCTTCACCTCTTTTTCCAAAATGATCTGACAAAAACTTCATGATTAACAACCTTGAATAAAAGCTTCAATCTGACAGCAGACCTACGAACGTCACACATACCGGAAATCATAACGCGCTACTATCATAAGCGGGGTAAAACAATCATAAATCCAAGAATCTACTTTTAACTGATTAAATCTAGACAAAAAAAATCTTACCCTTTGTTTTTTGTAAATAATCATCGTTCGGAATAATATGGCGAAGGCAACTATTCACATTGTGATTTTCATTGATTATTACGAAAAATGCATATCATCAATGAAAAATGTTGAGGTATAAAGGTAATTTTTAATGAATGCATATGACGAATGCGCAAATTTCAAACAGTTTCTTTATTTAAATAATACAATCAAAATGTCAAAAGCATTAAAGAAATGTACGGAATATAATGAATGATGCAACATTTTAACACCTTACAAATGTTGATATGCCATTATCAAGACTGAAATGCCGTTCTATGATTTTATCACAGTTTGCCTACAATAATATGACGTTATATCGCCTTGCATACAATGATAAGGCATTATCTTGCCTTGCATACAATGCTATGACATCATCTCGCATTGCATACAATGCTATGACATTATCTCGCCTTGCATACAATGATATGGCATTATCATGCCTGGCATAACACGATATGACATTATCTCGCCTTGCGTACAATGATATGACATTATCTCGCCTTTCATACAATGTTTTGGCATTATCTCGCCTTGCATACAATGATATGGTAGTATCGTGCCTGGCATATCACGATATGACATTACCAAGTTTTTATATATACTATTAATTTCTATTAAGTTTACTGAAAGGTTTCATAACAACAGCTAAAGCTGAAGACAGATGAATATAACTCTTAAACCAAACGAAAAGAGAACAATCACGCTGTTCTATTAACAAAACATTAAATACGTTAAACTCACATTTCTTTTCATTGTTCATACGGTTTTACATTACAAAACATAGCACATCATGACTTATTGTTTAAATCCTTCGAATAATTTAACATTGCTAAAGAGAAGCGAAATGTAGTTTCTTTCGTTAATTTCATAAAAATAGCGTTTATACAAAAAGTTCTTCAATCCAGCCGCTTCCTTTAGTTTCTCACCCATCGCCATGCTAGGATGAATACAATGCCCGAAAAAATTCCTCCGAATCCACCTACAATACATAGTCCAAATGAGTAGTGAAATTTGGATGAATCAAACGTAAAGCCACTATAAGATATTGTTGCGAAGACTATTGTTCCGATCAAGGCAAGTCCTCCTGAAAGAAAAGATAATATTTGTCAAACTGACTAGTGTACTGATTTCCAAGTGAATATTATCCCTGTATTTATTATGACTGGAAATGGAAGTACCAAGTTGTAAATATTTATATAATATATAATGGGCGACCTCCAGTTGTTCTTAACGGCAATAGTTTCTCAATTCTCAATAATTGTCAGTCATATCAATTTTGATTTAATTCTAAATAAAATAATATAAAGCAAATCCCAGAGCGTAATATTTAGAGGCTTGCGAGTGCTTTGAACCTGCAAGTATACTTAACGAAAAAGCACCTCTACTTCATAACAATTGCAACTTCCAGGCAACCACGGTCCTTTTGTGAAGTCTTTCACAACATACGTTGTATGAGGTATGTGATATCCTAAGCTTTAATTGTGTCACGGTATTACGGTCTCCATTTTTTTAGTTATTAACTAAAATCGAGACTTGTTTTTTTTTTTATATATCAAACAGAATAATGACCATTCTTCAAGCATTAATTCCTGAACCATGATAATAATTTTCAAATATGTTACACTCAAGATGAACAAGCAAACTCCTAATTCGAAACATGAATCGAATCATCATTGTTTACAATTCTATCAGTAATATAACAGTTGTTTTCCATTCGTTTGATATGTTTGGGTTTCTATTTTTCCATTTGATAAGGGACTTTCCGTTTTGATTTTTCCTTGGAGTTCGATATTCTTGTTATTAAACTTTTTCATATTGAATTTCACATTGACATTATTTTCAATTAATCTATTAATATTTACCTGCAATAAAGTCAAGTAAGCCTATTACAACAAACAGTATTCCTTATTCTTTGAGTACAAACATCTTAAGGAAAGCACATACCAAAGCTGCAACAAAGGCTATCAGTGCAAAGCTTTCCAGAACTCCTGCAGCTGCAAGTTGAGCGTCACGTACTGGTGTATCTGCAATAATGTATTATAAAAATAAGGTCAAAGATATCTTCCTGTAAAACACTGGAATGTAGGCAGGCAGTTCTCATATTTTCTCCTTTTTGCCTTAAATATATGACAATAACATGAACAATTTGCAATTTTGTCAATTTTCAACCCGAGAAGGCCAAATTACACTTAAGAATATGCATTATGAGGCGTTCAAAAGTTAGATGATAAGTAAACCCTATACACAAACATTTCTTTTATCTTTGCCTAAAATCCAGTCATGTGATGGTCTTATTCCCTTAAATTTATCTTCAAAACCTCAAATATATACAAATTAATACAAACTATTTTATGTCACCACAGAATCTAGTAAGGCTGCTATATATTGGCTCTTAACACGCGTAATGTTAGTTTGGTGGTAACATCATGCAACTACATTTAAACACAAGAACACTGGAAGGAGACATTTATTAAAACAAAATTTCAAAGCTGATCATGTTTATCTTATTAAATAACACGTATCACTTTGGGTACATCAACTCGTGTAGCCTTTCTTTTTATTAAAAGAGAAAGATGACACTCTGCATCTATATACACGAAGAATTATTCAAACTAAATTAGAATTGATTTCTTGAAGCACATGAATTCAATTTTCAATTCTGTTAATCATACAAAACAATGAACTACCAATTCAAGATCCAAAATCCTACATTCTCCTCATAGTATAGCGTACGCAAATGTGAAAAGTACGTTTTTAATCATTAAATACTGAAATCAGTTCGATAGTCTAGAATGAGGATATTTGTTATGTTGCCATCGAGACAACTATCTACAAGAGACTACAGGACATTGTAAACAACTATAGGACACTGTACGATCTTCAACAATGCACAAAACCTATATTGTAAGCCAGTTATGAAATGCCCGGCATTGAAAAATTTTAATCAAGTCGGAAGAGAAAGCTTATTTTATGTTATATCAACACACTATAAACAAATATGGCACCTACAACCAACGACAACCATTGCATACTACGACTAACGTTGGCGAACAAATACAGAGGAATACGGAATACGACGTGAGCGAAATACGTATATAAGTGCTCAAGCGGGGTTCCTAACCTTACTTATGACAGAGGTTAAAGCATCACAAAATAAGAACAAGCTATATTAACCAAATGTAAAAGACTACACTCATCACATTGGTCTTAAGCACTTAACAACAAAAGGACAACAAAAACAAGCTGCCAATCTAAAAGTACTCAGCGTTACTGAGCCAATTGCAACTAATAAAAAAGATGCATTCCCTTACTAAGATTTCATCAATTACACAACTAACGGACTTTGTGTAAATACGTCAAAATAATACCAAAATGTAAGTATCGACAGGATGTAAGACTAAAATTATTTATTATCTTAGAGCCATACATGCTTTGTTATGCTTTAATGAATAAATACAAAGACAATGCTACCAATGGAAACAATATTAAAATATTTTACTACACCGTTTAATGTATAACCTTTCAGAATAAAATAATTCGAATAATCAATAAGTTAACATTGATCCTATACAAAATTACTTGATTTATAAACAATGTCACTGAAAAAATAAAAACCATGTGATATTGTCCGTGTAAGAAAATTTATATAGGAACAGTCAAACTTGCAAATAAAACAAAATGCATCTATGAAATAATTCAGTAAAATATACCAGTAATATGTCTTGAATACTCTTAACTATGTTTGCTCGTAATTTTTATATACCAACACTAGGTAATAAAAGAGTAAGATAATTAAAATGAGAACAATGAAATCGCTACATTTATTGTAACCGCTGATAGTGGCCTTTGTCATCAAGCGTATAATTAGTGATTTGAATTACTTACAATATAATTGTGTAATAGCACCCTCCTACATGTTATCTGTATATTTTGATTGTTTAATATCAAAATGTAAATAAAGTGCACACTGGACCTTTAAATTATGCTGAATCATATTTCCAATTCAAAAAGTTATTGTAGTATAAATATTTGATGAACACTTATTTAGAAAGAAAAGGTATGATAAGAGCTAGTATATACCTACTGAAAATGTCGAATTTTTCATTTATTTCAATATTATTTGTATAAATACTACACTTAATGTAATTTTATTGAACATATTTACTGTTTAGTCCATTTTCGGAACTATCTTTTTTGCGTGGCTCCATACTTCTATACCCCACCATTGTGTTATTGTGCAATGGTCATATTTTGTATTCTTGTCTTTCATGTTTGCTTATGTGCTTTGTCTATATGCCATTTCGTTTTTCTTTGTTGACATATTTGGCTTTTTTTTTTATATAGTGAGAAAGATTATAACACAATGTTGACTGCTGTACCTCTATGTTTAACTTTTTACCTATTATGTCTGTTATTTTGTTTATACATTGTTGTCAATATAATGGAATTTTATGCGACTGTCATACAAGTGAGAGGTTTAGCTAGCTATAGCTGTTGTCCGGTCATTAAGGATTGCATATTTTGGTAATAATATTGATTCACTCATAGGGTCTTTGCATCGGAAATAAACATATTTATTCTAAAACCAGTTGTTGGCATGATTCGGGTTATGTTCTTCTCATATATTTTAAGATGGTATGATTCTCAACCCCTAACGGGAGGGATTGTGCTTGATTTTCATATGATGAAGACATACTCTTTTAATCAGTTTAATTGAGGTCTGGAGCTGGCATGTCAGTAACTGCTAGTAGTCCTTTGTTAATTTTTGTATCATTGTCATTTTGCTTAGTTTCTTTTGTTATCTATTCTGAAATCGGACTCGTTTTACTGTGCGTATTGCTATGTGTTTCTTTCTTTTCTACATTGGCTAGAGGTATAAGGGAGGGTTGAGATCTCACAAAACATGTTTAACCCCGCCGCATTTTTGCGCCTGTCCCAAGTCAGGAGCCTCTGGCCTTTGTTAGTCTTTTATGTTTTTAATTTTAGTTCATTTATATGTTTTGGAGTTTAGTGTGACGTCCATTTTCCCTGAACTAGTACACAATTTTAGTTAGGGGCCAGCTGAGGACCACCTCCGGGTGCGGGATTTTCTCGCTGCGTTGAAGACCCATTGCTGGCCTTCGGCTGTTGTCTGCTCTTTGGTCGGGTTGTTGTCTCTTTCACATATTCCCCATTTCCATTCTCAATTTTATAGAACCAGGTTTATTCCACCATACATAAGGAAATGCCTGTACCAAGTCAGGAACATGACAGTTGTTTTCCATTCGTGTAATGCGTTTAAGCTTTTGATTTTGCCATTTGATAACGGACTTTCCGTTTTGAATTTTCCTCGGAGTTCGATTATTTTGTTGTTTTTTTTTTTACTTTTTAATAGGAAAATAAAGTCTGATCAATTTATTTCGACCTTTTTAATCCAGGTTTGTTTGAAGAAGATGATCAGGAAGCCCTAAAGAATGTCAATTATAAAATATAAAATACTTGTATTACTAATTATATGACACATGAATGTCTTGTAAATACATAAATCATATAATGTAGTTTAAATGTTTATATATTTTAACATTTTTGTCTAATAAATATGTTTTATCTTCAACATGCTACACGAAGATTTAAATATAAGATTAGTATAAACAATATTTTATTTAGAAAACAACTAAATAAACACGTACAGCAATACCATACACGGATTGGAAAATAATAGAAATTCCTCTCCTAATAAGATTGAATAACTTTACATGCATTGCAATATGGGCATTTAAGTTGGTCATATTAATGCTCTAATGAGATTTTATGTTCCCTATTTTTTCTTGTTTATATTGACGTTTGCTTAGAATACCGTCATGCAAACAATGATTAAGTTTTATATAGTACAAGATCATATATGTCTCAATCATTTTAACAAAGGAATAGATACATACTAGATTCTCGATTGGCATTTAGATTAATGGCAGTAACTTTGATCAACATGTGCTGTTTCACTGAATATGATTATGTTCAGGAATAAGGTCAATAAACATTGTTAGGTCTTTGTAAAAGAGGGACGAAAGATACTAGAGGGACAGTCAAACTCATAGATTGAAAATAAACTGACAACGCCATGGCTAAAAATAAAAAGACAAACAGACAAATAATAATACAGAAGACACAACATAGAAAACTAAAGACTAAGCAACACGAACCCCACCAAAACTGGGGTGATCTCAGGTGGTCCGGAAGGGTAAGCAGATCCTGTTCCACATGTGGCACCCGTCGTGTTGATTTTGTTATTACAAATCCGGTAAATAGTCTAATTCGGTAGGTCACATTCGTGAAAACTGGTGTATGAATACATCCTCGAGTGCAGTACATAAGCAGAGGTAGGTAATTGATGCTTACATTTTCATTTCATTTACATTGGGTTTATGAATCACTGAAAACAATTGGTGCAGAACGAGGCAATTAGTTGCGGATCCAGGACTTTTAACATATGGCAGATATCACAATTCGGAACACTGTCCTTCATTCACACATTTTAGGTCAAAAAAGAGTAATGTTCCGACCTCTCCTCATTTTGTACCAGTCCTAGACAATCTATTTAATCAGAAGGTTCTTAATATGTTTTAAAATACAGACAAAACAACGTTATAATATTATGCAAATGCTGAATTATCAATTATGCAGAGCATCATTACATCTGATGAACTAACGACTAGGGTTCCGAAAAATCTTTATTACATACTAGATTGAGTGCACCCAGGTTTTAAATGTGTTACTTCAATCTTTTCTTGTATAAAACGTATTGTTTTCTAGAGAGGAATCTGCTTTTCTCTTGGCTTGACTACTTGTCACACCAAACAATCGTAAAAATTACACAAAAACTATGTAAAACGTTCTTTCCACAGGTCTTGGGTGAAATATATATATCGCTCCCTGAAAATGTGGAACGAAATTGTGGGTTATTTAAAGTCGTGGGCTGCTATGGATCTTTTTGCATTGGTCAAGTTAGTTGCGTATCATAACTTCGATACCGATGTAATGCATCGGCTCTATAAGAGAAAACACAAGATGTTAATGAAATGAAGAGCTGTGGTATGATTGCCAATGAGTTCAAATGAAGCGCATTTAAGCAACTATAGGATATTATATGGCCAAACAAAATTGACAAAATAATTGTTCACAAAAGTCAGATTGAATTTCCGCGCGACTTTGGCGCCTCCTTATAGCAGATTTTGTAAAATGTCTATATCATTATGAACATATGTGTCAATGTTTTACGGACACCAAAACGAGTTTGTTTACCGTTATAGAGTTTCCGTTTCACAGATGACAACGGATATGTTTCAATTATCGAAACTACAATCCATTCCCCTTTTCCCCGAATGTTACCCACCGAATTAGACTTATCACCAGGTTTGTACTTGCATGAGCAACATGACGGATGCCTCCTGTGGAGCAGGATCTGCTTTCCCTTCCGGAGCACCTGAGATCACCCTCAGTTTTAGTGGGGTTCATGTTGCCCAGTCTTTGGTTTTCTATTTTGTACTTTATGTACTGTGTTTGTCTGTTTGTCTTTTTCTTTTTAAGCCATGGCGTTGTCAGTTTGTTTTCGACTTATGAGTTTGAATGTCCCTTTGGTAGCCTTCACCTCTTTTTCAAAAATGATCTGACAAAAACTTCATGATTAACAACCTTGAATAAAAGCTTCAATCTGACAGCAGACCTACGAACGTCACACATACCGGAATCATAACGCGCTACTATCATAAGCGGTGTAAAACAATCATAAATCCAAGAATCTACTTTTAACTGATTAAATCTAGACAAAAAAATCTTACCCTTTGTTTTTTGTGAATAATCATCGTTCGGAATAATATGGCGAAGGCAACTATTTACATTGTGATTTTCATTCATTATTACGAGAAATGCATATTGTTGTCTCTTTGACACATTCCCATTTCCATTCTCAATTTTATATCATCAATGAAAAATGTTGAGGTATAAAGGTAATTTTTAATGAATGCATATGACGAATGCGCAAATTTCAAACAGTTTCTTTATTTAAATAATACAATCAAAATGTCAAAAGCATTAAAGAAATGTACGGAATATAATGAATGATGCAACATTTTAACACCTTACAAATGTTGATATGCCATTATCAAGACTGAAATGCCGTTCTATTATTTTATCACAGTTTGCCTACAATAATATGACGTTATATCCCCTTGCATACAATGATAAGGCATTATCTTGCCTTGCATACAATGCTATGACATCATTTCGCATTGCATACAATGCTATGTCATTATCTCGCCTTGCATACAATAATATGGCATTATCATGCCTAGCATATCACGATATGACATTATCTCGCCTTGCGTAGAACGATATGACATTATCTCGCCTTTCATTCAATGTTTTAACATTATCTCGCCTTGCATACAATGATATGGCAGTATCGTGCCTGGCATATCACGATATGCCATTACCAAGTTTTTATATCTACTATTAATTTTTTAAAAGTTTACCGAAAGGTTTCATAACAACAGCTAAAGCTGAAGACAGATGAATATAACTCTTAAACCAAACGAAAAGAAAACAATCACGCTGTTCTATTTACAAAACATTAAATACGTTCAACTCACATTTCTTGTCATTGTTCATACGGTTTTACATTACAAAACATAGCACATCATGACTTATTGTTTAAATCCTTCGAATAATTAAACATTGCTAAAGAGAAGCGAAATATAGTTTCTTTCGCTAATTTCATAAAAATAGCGTTTATACAAAAAGTTCTGCAATCCAGCCGCTTCCTTTAGTTTCTCACCCATCGCCATGCTAGGATGAATACAATGCCTGAAAAAATTCCTCCGATTCCACCTACAATACATAGTCCAAACGAGTAGTGAAATTTGGAAGAATCAAACGTAAAGCCACTAAAAGATAGTGTTGCGAAGACTATTGTTCCGATCAAGGCAAGTCCTCCTGAAAGAAAAGTAAATATTTGTCAAACTGACTAGTGTACTGATTTCCAAGTGAATATTACCCTGTATCTATTATGACTGGAAATGGAAGTACCAAGTTGTAAATGTTTATATAATGGGCGACCTCCAGTTGTTCTCAACGGCAATAGTTTCTCAATTCTCAATAATTGTCAGTCATATCAATTTTCATTTAAGTCTTCATAAAATAATATGAAGTAAATCCCAGAGCTTCATATTTAGATGCTTACGAGTGCTTTGAACCTGCAAGTTTATTTTACGAAAAACACCTCTACTTCATAACAATTGCAACTTCCAGGCAACCACGGTCCTTTTGTGAAGTCTTTCACAACATACGTTGTATGAGGTATGTGATATCCTAAGCTTTAATTGTGTCATGGTATTACGGTCATCATTTTTTTAGTTATCAACTAAAATCGACACGTGTTTTTTTTTTTTATATCAAACAGAGTAATGACCATTCTTCAAGCATTAATTCCTCAACCATGATAATAATTTTCAAATATGTTACACTCAAGATGAACAAACAAACTCCTAATTCGAAACACGAATCGAATCATCATTGTATACAATTCTATCATTAATCGGGACGTACAGAAATGGAAATTCAATTCTAATTTGCTATTTGGCACGTCTCTTCAAGTATGTAAAACATGTATTTGCAATGTACGCAGCAAGTTAGTATAATCGAATATCTTGCTCACACATTTTTGTCAATATATTACTGAATTCTATGCGACTGTCATACAAGTAAGAGGTTTAGCTAGCTATAAAAACAGGTTTAATCCACCATTTTCTACATAAGGAAAAGCCTGTACCAAGTCAGTAATATAACAGTTGTTTCCATTCGTTTGATGTGTTTGGGTTTTTATTTTTTCCATTTGATAAGGGACTTTCCGTTTTGATTTTTCCTTAGAGTTCGATATTCTTGTTATTAAACTTTTTTTCATATTGAATTTCACATTGACATTATTTTCAATTAATCTATTAATATTTACCTGCAATAAAGTTAAGTAAGCCTATTACAACAAACATTATTCCTTGTTCTTTGAGTACAAACATCTTAAGGAAAGCACATACCAAAGCTGCAACAAAGGCTACCAGTGCAAAGCTTTCCAGAACTCCTGCAGCTGCAAGTTGAGCGTCACGTACTGGTGCATCTGCAATAATATATTATAAAAATAAGGCCAAAAATATGTGTGTTAGGATATCTTCCTGTAAAAACACTGGAATGAAGGCAGGCAGTTCTCTTATTTTCTCCTTTTTACCTTAAATATATGACAATAACATGAATAATTTGCAATTTTGTCAATTTTCAACCCGAGAAGGCCAAATTACACTTAAGAATATGCATTATAAGGCGTTCAAAAGTTGGATGGTAAGTAAACCCTATACACAAACATTTCTTTTATCTTTGCCTAAAATCCAGTCGTTTGATAGTCTTATTCCCCTTTATCTTCAAAAACCTCAAATATATACAAATAAATACAAACTAATTTATGTCACCACAGAACCTAGTAAGGCTGCTATATATTGGCTCTTAACACGCTTAATGTTAGTTTGGTGGTAACATCATGCAACTACATTTAAACACAAGAACAAGCATAAACGTATGTTGTAATGCATTTGTTTTGTAATATTAGATTGATAACATATCGGTCACTGGAAGGGAGACATTTATTAAAACACGTGTAGCAGTGTTGATATTCACAAACATTTACTTTACTGAAAATTTCAAAGCTTATCATTTTTATCTTATTAAATAACACGTATCACTTTGGGTACATCAACTCGTGTAGCCTTTCTTTTATAAAAGAGAAAGATGACACTCTGCATCTATATACACGAAGAATTATTCAAACTAAATTAGAATTGATTTCTTGAAGCACATGAATTCAATTTTCAATTCTGTTAATCATACAAAACAATGAACTACCAATTCAAGATCCAAAATCCTACATTCTCCTCATAGTATAGCGTACGCAAATGTGCGAAGTAAGTTTTTAATCATTAAATACTGAAATCAGTTCGATAGTCTAGAATGAGGATATTTGTTATGTTGCCATCGAGACAACTATCTACAAGAGACTACAGGACATTGTAAACATCTATAGGACACTGTACGATCTTCAACAATGCACAAAACCTATATTGTAAGCCAGTTATGAAATGCCCGGCATTGAAAAATTTTAATCAAGTCGGAAGAGAAAGCTTAATTTATGTTATATCAACACACTATAAACAAATATGGCACCTACAACCAACGACAACCATTGCATACTCCTAACGTTGGCGAACAAATACGGAATACGGAATACGACGTGAGCGAAACACGTATATAAGTGCTCAACCCTAACCTTACTTATGACAGAGGTTAAAGCATCACAAAATAAGAACAAGCTATATTAACCAAATGTAAAAGACTACACTCATCACATTGGACTTAAGCACTTAACAACAAAAAGACAACAAAAACAAGCTGCCAATCTAAAAGAACTCAGCGTTACTGAGCCAATTGCAACTAATAAAAAAACATGCATTCCCTTATTAAGATTTCATCAATTACACAACCAACGGACTTTGTGTAAATACGTCAAAATAATACCAAAATGTAAGTATCGACAGGATGTAAGACTAAAATTATTTATTATCCTAGAGCCATTACAGCCTTTTGTCATCACAGGCTATTTCCTAGTATTGATAAACCTGAAAATCATAAACGACATTTTCTTAAATTAAAATATATTAATAGAGGTATTGATTTTATTAATTTGTCTAGCATATTCAATGACTCTTCCGTATATAGCTTAATACCTCCATATTTTGATAATATAGAACAACCAATTATTTCGTATTCTTATAAAAACCGAGCAGAAATTTGATTTTAATTATACGTCAATTACATCAGACGTCAATATAGAAAATAATGTTCCTTCCACTTGAGACTGCGAAACATCTAGTTTTATATATGTTCCTATGGTCATGTTATTACAGGAGACCTCAACATCGTCGAAGACCGTGAGGTCATAACTTTTCTAAAGAAAGGACCGAAATACCGTCCTCCATCTATAATAGATTGGAAACAGTGTCATCAGGTCATTAAAGACGCTCTGTCTGCCTACTGTAAAATTGGTGCAATCGTGAAAATCGGATAAAAATCTTTAGACAGTTATTTGAATAAAATTATGAATACTGTTAATATTCGAATATCTCATTTAGAAAACAATTCTGAAATTAATAATAGGATCCATGATATTCCCATTTCAAGAATAAAAATAAACTCAAGGTACTCGCAGAGCGGTTTGTGTTCGTACCGGCAGACAAGTCAGCCAATAATGTAGTGGTGGTGTGACGCATATACTACACGGAAGTTCTTCAAAACGAAATTATCAATTCCTCTACATTTAGGTCCGTTCGCACCACAGAGAGTCAAATCGTTAACAAGCATACCACTGCCACTACCCAACTTAAAGCATCTTCCGAACATTTGAAAGTCCCTACCATGTACTGGTTACCGAAATTACACAAAAAACATTTAAATTCCGTTTCATCTCCGCATCGAGTAAGTGTTCTACTACTAATCTATCAGTTCTTCTAACTACCTCCCTTACTACTATCAAAGAACTGGTTATTAACTTTGTAATAAAGCTTATGAAAATAATGGTATTAATTATTTTGGAGTGTTAAAAATTCTTTAGAGGTTTTAGATAAAATACATGCTTTTGATGGTCCTTATAATTCTGTTGACAGTTATGATTTTTCTACTCTGTACACTACACTTCCACACAATCTTATAAAGAAAAAGTTTTGTATTTGATAAAATGGTCTTTCGAAAATCTCATTGTAATTTTATTTGCTGTAACTCGTTTAAAGCCTTTTTCTGTAACGAAAATGAAAGTATGCTAGATACACTTACTGGAAATGTGAGGATATGATTGAAGCTTTAAATTTTCTGCTAGATAACATTTATGTACGTTTCGGCGATAAAGTGTATCGTCAGGTAGTAGGTATTCCTATGGGCACTACCTGTGCCCTTTAATAGCAGATTTATTTCTATATTGCTATGAATCTCAGTTTATGACCAAACTCAGTAAAGACCCATCATTGTTATATTTAGTTGATACATTCAACAATACCTACCGTTACCTGGATGATATTTTTCGTTAAATAATCCAGAGTTCTCTAAATATACTTCCGAAATTTACCCAAAAGAACTTACTTTAACTAAATCTAACATAAACAACAGCAGTTGCCCTTTTCTAGATTTAGACATTTCAATTTCTAACGGAAACTACATACTAAAATTTACGACAAAAGAGACGATCTTTCATTTCCTATTGTTAATTTTCCATTTTAGACGGCGATGTGCCTTTGGCTCCATCATACGGTGTTTATATATCCCAACTCGTTCGGTATGCCCGTGTGTGTTCTGATGTCATAGATTTTAACGAACGTAATCAATGCATCACTGGGAAATTATTGTGTCAGGGATTTCGATACCATAAATTACTTAAAACTTTTACTAAATTCTTTCATAGATACAAAGATTTGATTAGTAAATTTGGCTGTACCTGTAGAAAACTTATTAAAATGGTATTTGACATCCTAAATTTTACGGTAATATTGTACTTAAAGCGAGGAAATCACTATGTGATCCGTGTAAACTCATCGAACCTTTAAACAAACTTATAAGTAAGGGTTATCGTACCAATATTGTAATTAGATCTCTGAATATAGTTTACATTGGCACTAATATCGATTTTGTCATTAGCAAATTAAAACATAACTAAGTTGTATCTTCTTTTGAGGCGGGATGTTTAGAGACACACACACGTTATTTTTTATCTCTTAAGAAGTAGCTCCTCACTATCCTACTACCTGTCGATACATTTGTTTTTGGCATTGCACAAGTCATGTCTTCTCTGACTGTTCATGACGTTAAAATACTAAATCCCTGGGATGTGTTTAATTGATTTTAGTCTCTGATGCATGATTTTTTATCATTAATTGTTTTTGGCTTTTAACTAGCTGTCAGTAACTGCGAGTACTCTCAAACCGTACTTTTAATTCGACCTGTTGATACTATTTTTAATACTTTTTTGTTATTTTATATTAATATGGATCTTGTCTGTATACCAGCTTTGATTATTTGGAATATCTACAAATTTTCACTTCTTCATACTAAATTTGTATGAACATCAAGATTATTCTCCTTTAATCTGTACAGGAAGTTTTATTGTTGATATTTACCCTTATGTATCTAGTGTTAAATTAGGTATTTATATGACAGACCTTTCTTGGTATTCCTAATTATTGGAAGATTTTATATAGACAGAAAAGTATACCTAAAACGACAAAGTTATTTTTCATTTACCTGTATATATTATGAAAACCGGTTTTTCAAAAGTGATTATTTTCTAAGGGTTAAATATTTCGCGGTGGTGTATTGCCATGGCTTTATTTGGCCTTGTTTGTTTGCTTTTTGGCCTTGAATGTTTGTCCCTAATATTTTATTAACTATGTATTTACTTTCAGGTATCACAGATCGAATTTATTCGTTCATAGTGTGTTAATTTACGTTTTGATTGAGTTAAGCCTTCCAATTGATGTTTTATCGTGTGTTTTCTATGTTGTGATGTTATACTATTGTTTCAGAAAAAGGGAGAAGGTTTGGTACCATTAAAACGTTTAATCCCGCTGCAAATGTTTGCACCTGTCCTAAGTCAGGAATCTGATGTACAGTAGTTGTCGTTTGTTTATGTAATTTATACGTGTTTCTCGTTTCTCGTTTTTTATATAGACTAGACCGTTGGTTTTACCGTTTGAATGGTTTTACACTAGTACTTTTGGGGCCCTTTATAGCTTGTTGTTCGGTGTGAGCCAAGGCTCCGTGTTGAAGGCCGTACATTGACCTATAATGGTTTACTTTTATAAATTGTTATTTGGATGGAGAGTTGTCTCATTGGCACTCACACCACATCTTCCTATATCCATACATGCTTTGTTATGCTTTAATGAATAAATACAAAGACAATGCTACCAATGAAAACAATATTAAAATATCTTACTACACCGTTTAATGTATAACCTTTCAGAATAAAATAATTCGAATAATCAATAAGTTAACATTGATCCTATCCAAAAGTACTTGATTTATAAACAATATCACTGAAAAAATAAAAACCATGTGATATTGTCCGTGTAAGAAAATTTATATAGGAACAGTCAAACTTGCAAAAAAAAAACAAAATGCATCTATGAAATAATTCAGTAAAATATACCAGTAATATGTCTTGAATACTCTTAACTATGTTTGCTCGTAATTTTTATATACCAACACTAGGTAATAAAAGATTAAGATAATTAAAATGAGAACAATGCAATCGCAACATTTATTGTAACTGCTGGCCTTTGTCATCAAGCGTATAATTAGTGATTTGAATTACTTACAATATAATTGTGTAATTAGAAACATATAATACATGATGTAATGTGTTTATACTTGTTTGTGATATCCCGCATAACCCCACATTACATTTTTTGAAAAACAACCACATACTTTGCGGTTTATTGAACCCTGTTTTTTAGATTCATAAGTGCATATTTGTATAGATTTAGTTTATCTAAAAGAATATTTGACTACAATATTGAAACTAGACATTAAATCATTAGTTGTCATCATACGGTCACTTTGACTTGATTTTTCTCAGCAAAGAATGCAAAATATCAGTAGAAGGATATATGAATTATGTCAGGAAAATAAAGACATACCTGTAAAATAGTAACACATTTCTACTCCTTTAAATTGAACAGTATTACATGATTTCCATAATCCCATATGAACAATATCTTCAATTTTATACCAATATGTTGTTGAAAATCCAATTGTATGCAGAATGAATGATACAGTGCTAATAATACTTCCCCCAATAATCATCGGTGGAATAGTAGCTAAAGTATCCGCCATCATCAAATATTAGTCGTCTGTAGTGTTTAAACTCGCTAATGTCTAAAGGTAACACGTAGTATGTGGTTTTATAAAATTATGTTTGCAATAGAAATAAGTGATATTTCTAATTTTCAATCTATTGTTTTATACTAAGGATGACGTGTAATGGACATGGTTTGGATACGCACACGGATACAGGTGCTTTGTAAAATTATAAATTACGTCAGATTTTATTTTTGTGTTTGTGTGATTTTTTAGTTAAAACTTAAGTTGTTTTAATTATTCATTACGTATTTACTGTTGATATATAAGTATTCGTGGAAAACAAATTTTCGTAAATTTCATAGGTAAAGATGAAGTACGAATTGAGAAATGTTCTATGAAGTCTTAATTTTCAATATCTTTGTATGCTAATCTTGGTAAACCTCGAACTGCATATACATGTATACACGAAAATACAATTTTCACTGAATCAACTTAAATACATGAATCCTTTTATAAAGTTTGTCTGTTATCTTAGTTTGATTAAACGAAAACGATATTGGAGATATGTAAAAGAGAAATGCATTTGTTCAATGGTGTTAGAAAAAAAAAATTGGATTTTATATGTTTGCAAAAAACTAATTGTTTAACATTGGTGGAAGTGAATAGCCTAAAACATGGGAAGGGTTAAGTGTTAGGTGTAACAGGACTTCCGCTTCTTACGAGATATTAATTTCAGTAAACCAAGTTAAGATATTACCGTTAATGACAAATATAGAGATGCAGAGGAAGGATATTGACGGTTGAATTTAAATTAGACTCAAACGAAATTGTTCGAATTTTTAATGTCTACGCCCTTTATAATGGCATGGAAAGAAAAGACTTCTTTGATAAGTTAATCAAGTATAAAGAAAATGTGGCCGTGAACTTTATGGGAGATTTTAACTGTTGTTTAAATGAGACATTAGATTGAAAACATATGGTCCATCGTGAGGATGTTGGCAATCATGAACTTAAACAATTATTTTAAAAATGAATTAACGGGAATATGGCGTCTCAGATATCCAAACAAAAAACAATACTCAGTCTCAAAGGGATAATCATACTCGTCAATAGATTATATATTCACTAGTGACAATATGGATTGTAGATTTAACAATTCAAATCCCGTTTATTTCCCGTTCAGTGATCACGACGGCGTGACAGTTACTATGAAAACCAGCGTACAAGAAAGAGGTCCTGGTTATTAAGAAATTAATAAAAATGAAAAAAACAAAAAACAAAAAAAAAAACGACCAAATTAAAGATATATTTGAATCATTCTGGAATTCTTGGAAACATACCATAAATAAATTTAAAGATAAAATGAGTTATGGGACCGAGAGGCTGGGGAATATCACAAAATGTAAATTAAAACTCTTTCTGAAACAGCAAAAAGTTTGTGTGATAGTGAAATTTCGAGAGATGAAATAACAAAGGATACACTGCCCCTGGAAGTTGGCATAACTGCACATCGAGAAGGCATCGGGAGCTAAGATAAATTATGAAAAGACTTCAGGTTTATATTTTGGTCGTTAGAAAAATATAGCACCAAAATATTAAAAACAATTGTCAATTCAACCAATTAAAGCATTGGGAAATATGCAAGGAAACAGTATAAATGTAGAAGCTAAGTCGTGTTTTGAGGTTTTCAAATCTCGTGACCTAACATTCAAGAACAGGGTCCTTATAGCAAAATCATTGATTATATCTAAAGTATAGTTTGAAATTGAAATGCGAGGAATACCTGAAAAATTTGAAAAGTCATTATAACATCAAGTTGAATTTTAAAAGGGAGGGAAAAGAAAATTTACTTAACCATGTTGAAAGAGGCGTGTGTTGCCTACTAGCAGGAGAATAGAGAATAGGTTTGATCAACACAGATTCGTTCATTAAATTAAGCAAATAAAAAGCATTTAATAGATACTAAGATCACAAACCGGTAAGTGGAACACGCTTGCCAAATCCTGGGGGAGGAAATACCGAATATTTGAAAATATGGGACATGATCAAATATCAGTCTTAATGTTTAACTTCTAGCCAATTGATATAATATTCAAAACGGAAACTCTACAGTTTAATAGAATCTATGGATATATCATTATTTCTACACACAAAAAAACATATGCAGCTGAATTAAAGCTTATTTAACGCCGTAAATAAATTACTTATCATTTTTACTTTACATTCTTTTCGTATATAGAACATTATACATCCACCAAAAAATATAGTTTTAATGAATGAAAACATGAAAACGTCGAGCATGTATACTTAAAAGAAATTCTGACCGATATATTACAATGTTATCCTGGTATTAAAAGTATAACGTAAGGTAAAGTGCATACAATTGTAGTGTTGTTGTTGTTTTTTTTTTTTTTTTTTTTTTTTTTTATGTATTTTATCTAACGGAGAATGCTATACCATTTGATCGATTTTTTGTCTATGTAATGAATAAGAATATTACATGTGTACTAAACATAGAAACTAGATTTGTTTATATATTAAAGTCCAACGTTTATGCTTGGTAGATGGAACATTGTAAACACAGGACCCCTTGTACATACCTTCCTGGGTTGTAAAAGTTAAAGTATATGCTGGTGATTTGCTGTTAACGTTTTTGAAGTTTAAAAAGAATATACACGAATCCTAAGGATATCCTTTTTTTTTAGTTTTGGTTTTCATACTTTGGTTTCGGATCTTCGTTTTTTGGTAAACGATCTTCGTATGTTTGTTCAGAATCACTATAATAAGTTTTATGACACATAGTAGTAGCTTACATGGAAATGCTACATAGTGAGGGTTTGCAGGGAACACGCCGCATAGTGAGAATTTACAGGGAACAAGAATAATGGTGAGAGCTTACAGGGAACATGACTAATAGTGAGAGCTTACAGGGAACATGACTAATAGTAAGAGCTTACAGGGAACATGCCGCACAGTGAGAGCTTACAAGGAACATGACTAATAGTGAGAGCGTACAGGGAACATGACTAATAGTGAGAGCGTACAGGAAACATGCGTAATAGTGAGAGTTTACAGGAAACCTGATACAAAGTGAGAGCTTACAGTGAACGTGCCGCATAGTGAGAGCGTACAGGGAACATGACTAATAGTGACAGCTTACATGGTACATGCCGCATGATGAGAGCGTACAGGGAACATGCGTAATAGTGAGAGTTTACAAGGAACCTGATACAAAGTGAGAGCTTACAGGGAACATGACTAATAGTGAGAACGTACAGGGAACATAACTTGAAGTGTAAGTTTATAGGGAACATGACTAGTAGTGCTAGTTTTTGACATTGCCGATGTTGATGTTCAAACATTTGCTATGACTTATGTAGGCGCGATATCACTTTTCATTATTGAGTATACAAAATATTGAGATTTCAAAGTGAGACTCCAAAATTATTTTGCAAATTAAAGCTTTCACATGATATTAACCCATCAAATTAGTGCATTAGTGGCGTTATTTTTTTTCCCCAAACGGATATGACGCCATATATGACGTCTACAAATTAACAACGGATAGGCTCAACATATATAGATTTATTCCTATATATGTTGTCAAAATATCCAAATAAGGTTTTTTTATCATCAAGAAAACATTTTCTTCCACACATTTCTGTCAATTTTTAGTATAGTTTACCTTGATTTGTGATATGGTAGACTCACAATCATTAGGGATCTTCCATTGGATAAATGTGACCATATATCCAAATAAGGTTGCAATCTGAAATAAATTATTCAATTTAAACCCCCAAAGCAACTACGAACGTGTATAGGAACGAAATTTCTTTCGTTTCTTTTACCTGAACAAGTTCAGAATTCCTGTAACAACACATCTTATTATATTTTTTCATACAGACATCAAAAGTATTCCACTCAAAGTTGTGACTGTGACGTACTTGTAATCTTCTGACTGGTCTGCAAGGATGTATTATAAGATAAAGTCTGGTCGTTAGATTGTTCTTCACCTTTTATCTGCAAAATGCTCAAAAACCCAAAGATATTTCGAACACTTAAACAAAACAAATGTATCTTGATAGGAAGGGACTTAAAATTTATGGTAAAAATTCCTTAATTGAGTTGTTGCATAGGTTCCTAATAAAATGAAAACATCATTTTATTCCTCCGAAGCGCTTTTCTGGATTTACCTTCATCAGAAATGCTCAAAGTCAAATATTTGAAAGTCAAGGATGTATAGGAACCGAAAACATTAAAGAGCTGTATCACAACAAAGGGCCTGCGGAGAGCGTACGCATGATTCTTCCCTAACACGAATTGATGGGCTTAATGTTCTCGTTATGACAAAAAAATTTGTTGTTTATTTCTACATCTAATAAAACAATTTATGAGTGTAAAAAAACGCAACAACGTCTTAAGCATGTGTTTGTATGCCAGCTGAAAGAGGTCATTCAACCATTATGGTATTCACTGTTGTGAATATGTCGCATTTCGCAAAATATAAATATGTGAATTACAATGACAAATTCAATCGCATATGTCCTAAACTCAACTTTTTTCAACTCTAAAAAAACATACGCAAGATAGATATTTGAGATTATGTAGATATTGTAACGCCCCTGGTCGAGCAATACGAAGCTAATATTTTTGTGTGTGTATATTTGATTATTAACATAAGATACAAGAGTAACCTTGGTACCAGACCTATCAAATTTTCACTGGTAATTGTGAAACTGCAATGATAACTTGCAAATAACTTGGTAGCTTAACTGAGCAGTCGAGACACTGGTTTCTAATTCTGAATAAGATGAAATATAACAAAAACAGTTATAAGTTTCAACAATGACTATTTAATCAGTCATAAATATCAATATATATCATAAACAAATATCACAGAGCGGGAAAACAGTACAGGGACCCCTTTGGGCGTTATTCATCGTATGTAAACATGGAAAAAGTTGTAGTATTCGTAGTAAATGATATAGGTCACTTGGTCAGGTCATACATATATATATATTGGGGTTATTATTAACCTGGGTTCCGTGAGCTGTGAACTCCCACAATCGTTCAACAGCCGTATTTATAATTCGGAAGTCCGCAGACACAGAATGTGTGTCCGTTACTACAGGGATAAGTGTGTCCGGTAAATTAACGTAGTGATTGGTTGTAAAATCACATTTACATCATACTTGGTTCTGGAAACTAGGCCATTTCTGTCAATTTTGATTGGTCTTGATAACCTGAAGTTCCCACTACAATAATATGGAAAATGGCACAAATACAAATAGAAATGTACAACTGTCGAGGGAAAAAGGGAGATATGGGCTAATCAAGATAACCCTTAGGGAAAACATAACCTGGTTACAATACCACACATACTTCTTAGGAGACAGCCACAACTACTACAAGAACATATTATCAACGGATTAGTACCCAGATTGTACGTATAACCCTTTGTATATATTAAAGCCCATCGTCCTCATATTGAAAATCCTCAAACATCCCATTGCAGCATGGGCGCATGAACTGGTTAACGGTCACTATCTCCGGATTTGCAGGAGCAAAATGTTGGCAAAATATTCATTCTGAATCAAGAAATTTTAATTCTTTTTTTTTTTATTCAACAACAGTACTAGTACTGCACATACTCCACTGACACAGCTATCTCAGTAAAGATCTTTGTTTCATTAGTACCAGAAGTTAGGGGAATCTTCAGATAGATAAACTGCATACTGTTAGTTGTTTACAAGGGTATTATAATAACATCAATGAATAGATAATGTCATTATTTTAATGTATTCATAACATATGGTGTTAAAAAGCAAAAGATTATCGGCATTGCATAGCTCATCCGAGATTAGGTTCGTTGTCTATAAACTATTATCAATTTATATGTTTCCAGTTTACGGTTGTATTAATCAATTTTGAAAGGATTGTATATTATTCAGGTAGGTCAGTTATAGTGTGAAAGATTGATGATCATACTATAACCGAAAATATATGTTTTGTTTTCTTGTACAGTACATACATAGTGCTATATTATCAATATTGCAATTTGCATGTACATGTAAGTTAAATAAATACACAAAATGAAATAATGATAAAAAAATTATTAAAAAAAATGACCAACAGACATACAACAGTACACAAAACACAACATAGAAAACTAAAGACTGAGCAACACGAACCCCACTGGGGGTTATCTCAGGTGACCCGGAAGGGTAAGCAGATCCTGCTCCACATGTGGCACCAGTCGTATTGCTCATATTAGTACACACTTGCCGATGATAAGTCTAATTCGTTAGGTAACATTTTGGTAAAAGGGGAAGGGATTGTAACTACGACAATAAGAACATATCCGTTGTCATCTGTGAAACAGATATTCCATAACGGTCAACAAACTCGTGATGGCGTCCATAAATGTACGAATGGATGATTTCACCTTCATCACTTGGAACTCTTGGTTTAATAGCTTCCGTGTGCGCAGCAACTCTCTATCGAGGAAATCATGATAGGACGTACAAGCCCTGTAATAAAGTATCAACTGAGAGACATATTCATCGTATGCATGCGCTGCTGGGATGTTGCTCCATAGAAATGGAAACTTCACTATTGGGAAGCTGGACTCATCTCTTTTGTCGTAAAATTTTGTTTTCAACAGACCCTCATTGTCAATTTCTAGTTGTAAGTCAAGATAGGAACCAAACTGTTTTATCCCTTATCTTAAGTTCGATGGGATAGATGCATTCAATATAGTCACCAATGTTGAATTATTTAGTGAGAGAACATAATTTATATAGCGGAAAGTGAGGTTAAAGAATACTGCTAACTTCATTTCTTCGTTCTTATGAAGTTCCTGTATGAAGCAGCCTCGTAGAAATAAAGGAACAAGTCAGCAAGAAGAGGAGCACAGTTGGTTCCCAGGCGAATGCAGATTGTTTGTTGGAAAACACGTCCTCCAAACGGAACAAATATGTTGTCAATCAAGAAATCAAGCATCTTGATAATGTCAGTTTCAGAGAATTTTTTGTTAGAATCAGACTGATTGTTTACGTATGACTGCCATACAAGTGAGATGTTTAGCTAGCTATAAAATTAGGTTTAATCCACCATTGTCTACATATAAAATTGCCTCTTCCAAGTTAGAATATGACAGTTGTTTTCCATTCGTTTTATCTGTTTGAGCTTTTGATTTTGCCATTTGACAAGGGACTTTCCGTTTTGAATTTTCCTTGGAGTTCGGTATTTTTGTTATTTTACTTTTTTTTTTTAATATTTTGATGAAAGCAAATCCAGAAAAGTGCTTCGGACGCATGACATTTATAACGTGTTATTGTTTTTTTATACAAATAATTACACGTAACTGTCTGATATTACAAATGCATGTATTGAATAAACATAAATACATGTATATGTAAACTATTTGTATAATAAATAGTTAACTACATGAAATAATACATTCAATAAATGCACTATATTTCTTGTGCAAATATGTAAATAAAGGCAACAGTAGTATACCGGTGTTCAAAAGTCATAAATCGATTGAGAGAAAACAAATCCGGGTTACAAACTAAAACCGAGGAAAACACATCAACTATAATAGGAAAACAATGGAACAAAAGGAACACTGAAGTAATATAATAAATTCTATAAGTGATATAGAGCAAAAGAAAATTGTCTGCTTATAGCTTTTTTGGTATGATATTCTCATTATATAATTTAGTATCATGATATGCTTTAATAATCAATTAAAAAAAAAAAATATGTGTTGTTTTCCTATTTTTAACTGACCAACTACCTTGACACTGATTAAGCCGTAGTCTGAATTTCAAAAAAAGAATTCCGTGGAACCAAAATTTTGTGACAAAGTCTATAAACCATTACAAAAGTGAATTTAATTTGATTGTTTTATTGTTTTATTTGCATAGTAAAAGATAATATCACCTGGAATATACTTATTTTGCAATCGTAAAGATTGTTCTATTTTTAGATTTGGAATGTACTTTAATAGATCAATCGTCAATGGAAATTCCTTTTATGCAGTTGATAAATAAAACACAGTTGTTGACGAATGAACATATGATTAAATAATACATTGCCATATGCGTAATTACGCATTTCAACATGTAATGTGTTATAAATAGATTGTTCGAAATCATAATTATCTATCTGGTATGGTGAACAATATATAATAGATACGGATATGATGCTTTAGACATGTGTTTGTATTTAAATGTGTGACTTTTGATTTTTTTTATCTTTATCACACAAATAATCTGTCTTGTACGTATCGTGAAATGTATACACAACTCATATGAAGATGATTCAAATAGAATGTTTTTCCGTTCGTTACATTTATGTATTTCATACTCTCTAGTTTAACGAATACTCGTCACTGAATGTATGTTATTTTTTATAACATCACATTTTTTTCTAATTTTTTGTTTGGGATAAAAATAATTTATCTTATCTGTTATCAATATATACAAATATTTACAATTGCGAACCATGATTTCTTATCTTAATTATTTGATATTCGATCATTTTTCACTGGACGTATCAATATTTTCGGGTGATTGTCAATGGAAATACTGTGCAATGTTTCCTCCAGGTTTATCGGTCTTCTCGTTTTTGTTTATGCTAGAACTTTTGTTTCTAGTACGGTCACATACAAGATCTGATTGGTCTCTCACATCTTGATTTTATCTGTAGATCGTTCATTGACTTGAGCCTAAAGGAGTAGGCCCAGTAAGACCCCATTTTGGCTCCAAAATATAGCATTTTTACAAATTTGTTGAAATGTAAACTTTTAGCTCTTTATTGGAAAGTAGAATAATTTTGTTCCATAAATATGGGTTGTTTCTGACAATACAATGCACATGTATCAGGTAATAGCATCATAAATTCATGCAAAATTACTGAAATCTTCATAATTGTAGCATTTGTGCTAATTTTAAGACGGTTTTGGTCTAAAATGGAACGTGGCCGCATTTGTGTTCAGTCTTAATTTTTAAATAGATGTTGTATTTGATGATAATACATAACATATATAAAGGTTGAGAATGAACACGAATGCGGCCACTTCCATTTTAGACAAAAACCTTTTGAAAAGTGACGTTTTATGGCATTTTTGATAGATTTTTCATATTTAAGCTTGATTTTCAGAGTCTTTGATTACCAAATCAGTTCAAATATTTTACAAAAAACTAATTGAATCGACTGAAGCAGACACTTAAGTGTTTAAAAAATGTCAAAAATCTTTCATCAGATGTACTTCGAATTTTAGGTCAAAAGTAGCCCTTACCGGACTTTCTCCTTTTACTAAATGATACCATGGAATGAAATGGCTTGGGTATACATTGGGATACCTCATTCTCTTTAGTCTCGGCATCATTGGCACCCGATTGTTCATTTTTGATGTCTTCATGATTGCTACTAAAATCCTCCTGACAATCGGCTTGTCTATGCCCTGAGTTTTTGCATTGCCGACAGACCCAGTCGTTTGGATATTGCATTAGTTAATAAACGGTTTGTAACATTTGTTGCAAATTATTTTTTGACTATTTCTTTTTTGCCCTACATGTAGCATTGCTGCATTGTATTTGCCTATAAGCATTGTTCTAAGCAAGAATTTACTGACTGGGTCACACAATATAATTCTGTCCATAGTTTGATAATTTTGTCAATATTCCGCCAAAACAAAGTTCTCTGTATGATTTATGATTGACACATCCATAATACTTTAGGTTTCTTTCAATGTATCCGTAATCACGGTGTATTTTAACTCGTACTTTTAAGAAACTTAAGTTTTCATAAACTGGATTGTAGGGTTTCGTGTGGAACATTCGTCAGTTTTTCTTGTATTACCAGCCCAGCTGTTACCATTAATTATATGTCTGCACGTACATTAAACAACAATGTTTGACCTTCCTCAGGCAAGTTTTACTCGTGATACCCTCACATAAAACATCAAAGTATGACCTTCTTCGAGCACGTTTTACTCTTCTACACTTACATTAAACAACAAAGTATGACCTTCCTAAAGCACGTTTTACTCTTCTACACTAACATAAAATAACAAAGTATGACCTTCCTCAAGCACGTTTTTCTCTTCTACACTTACATAAAACATCAAAGTATGACCTTCCTCAAGCATGTTTTACTCTTCTACACTTACATTAAACAACAACGTATGACCTTCCTTAATCACGTCTGACTCCTACTACACTATATTAACACCAAAGTATAACCTTCCTTTAGCAGGTCTTACTTCTACTACAGCTACATTAAACAACAAAGAATGACCTTCCTAAAGCACGTCTTACTTTTATTGCACTTACATTCAACAGCAAAGATGACTATCTTCGGGCACGTCTTACTCCTACTTTACTTACAATCAACACCAAAGTATAACCTTCCTTTAGCAAGTCTTATTTCTACTACAGCTACATTAAACAACAACGTATGACCTTCCTTAATCAAGTCTGACTCCTACTACACTATATTAACACCAAAGTATGACCTTCCTTTAGCAGGTCTTACTTCTACTACAGCTACATTAAACAACAACGTATGACCTTCCTTAATCACGTCTGACTCCTACTGCACTATATTAACACTAAAGTATAAACTTCCTTTAGCAGATCTTACTTCCCTTACAGCTACATTAAACAACAACGTATGACCTTCCTTAATCACGTCTGACTCCTACTACACTATATTAACACCAAAGTATAACCTTCCTTTAGCAGGTCTTACTTCTACAACAGCTACATTAAACAATAACGTATGACCTTCCTTAATCACGTCTGACTCCTACTACACTTTATTAACACCAACGTATAACCTTCCTTTAGCAGGTCTTACTTCTACTACAGCTACATTAAACAACAACGTATGACCTTCCTTAATCACGTCTGACTCCTACTACACTATATCAACATTCAAGTATAACCTTCCTTTAGCAGGTCTTACTTCCCTTACAGCTACATTAAACAACAACGTATGACCTTCCTGAATCACGTCTGACTCCTACTACACTATATTAACACCAAAGTATAACCTTCTTAAAGCACGTCTTACTTCTACTACAGCTACATTAAACAACAACGTATAACCTTCCTTAATCACGTCTGACTCCTACTACACTATATCAACATTAAAGTATAACCTTCCTTTAGCAGGTCTTACTTCCCTTACAGCTACATTAAACAACAATATTTGACCTTCCTCAGGCAAGTTTTACTCGTGATACCCTCACATAAAACATCAAAGCATGACCTTCCTCGAGCACGTTTTGCTCTTCTACACTTACATTAAACAACAAAGTATGATCTTCCTAAAGCACTTTTTACTCTTCTACACTAACATAAAATAACAAAGTATGACCTTCCTTAAGCACGTTTTACTCTTCTACACTTACATAAAACATCAAAGTATGACCTTCCTCAAGCATGTTTTACTCTGATACACGTATTTAAAATATCAAAGTATGACTTTCATCAAGCACGTTTTACTCTTCTACACTTACATTAAACATCAAAGTATGACTTTCCTCAAGCACGTTTTACTCTTCTACACGTTCATAAAACACAAAAGGATGACCTTCCTGAAGCACGTTTTACTCCTCCACACTTACATAAAATAACAAAGTATGACCTACCTCTAGCTAGTTTTACTCTTCTACACTTACATAATAACAAAGTATGACCTTCCTCGAGCACGTTTTACTCTTCTACACTTTCATAAAATAACAAAGTATGACCTTCCTCAAGCACATTTTACTCATCTACACTTACATAAAACATTAAAGTATGACCTTCCTCAAGAACGTTTTACTCATCTACACTTACATAAAACATCAAAGTACGACCTTCCTCAAGCATGTTTTACTCTGATACACTTACATAAAACATCAAAGTATGACCTTCCTCAACCACATTTTACTCTTTCACACTTACATAAAATAACAAAGTATGACCTTCCTTAAGCACGTTTTACTCTTCTACACTTACATAAAACATCAAAGTATGACCTTCCTCAAGCACGTTTTACTCTTCTACACTTACATTATACAACAACGTATGACCTTCCTTAATCACATCTGACTCCTACTACACTATATTAACACCAAATTATAACTTTCCTTTAGCAGGTCTTACTTCTACTACAGCTACATTAAACAACAACGTATGACCTTCCTTAATCACGTCTGACTCCTACTACACTATATTAACACTAAAGTATAAACTTCCTTTAGCAGATCTTACTTCCCTTACAGCTACATTAAACAACAACGTATGACCTTCCTTAATCACGTCTGACTCCTACTACACTATATTAACACCAAAGTATAACCTTCCTTTAGCAGGTCTTACTTCTACTACAGCTACATTAAACAACAACGTATGACCTTCCTTAATCACGTCTGACTCCTACTACACTATATTAACACCAAAGTATAACCTTCTTAAAGCACGTCTTACTTCTACTACAGCTACATTAAACAACAACGTATGACCTTCCTTAATCACGTCTGACTCCTACTACACTATATCAACAATAAAGTATAACCTTCCTTTAGCAGGTCTTACTTCCCTTACAGCTACATTAAACAACAACGTATGACCTTCCTTAATCACGTCTGACTCCTACTACACTATATTAACACCAAAGTATAACCTTCTTAAAGCACGTCTTACTTCTACTACAGCTACATTAAACAACAACGTATGACCTTCCTTAATCACGTCTGACTCCTACTACACTATATCAACATTCAAGTATAACCTTCCTTTAGCAGGTCTTACTTCCCTTAGAGCTACATTAAACAACAACGTATGACCTTCCTTAATCACGTCTGACTCCTACTACACTATATTAACACCAAAGTATTACCTTCTTAAAGCACGTCTTACTTCTACTACAGCTACATTAAACAACAACGTATGACCTTCCTTAATCACGTCTGACTCCTACTACACTATATCAACATTAAAGTATAACCTTCCTTTAGCAAGTCTTATTTCCCTTACAGCTACATTAAACAACAACGTATGACCTTCCTTAATCACGTCTGACTCCTACTACACTATATTAACACCAAAGTATTACCTTCTTAAAGCACGTCTTACTTCTACTACAGCTACATTAAACAACAACGTATGACCTTCCTTAATCACGTCTGACTCTACTACACTATATCAACATTAAAGTATAACCTTCCTTTAGCAGGTCTTACTTCCCTTACAGCTACATTAAACAACAATATTTGACCTTCCTCAGGCAAGTTTTACTCGTGATACCTCACATAAAACATCAAAGCACGTTTTGATCTTCTACACTTACATTAAACAACAAAGTATGATCTTCCTAAAGCACTTTTACTCTTCTACACTAACATTAAATAACAAAGTATGACCTTCCTTAAGCACGTTTTACTCTTCTACACTTACATAAAACATCAAAGTATGACCTTCCTCAAGCATGTTTTACTCTGATACACGTATTTAAAATATCAAAGTATGACTTTCATCAAGCACGTTTTACTCTTCTACACTTACATTAAACATCAAAGTATGACTTTCCTCAAGCACGTTTTACTCTTCTACACGTTCATAAAACACAAAGGATGACCTTCCTGAAGCACGTTTTACTCCTCCACACTTACATAAAATAACAAAGTATGACCTACCTCTAGCTAGTTTTACTCTTCTACACTTACATAATAACAAAGTATGACCTTCCGCGAGCACGTTTTACTCTTCTACACTTTCATAAAATAACAAAGTATGACCTTCCTCAAGAACGTTTTACTCATCTGCACTTACATAAAACATCAAAGTACGACCTTCCTCAAGCATGTTTTACTCTGATACACTTACATAAAACATCAAAGTATGACCTTCCTCAACCACATTTTACTCTTTCACACTTACATAAAATAACAAAGTATGACCTTCCTTAAGCACGTTTTACTCTTCTACACTTACATAAAACATCAAAGTATGACCTTCCTCAAGCACGTTTTACTCTTCTACACTTACATTATACAACAACGTATGACCTTCCTTAATCACATCTGACTCCTACTACACTATATTAACACCAAATTATAACTTTCCTTTAGCAGGTCTTACTTCTACTACAGCTACGTTAAACAACAACGTATGACCTTCCTTAATCACGTCTGACTCCTACTACACTATATTAACATCAAAGTATAACCTTACTTTAGCAGGTCTTACTTCTACTACAGCTACATTAAACAACAACGTATGACCTTCCTTAATCACGTCTGACTCCTACTACACTATATTAACATCAAAGTATAACCTTACTTTAGCAGGTCTTACTTCTACTACAGCTACATTAAACAACAACGTATGACCTTCCTTAATCACGTCTGACTCCTACTACACTATATTAACACCAAAGTATGACCTTCCTAAAGCACGTCTCACTTTTATTGCACTTACATTCAACAGCAAAGATGACTATCTTCGGGCACGTCTTACTCCTACTTTACTTACAATCAACACCAAAGTATAACCTTGCTTTAGCAGGTCATACTTCTACTACAGCTACATTAAACAACAACGTATGTCCTTCCTTAATCACGTCTGAATCCTACCACACTATATTAACACCAAAGCATGACCTTCCTAAAGCACGTCTTACTTTTATTGCACTTACATTCAACAGCAAAGATGACTATCTTCGGGCACGTCTTACTCCTACTTTACTTACAATCAACACCAAAGTATAACCTTGCTTTAGCAGGTCATACTTCTACTACAGCTACATTAAACAACAACGTATGTCCTTCCTTAATCACGTCTGAATCCTACTACACTATATTAACACCAAAGTATTACCTTCTTAAAGCACGTCTTACTTCTACTACAGCTACATTAAACAACAACGTATGACCTTCCTTAATCACGTCTGACTCCTACTACACTATATCAACATTAAAGTATAACCTTCCTTTAGCAGGTCTTACTTCCCTTACAGCTACATTAAACAACAATATTTGACCTTCCTCAGGCAAGTTTTACTCGTGATACCCTCACATAAAACATCAAAGCACGTTTTGCTCTTCTACACTTACATTAAACAACAAAGTATGATCTTCCTAAAGCACTTTTTACTCTTCTACACTAACATAAAATAACAAAGTATGACCTTCCTTAAGCACGTTTTACTCTTCTACACTTACATAAAACATCAAAGTATGACCTTCCTCAAGCATGTTTTACTCTGATACACGTATTTAAAATATCAAAGTATGACTTTCATCAAGCACGTTTTACTCTTCTACACTTACATTAAACATCAAAGTATGACTTTCCTCAAGCACGTTTTACTCTTCTACACGTTCATAAAACACAAAGGATGACCTTCCTGAAGCACGTTTTACTCCTCCACACTTACATAAAATAACAAAGTATGACCTACCTCTAGCTAGTTTTACTCTTCTACACTTACATAATAACAAAGTATGACCTTCCTCGAGCACGTTTTACTCTTCTACACTTTCATAAAATAACAAAGTATGACCTTCCTCAAGAACGTTTTACTCATCTACACTTACATAAAACATCAAAGTACGACCTTCCTCAAGCATGTTTTACTCTGATACACTTACATAAAACATCAAAGTATGACCTTCCTCAACCACATTTTACTCTTTCACACTTACATAAAATAACAAAGTATGACCTTCCTTAAGCACGTTTTACTCTTCTACACTTACATAAAACATCAAAGTATGACCTTCCTCAAGCACGTTTTACTCTTCTACACTTACATTATACAACAACGTATGACCTTCCTTAAACACATCTGACTCCTACTACACTATATTAACACCAAATTATAACTTTCCTTTAGCAGGTCTTACTTCTACTACAGCTACGTTAAACAACAACGTATGACCTTCCTTAATCACGTCTGACTCCTACTACACTATATTAACATCAAAGTATAACCTTACTTTAGCAGGTCTTACTTCTACTACAGCTACATTAAACAACAACGTATGACCTTCCTTAATCACGTCTGACTCCTACTACACTATATTAACATCAAAGAATAACCTTACTTTAGCAGGTCTTACTTCTACTACAGCTACATTAAACAACAACGTATGACCTTCCTTAATCACGTCTGACTCCTACTACACTATATTAACACCAAAGTATAACCTTCCTAAAGCACGTCTCACTTTTATTGCACTTACATTCAACAGCAAAGATGACTATCTTCGGGCACGTCTTACTCCTACTTTACTTACAATCAACACCAAAGTATAACCTTGCTTTAGCAGGTCATACTTCTACTACAGCTACATTAAACAACAACGTATGTCCTTCCTTAATCACGTCTGAATCCTACCACACTATATTAACACCAAAGCATGACCTTCCTAAAGCACGTCTTACTTTTATTGCACTTACATTCAACAGCAAAGATGACTATCTTCGGGCACGTCTTACTCCTACTTTACTTACAATAACACCAAAGTATAACCTTGCTTTAGCAGGTCTTACTTCTACTACAGCTACATTAAACAACAACGTATGACATTCCTTAATCACGTCTGACTCCTACTTCACTATATTAACACCAAAGTATGACCTTCCTTTAGCAGTTCTTACTTCTACTACAGCTACATTAAACAACAACGTATGACCTTTCTTAATGACATCTGTCTCCTTCTATACTATATTAACACCAAAGTATAACCTTCCTTTAGCAGGTCTTAGTTCTACTAAAGCTATTTTAAACAACAACGTATGACCTTCCTTAATAACATATGACTCCTACTACACAATATTAACTCTAAAGTATAACCTTCCTTTAGCAGGTCTTACTCCTACTACAGCTATATTAAACAACAACGTATGACCTTCCTTAATCACGTCTGACTCCTACTACACTATATTAACACCAAAGTATAACCTTCCTTTAGCAGGTCTTACTTCTACTACATTGACATTAAACAACAACGTATGACCTTCTTTAATCAAGTATGACTCCTACTACACTATATTAACACCAAAGTATAACCTTCCCTTAGCAGGTCTTACTTCTACTACAGCTATATTAAACAACAACGTATGACCTTCCTTAATCACGTCTGACTCCTACTACACTATATCAACATTAAAGTATAATCTTCCTTTAGCAGGTCTAACTTCCCTTACAGCTACATTAAACTACAACGTATGACCTTCCTTAATCACGTCTGACTCCTACTACACTATATTAACACCAAAGTTTAACCTTTCTAAAGCACGTCTTACTTCTACTACAACTACATCAAACAACAACGTATGACCTTCCTTATTCACGTCTGAATCCTACTACACTGTATTAACACCAAAGTATGACCTTCTTTTAGCAGGTCTTCCTTCTACTACAACTACATTAAACAACAACGTATGACCTTCCTTAATCACGTCTGACTTCTACTACACTATATTAACACTAAAGTATAAACTTCCTTAAGCAGATCTTACTTCCCTTACAGCTATATTAAACAACAACGTATGACGTTCCTTAATCACGTCTGACTCCTACTACACTATATTAACACCAAAGTATAACCTTCCTTTAGCAGGTCTTACTTCTACAACAGCTACATTAAACAATAACGTATGACCTTCCTTAATCACGTCTGACTCCTACTACACTTTATTAACACCAAAGTATAACCTTCCTTTAGCAGGTCTTACTTCTACTACAGCTACATTAAACAACAACGTATGACCTTCCTTAATCACGTCTGACTCCTACTACACTATATTAACACCAAAGTATAACCTTCCTTTAGCAGGTCTTACTTCTACAACAGCTACATTAAACAATAACGTATGACCTTCCTTAATCACGTCTGACTCCTACTACACTTTATTAACACCAAAGTATAACCTTCCTTTAGCAGGTCTTACTTCTACTACAGCTACATTAAACAACAACGTATGACCTTCCTTAATCACGTCTGACTCCTACTACACTATATCAACATTAAAGTATAACCTTCCTTTAGCAGGTCTTACTTCCCTTACAGCTACATTAAACAACAATATTTGACCTTCCTCAGGCAAGTTTTACTCGTGATACCCTCACATAAAACATCAAAGCATGACCTTCCTCGAGCACGTTTTGCTCTTCTACACTTACATTAAACAACAAAGTATGATCTTCCTAAAGCACTTTTTACTCTTCTACACTAACATAGAATAACAAAGTATGACCTTCCTTAAGCACGTTTTACTCTTCTACACTTACATAAAACATCAAAGTATGACCTTCCTCAAGCATGTTTTACTCTGATACACGTATTTAAAATATCAAAGTATGACTTTCATCAAGCACGTTTTACTCTTCTACACTGACATTAAACATCAAAGTATGATTTTCCTCAAGCACGTTTTACTCTTCTACACGTTCATAAAACACAAAGGATGACCTTCCTGAAGCACGTTTTACTCCTTCACACTTACATAAAATAACAAAGTATAACCTACCTCTAGCTAGTTTTACTCTTCTACACTTACATAATAACAAAGTATGACCTTCCTCGAGCACGTTTTACTCTTCTACACTTTCATAAAATAACAAAGTATGACCTTCCTCAAGCACATTTTACTCATCTACACTTACATAAAACAATAAAGTACGACCTTCCTCAAGCATGTTTTACTCTGATACACTTACATAAAACATCAAAGTATGACCTTCCTCAACCACATTTTACTCTTTCACACTTACATAAAATAACAAAGTATGACCTTCCTTAAGCACGTTTTACTCTTCTACACTTACATAAAACATCAAAGTATGATCTTCCTCAAGCACGTTTTACTCTTCTACACTTACATTATACAACAACGTATGACCTTCCTTAATTACATCTGACTCCTACTACACTATATTAACACCAAATTATAACTTTCCTTTAGCAGGTCTTACTTCTACTACAGCTACATTAAACAACAACGTATGACCTTCTTTAATCAAGTATGACTCCTACTACACTATATTAACACCAAAGTATAACCTTCCTTTAGCAGGTCTTACTTCTACTACAGCTATATTAAACAACAACGTATGACCTTCCTTAATCACGTCTGACTCCTACTACACTATATCAACATTAAAGTATAATCTTCCTTTAGCAGGTCTAACTTCCCTTACAGCTACATTAAACTACAACGTATGACCTTCCTTAATCACGTCTGACTCCTACTACACTATATTAACACCAAAGTTTAACCTTTCTAAAGCACGTCTTACTTCTACTACAACTACATTAAACAACAACGTATGACCTTCCTTATTCACGTCTGAATCCTACTACACTGTATTAACACCAAAGTATGACCTTCTTTTAGCAGGTCTTCCTTCTACTACAGCTACATTAAACAACAACGTATGACCTTCCTTAATCACGTCTGACTCCTACTACACTATATTAACATTAAAGTATAACCTTCCTTTAGCAGGTCTTACTTCTACTACAGCTATATTAAACAACAACGTAGGACCTTCCTTAATCACGTCTCACTCCTACTCCACTATATCAACATTAAAGTATAATCTTCCTTTAGCAGGTTTTACTTCCATTACAGCTAAATTAAACAACAACGTATGACCTTCCTTAAGCAGGTCTGACTCCTACTACACTATATTAACACCAAAGTTTAACCTTCCTAAAGCACGTCTTACTTTTATTGCACTTACATTCAACAGCAAAGATGACTATCTTCGGGCACGTCTTACTCCTACTTTACTTACAATCAACACCAAAGTATAATCTTCCTTTAGCAGGTCTTACTTCTACTACAGCTACATTAAACAACAACGTATGACCTTTCTTAATCACATCTGTCTCCTACTATACTATATTAACACCAAAGTATAACCTTCCTTTAGCAGTTCTTACTTCTACTACAGCTACATTAAACAACAACGTATGACCTTTCTTAATCACATCTGACTCCTACTACACTATATTAACACTAAAGTATAACCTTCCTTTAGCAGGTCTTACTTCCTAACAGCTACATTAAACAACAACGTATGACCTCCTAATAACATCTGACTCCTACTACACTATATCAACACTAAAGTATAACCTTCCTTTAGCAGGTCTTACTTCCCTAACAGCTACATTAAACAACAACGTATGACCTCCTAATAACATCTGACTCTACTACAGAATATTAACTCTAAAGTATGACCTTCCTTTAGCAGGTCTTACTTCTACTACAGCTACATTAAACAACAACGTATGACCTTCCTTAATCACGTCTGACTCCTACTACACTATATTAACACTAAAGTATAACCTTCCTTTAGCAGGTCTTACTTCCCTAACAGCTACATTAAACAACAACGTATGACCTCCCTAATAACATCTGACTCCTACTACACTATATCAACACCAAATTATAACTTTCCTTTGACAGGTCTTACTTCTATTACAGCTATATTAAACAACAACGTATGACCTTCCTTAATCACGTCTGACTCCTACTACACTATACTCACACCAGAGTATAACCTTCCTTTAGCAGGTCTTACTTCAACTACAGTTACATTAAACAACAACGTATGACATTCCTTAAGCACGTCTGACTCCTACCACACTATATTAACACCAAAAGTATAACCTTCCTTTAGCAGTTCTTACTTCTACTACATCTACATTAAACAACAACATATGTCCTTCCTTAATCACGTCTGAATCCTACTACACTGTATTAACACCAAAGTATGACCTTCCTTTAGCAGGTCTTACTTCCTTTACAGTTATATTAAACAACAACGTATGACCTTCCTGAATCACGTCTGACTCCTACTACACTATATTAACGTTAAAGTATAACCTTCCTTTAGCAGGTCTTACTTCTACTACATCTACATTAAACAACAACGTATGACCTTCCTTAATCATGTCTGACTCCTACTACACTATATTAACACCAAAGTATGACCTTCCTTTAGCAGGTCTTACTTCTACTACAACTTCATCAAACAACAACGTATGACCTTCCTTAATCATGTCTGACTCCTACTACACTATATTAACACCAAAGTATGACCTTCCTTTAGCAGGTCTTACTTCTACTACAACTACATCAAACAACAACGTATGACCTTCCTTAATCACGTCTCACTCCTACTCCACTATATCAACATTAAAGTATAATCTTCCTTTAGCAGGTCTTACTTCCCTTACAGCTACATTATATAAAAACAACGTATGACATTCCTTAAACAGGTCTGTCGCCTACTACACTATATTAACACCAAAGTTTAACCTTCCTAAAGCACGTCTTACTTCTGCTACAACTACATTAAACAACAACGTATGACCTTCCTTAATCACGTCTGACTCCCACTACACTATATTAACACCAAAGTATGACCTTCCTAAAGGACGTCTTACATATACTGCACTTACATTGAACAGCAAAGATAACTTTCTTCGGGCAATTCTTACTCCTACTTTACTTACAATCAACACCAAAGTATAATCTTCCTTTACCAGGTCTTACTTCTATTAAAGCTACGTTAAACAACAACGTATGACCTTCCTTAATCACGTCTGACTCCTACTACACTATATTAACACCAAAGTATGACCTTCCTTTAGCAGGTCTTACTTCTACTACAGCTACATAAAACAACAACGTATGACCTTCCTTAATCACGTCTGACTCCTACTACACTATATTTACACCAAAGTATAAGCTTCCTTTAGCAGTTCTTACTTCTACTACAGCTACATTAAACAACAACGTATGACTTTCCTTATTCACGTCTGAATCCTACTACACTGTATTAACACCAAAGTATGACCTTCTTTTAGCAGGTCTTCCTTCTACTACAGCTACATTAAACAACAACGTATGACCTTCCTTAATCACGTATGACTCCTACTACACTATATTAACACCAAAGTACAACCTTCCTTTATCAGGTCTTACTTCTACTACAACTACATTAAACAACAACGTATGACCTTCCTTAATCACGTCTCATTCCTACTCCACTATATCAATATTAAAGTATAAACTCCCTTTAACAGGTGTTACTTCCCTTACAGCTACATTAAACAACAACGTATGACCTTCCTTAATCACGTCTGACTCCTACTACACTATATTAACATTAAAGTATAACCTTCCTTTAGCAGGTCTTACTTCTACTACAGCTATATTAAACAACAACGTATGACCTTCCTTAATCACGTCTGACTCCTACTACACTATATCAACATTAAAGTATAATCTTCCTTTAGCAGGTCTAACTTCCCTTACAGCTACATTAAACAACAACGTATGACCTTCCTTAATCACGTATGACTCCTACTACACTATATTAACACCAAAGTTTAACCTTCCTAAAGCACGTCTTACTTCTACTACAACTACATTAAACAACAACGTATGACCTTCCTTAATCACATCTGACTCCTACTACACTATATTAACACCAAAGTATGACCTTCCTAAAGCACGTCTTACTTTTATTGCACTTACATTCAACAGCAAAGATGACTATCTTCGGGCACGTCTTACTCCTACTTTACTTACAATCAACACCAAAGTATAATCTTCCTTTAGCAGGTCTTACTTCTACTACAGCTACATTAAACAACAACGTATGACCTTTCTTAATCACATCTGTCTCCTACTGTACTATATTAACACCAAAGTATAACCTTCCTTTAGCAGTTCTTACTTCTACTACAGCTACATTAAACAACAACGTATGACCTTTCTTAATCACATCTGTCTCCTACTATACTATATTAACACCAAAGTATAACCTTCCTTTAGCAGGTCTTAGTTCTAATAAAGCTATTTTAAACAACAACGTATGACCTTCCTTAATAACATCTGACTCCTACTACACAATATTAACTCTAAAGTATGACCTTCCTTTAGCAGGTCTTACTTCTACTACAGCTACATTAAACAACAACGTATGACCTTCCTTAATCACGTCTGACTCCTACTACACTATATTAACACTAAAGTATAACCTTCCTTTAGCAGGTCTTACTTCCCTAACATCTACATTAAACAACAACGTATGACCTTCCTTAATAACATCTGACTCCTACTACACTATATCAACACCAAATTATAACTTTCCTTTGACAGGTCTTACTTCTATTACAGCTACATTAAACAACAACGTATGACCTTCCTTAATCACGTCTGACTCCTACTACACTATACTCACACCAGAGTATAACCTTCCTTTAGCAGGTCTTACTTCTACTACAGTTACATTAAACAACAACGTATGACATTCCTTAAGCACGTCTGACTCCTACCACACTATATTAACACCAAAAGTATAACCTTCCTTTAGCAGTTCTTACTTCTACTACATCTACATTAAACAACAACATATGTCCTTCCTTAATCACGTCTGAATCCTACTACACTGTATTAACACCAAAGTATGACCTTCCTTTAGCAGGTCTTACTTCCCTTACAGCTACATTAAACAACAACGTATGACCTTCCTGAATCACGTCTGACTCCTACTACACTATATTAACGTTAAAGTATAACCTTCCTTTAGCAGGTCTTACTTCTACTACATCTACATTAAACAACAACGTATGACCTTCCTTAATCACGTCTGACTTCTCCTACACTATATTAACACCAAAGTATGACCTTCCTTTAGCAGGTCTTACTTCTACTACAGCTACATCAAACAACAACGTATGACCTTCCTTAATCATGTCTGACTCCTACTTCACTATATTAACACCAAAGTATGACCTTCCTTTAGCAGGTCTTACTTCTACTACAACTACATTAAACAACAACGTATGACCTTCCTTAATCACGTCTCACTCCTACTCCACTATATCAACATTAAAGTATAATCTTCCTTTAGCAGGTCTTACTTCCCTTACAGCTACATTAAACAACATCGTATGACCTTCCTTAAACAGGTCTGACTCCTACTACACTATATTAACACCAAAGTTTAACCTTCCTAAAGCACGTCTCACTTCTGCTACAACTACATTAAACAACAACGTATGACCTTCCTTAATCACGTCTGACTACAACTACACTATATTAACACCAAAGTATGACCTTCCTAAAGCACGTCT